>JAXCMG010000039.1:14409200-14450762 GCA_034642415.1 Podarcis siculus
TTGAAGAAATCGCTGTGCCGGCTGCTATGTCAACCCACAACATAACAAAGGCCGCCAGCAAAGCAGTGCGGCTCCCCCCCAGGAAGCAGCCTGGGAGCGCAGGGGAATGTCTTTTTTTCTCTCTCCCCCCCATGAATTTTGAAGGTGCAGCTTATTTGCGGGTGCAGCTTATATTCAGGCCAATATGGTAGCTCAATATCAGTCTACCTACAAAGGTCCCAGGGTCACATTCATCCTCAGTGGACCCTTTGGGACCCTTTGCTGCTACATGTCAGTGGGAGGTAGGGGAGTCAATGGGTGTGGTGACCTCACTCTTGCACATACACTCTCACATGCATGCACACACATATAGCCGCCCCTCCTCAGCTTGCCTGCACATATCAGCTCTGGAGGAGGTTATCAATCCCTCTACTTAGCAAATGATTGACCTGATGGTCAGTCACCAAAGGGTACCCAATGGCAGTTTGCGCAAGCTTCAAATATGTAATATTCCTGATGTCAGCTTCCTGATGTCAGATTTATGTCCATTAGGAATCACAAGACAGAGAAACCAGTAGGAGAACATTTCAATCTCCCAGGACATTCTATACAAGATCTCAAAGTAGCTGTCTTATTACAAAAGAATTTCAGAAATAGACTGGAAAGAGAAGTTGCTGAA
Organism: Podarcis siculus; assembly: GCA_034642415.1. Taxonomy (NCBI): domain Eukaryota; kingdom Metazoa; phylum Chordata; class Lepidosauria; order Squamata; family Lacertidae; genus Podarcis; species Podarcis siculus. Next base: position 14,409,859 of record JAXCMG010000039.1, read on the forward strand.
TTGCAACTTATTACCAAACTTAAAACCATGGAGAGACCTGGAGAGACATTGGGTTCTTATCTCATTATACATTATAAAGCTATTTTAGCCATCTCACCCTTTGCTTTTTCCTGTAAGACCAATTGCAATCATTAACAGTCATCAATAGGTTTACCACACCTATCAGCCAATCACCCATTCCCACCACCCTTCTGAGTAATACCCCTCCCCACCCTCTCACTATATATAAGGGTCTGGTAACTTCTGTTTCAGTGTATCTGAAGAAGTGTGCATGCACACGAAAGTTCATACCAATAAAAAACTTAGTTGGTCTCTAGGGTGCTATTGGAAGGAATTTTTAAATTTTGTTTCAACTATGGCAGACCAACACGGCTACCAACCTGTAACTAAAATATGAGATAGATAGTGCTACTCCCTGGACTTGTAAGTAAGAAGGCAAACAGGTGCCAGCTGGCTGAGGACAGACTAAAGTTGGTGGAATGGTGTCCCATTTGCCCAAATGAATGAGCCTTTAGGAGAAATGGGCAAATGGTCAATTTGTCAAAATGGTTTCCCTCCCCTTTTCATTATTTTGCTGAATCAAAGAGTCTTCCATGAACATGAGGACACCGGCTGCATACAACCCATTATGTTCTTATAAGCAAGGACTGCTGCACCAGCATATCCTGACAATCTGTGGCACTCTGCTAGCTGATCATACACCATTGAAGGCTTTGTGCCTCTGCATCAAATCTATTGCATTCAACCAGCTATAGCCATTATTTGGTTTAATGGCAGCAGGAAACACACAAAGCGTTGAGTGGCACACAAATGAAGAAGAAAAACCAGGACGTAGCAGGTGTGATCTGATATCAGGAGCTGTAGCATTCTCCCAAAAACACAGAGGACTCATGTAACAGAATTACTGTGATGAGCAGGGGGGAAGCATAATGTGAAAGGATGTGAGATAAATAGCCACCTTAGAAAATATAATTTGAATTTATTAAGGCCTGCAAGAAATTCAGGTATGGCCTCTTCACTTAAGGGAGTAATTTCCTGAAGATAAGAAAATGCAATGGTAGAATGAAGATGATCAGCAATCAACTCAACTTAAATTTTGCAGGTGAAAATAAGTAAGGGGGGGAGGTAATGCAGAATAAGGATATCATAAAGAAGCAAACTATACACATGTATGCATAATGAAACCCCAACTTTAAAAATGAAAGCAGCTGCAATTTTGAGTTGAGATACAGCAAAGTACAGAGGGAGATGGAAGAAATGAATCACTCTCAAAGAGAACAAAGGCGGATACAGGTTTGCATGAAATCTGCATATACTAATTTAGACATAATTACACTATAATTATTTCTAAATTACTAATAATTCAAAATGTCATCATTTCTAAATTACTAATAACTGTAATTTTTAATATAAATATGGTACATCTCACTTTAGTGAGGAAGAATTTGCCCAGGTGACCTTTGTGCCTGCTTCCTCTGCTCTCCAGGCAGTAACTACTGATGGGCAACTTCAAGCCTCCGGCTGCTCTCCCAACTTTTGGGTAGGGCTGGGCGATATCAGCTTTTCAACACTGTGGTGTATCGCCAGCCAAACATTGCGCTTTGGCAATATACCGTGATGTTGAAAAAAACAAGATGCATTGGCCTCTGTCCGTGAGACACTGGGTGAAACTGACCCAGCTCTCCCCTCAAGAGCTGAGGCAATTTCACCCAGGCACTCATGGGCTAGGACAATGGAGCTTGTTCACACCGCTCAGCCGGGGTTTGGGAAGGTTCACCCACCCCAACTGAGACATGCGTGAGGCAGGAGCACAGGGACTGCTGTGCGCCACTCAGCTAGGGGTGTGAATGTTCCCCCTCCCCAGCTGAGAGAGCCCCGGTGCTCTCCCTACTTGCATGCAAGCAGACAGAGCAATGGGGCTCCTTTAACAGCTTGCTGCGGGGACCAACAACCTGAGCAGTTTCACGGAGCCCCCACCCTGCTGCCGGTTTGCAGGAGCCAGTGCCGGGGGTTCATTTAAACTGCTGGACTGAGGCAAGGGCAGCTGCACAGTCCTCAGCCAAGCAGTTTAAAGATGCAGAGGAAGGAACAAGCTGTATTGGCGCCTCGCTGATATAGCTCGTTTCTCCCTATGCCGCATATGAGGGCAGAGTGGGATGGCAGTTTCACTCAGCGATATATCGCTGGTGAAACCGCTGTTGCTCTTGGAGGAAGGAACTCTTTGACTCCCTCCAGCAGATGCTGCTAGCGGAGGGACTCAGGAGTGGCGGCAGTTTCACCAGTGATATATCGCTGCGTGAAACCGACACCACGGTCTCCTCCTAATACCGGTCCTGGGTGATATATTGATATATCGTCCAGGCCTACTTTTGGGTCTTTGTCTTTATATGAGATTTGGCCTGGTAAGCCCATCGAAAAGAGGGGTGTCCTCTGACAGACCTTCAAACAGAGGACTATCCTCTGTAATGAAGGTTACATGGATGTCCTATAGGAAGGAGAGTATCCATTCAGCCCTTTTCATTGCCACCCCTTTCTGTTCAAAATGGTTTTTTCCCCTCTGTTCCCTCCAATGCCCCAGGATTCCAAATGCATCACTACCCTAAAAACATGTTTTAGGAATCCGGGAAGGAAGAGCACCTGTGCAGTGGCAATTTGAGCAAAAGGGGCAGCTGCAATATGGTTACGCATTCACATATATGTGCTATTCTGCTCAGAAGAGTAGCTTTCCAAGACTGTTGTTTTTTTAAAAACTACCCAGTCAGGGCTCTGCTTCACACCTTAGTTTCTATGTAGTGTATAGTTTTCCTTTGCGGTTTGCAGTTTTACAATTATACAGATTTTTTTTAGTATGGGGATAGATAATATTTAAGAAAGCCATGGAGATGAAACAGTATGGTTTGTGCATTCATGCACCACAAATAAGAATACCTACATCTGACAGAATTTTGCAACCTGGGAACACTGCAGTCTGGGAGCAATGAAGGAACTGGCACACACGGTTGCAAATAAAATAGCAATCTCTTGTGGTGGTGCTTCATGCAACAGGAGAATGGCTAACGTCACATTTAAGAAGGGAAATGATAACAGTAACCCAGGCAACCATAACCCTCAGTAGAAGGGCACAGGGTCTGTAGTGATATGGCTATGGAGGAGCTTTAATCCATGCAGGTGGTGCAGAGGAAGCAAAGCTCACATGAATTCTAGAGCCTGGGAAATGAAGAGAAAAGGCACCATGCGCATTTGTCCCGGTTTGTGCCACCTGCTGTTTTAATCAAGCTCTGGCAGCTGCACCCAATCATTCAAACTTCCTCTTATACACACCAATCATGCTGGTGAAGGGTGCTTTGTACATACGGTATTCTTGCTTCCCATTGAGGTGAGCTTAGAAGAGAGCAGCCTAGCCCAAAGGCTGAGAAAAGCAAGCGTGTGTTGCTTGTTCTCCCTTTGATTGTACAGAAGCAGCAATTTGTGCTATTCATATTGTTCAAGTTGCTTTTCTTAAGTGCTCAGAGTGTCCTACTTTACAGAGGGCAGTCCTTTATTTGAAGGGCTCTCAGAGGACATTCCTTCCTATCTGAAGGACTGTTTGGTCCAAGTCCAATTTCATGGTAATGAAACAGGAGGGGGGAAAGCAGGGGTATTGCAGGTGTACCTGCACAGCAAACCAAGTAAGCACACAGATAGCATCTAGTCACACCTTTCCCCACTGTGGTAAGATGTTTCGTATTTCTATTAAAATATAATATCCTGTTCTGGACAGGATTGTTCTCCCCTGGAAGGAGTGGGTCCACAGTTTGCGGTGACTTGGAAACTTCAATCGGTCCAAAGTGAAGCACTTCGATTGCTGGGTGGGGTACCCTGCTGATCTCATATAGCCTGCTTTGAAATGGTTGAACAGGATGCCAATTAATTTCCAGGCCCAATTCAAGGTGCTCACACTACTGCTTAAAACCCTAAACAACCCAGGCCCCAAATACCTGAAAGATTGCCTCCTTCCCTACAGAGCCTCTCAGGTGCTAAGACTGGCCACTGCCCTCAGATGTTTGGTGGGTGGTGACCCAGGAAAGGGCATTCACTGTGGCAGCCCCTAAGCATAGCTGTCAACTTACAGATTTGAAAATAAGGGATCAGCAGCCAAAATAAGGGATTTTCAGGGCACAGATATGTTCAACTTCTGAGCCCCTCTGAGCCAAAGGCAGAAAGCCCAGCCAGCAGCCAAACAAAGCCTCAAGCAGTGGTTCCCACAGTGCAGCAACCCGGCAAAGGGGATGCAGCAAGGAAAACCACCGTCACCTCTCCGCTGGGAAGCGCTGAGCAAAGGCGAGTACCCAGGCAACGTAGCTGATTTGACCGGCACAAGGCATGCAAGCTCCACCCCCCAGTCGTTCTTAGACTCCTTATTGGGTGAGCAACACAGCCAAGCAACACAGTTGGAGCCTCCCTCCTCCCTGGCCGGCCAGCAGGGAGGGAGGGAGAGGACTGCTTCCTTTGAAACCCGGGAAATTTAAGGGACATCATCAATAAGGGACAGCAGTGGAACACAGCGCTGGGATAAGGGAGTGTTGACAGCCAAATAAGGGACGGTTGACAGTTATGCCCCTAAGCCATGGGATTCGCTTCCCACCGAAGTGCTTCTGGCACCTTCATCATACAGGTTTTGGAGAATGCTGAAAACACACGCGTTCACCCTGGCTTTTGACATTTGAGATGCATATTTTTAGGATCCACCTTATTTTACTAATTTTATATTGTTTTAAACTGTTTTTAATATTGCATGATATTCTGTTTCAATATTACAGTTGTGTTTTAAGTCATAAACCACCCTGGGACGTTGGGGTGAAGGGCAGATTAAAAATTGTAATAACCATCACCACCTTGGGTGGGGATAGGTAATGTATTTCAACCCTTTGTTTCATGCAGGAATCCTGCAATTGCAGCATCCCTGACAGGTGGCTGACCAGCCTCTGCCTAAGTACCTCCCGCAAAGGAAAACCCACCACCTTCCAAGGCAATCTATTCCACTGGATCAGCAAGGTTCAAATCTTTGCTCAGTCATGAAGCTCACTGTGTGATTTTAAGCCACTCACTTCTCTCAGCCTCCCTTACTTCATAGGGATGATGTGAGGACAAGATGGGAGAAACTCATAAATGCCATTATGAACATAGAGAAAGGATGGAGAAAATATAAAAATGGAAGTATGTTCATACATATATCACCTAAGAGCATATAATATATATATACTCGGAAACACGTTTTGAAACTACAATTTATCCTCTGATTTAAGACCAATAGTGGCTAGCGATATGGTAGCGAGTTGGGCTGAGCTGCTAGACATAAGCCTTCTTGACATCACATGCTCCTGCTGCTTACTGAGAGGTAAAAGGGGAGGGGCAAGGCAGTGTGGTGTCGTACGGATGCAGTGGCAGAAGCAGCAAATGGGCTCTGCCACTGCACCTGTACCAGGTTCTTGCTGTAGCAATACAGCACTGGGAAGACAAGTCAGCAATGCAGCCCCACTGGTTGCTACTGCTTAGGACTAATTCTGAAAACTATTTGAGCCAAGCTAGGTGAGATACAGGAAACTCAGGAGCAATCTCCTGATAGTTTTTAACCGAAATGAAGCTGCAGTAGGATATGAATTTAACTGTAATAGTGGGAGGCAGAGGTGCTTCCCCATGGACCATTTCTCCAGTCAAAATTGCCAGCAGTAGTTTTTCTCTTTCCAGGGGAAAACATACAAGGATCATACTCGGAGCTCAATGCAACCAAATTTCAGCAAAGTCGGAAAACTGCTCTCACTTTCTCCTTGTCTAATCTAGTTTTGTCCTAGCTCTGGACAGAAATGAGACGTTTTAAGCACTGGTGACTTAATTATTTAAGTCAATTGTATTTTTTTCCAGCAAACTCTTGCAAAAAGTCTAGTTTAAGTTTAATGTATTTCTCCTAACCTCCTTGATCAGTGGTAATAATTGTTGATTAATTTAGACAGGAAAAGCATTGCCTATGCAGATTTTAGTTTAAAGAGGAGCTAATGAAATCTAGTAAATCAAAGACACATGCTGATCTTGCTTCCATCTATTTTTAAATGTTCATCACGTAACTGTATCCGACGTATTCAACATGTGCAGCTTCTTTGGTCTGCATTTTGGGTATGTAGTGTACACATTCTATATATTAGCCACACACACTCATGTCAACAACTATCTATGATAATTCATTAGATATTTCATATAATGAGGTAGACATACTGTAAACTATTTTTCCAATGTGATTACAAACATCCATAACTACGGAGATAGTAGGCATTCTTTATGCACAGACCAGGTTTGCCAATTTTATTTCAGTGTTTATCTCCTAAAGATATTATTCAGCACTTAATTTGAATAAAAAGGTATGGGACATTATTTGAGGACACTCCCAAGCGCTGCAAACGACAACTATGAAAGGTTAGTAAAGCCTAGTAAGGGAAATAATTTACCAAAAGTAATATAATGAACAGCAATGCTGGTTAAACACGTGGTTTAGGGAAATATGAAAACGAAATAAGTATGTAGCTATCGACACATCGTAAGAAAACGGAGAATGCAGATACAACTTTACAACAAGACTATAAACCCTCCACCAGCTGAAACAGCAAATGTGCATACACATCGTAAGGCTGTCCTCGGAAGGGCTTGTGTGACAATAGAAAGAAGGGTAACTTGTTTCCCTCTGCTGTGGCGATATCCCAAGACAAAAACCAAGTTGTAAGTAATTCCCACTTGTGGCAAGCGAGGCTGAAAATATCAGTGTTGTTTTGCTGGGTCTGATCATATCACAGCGATCTGTTAAGGGTGGGTTATTTCATCACAAGGCAGCAGGTGATTCTTCCCAGGAAGATCTTGGCGGGAGACTCTGGGCCTGGAGCTTCAGATCACATCTTCCCCCGTCAGGAATCGGGATACGTAAAAAAGAACCCCTGTGCTTTTTAATGGAAAGATAACAAGGAATTGATATTATTAGAGCTCAGTACCTCAGTTTTAGTTCATGTTCTTAGTTACACATCTGCTTTCTCAAGTAGAAATTAAAAGCCATTAATCCCCTCAACATCTCTAGTTGCCTGGGAAAGATTTAACGAGAGGGTTTTTTTAAAAATTGAGACAGGTGGGAATAAATGGGAAATCCTATTAACTCAGGAAATTAACGAGACTTAACTGTTACCAGCGGAAGAGAGTGCACTTTTAAGTACTTGTATGGAAATCATTGTTAGTTCCTGGAGGGTAAAATGGGCACTGAAGACATTATATAAGTCAGGAGAATTTAGGCAAAAAGAGAATAAGCATATAATGGCACACCTAAAATGAGACGATCAGAAATGTTTTGAATTCTCTCACATATGTGTATGAATGAGAGATGCATTTGTGTTTGTCTGTGTGAGGTGAGTGTGTGCAAAAGAGTGTGGTACAGCCACCTTGTGTGAATTCTGCCTTCAGGATCAACTGCACATAGATGCTCCATGGTAAGCTTGAGGTTGACTGTATTCTCCTTAATGTTGTTTTATGTCATGTTCCCATGGCAGCCAGGCTGTGCTGTGTGAACTGCCCTGAGATATTTTGATGAAGGGCGGTATAAAAATGTAATAAATAAAATTTAAAAATGCCCTACATGGCATCAATTTTGTGACTGGTGACCACAGCACTTTCTCAAAATTCAAAATGTTTTCACTGGTCCAAAAACACAGTTGACTCCTGGCTTACATAATGCCTCAAATAATCCTAGCTCTTGGCTAAGACAACATTTCCCAAAGCTCAACCAGGAGAATCCATTGGATTAGACTCCCACCACTCCTCTGCATCCATCCAGCCAGTCCATGACAATTTCTGCCTTGAATATCCATCTCGCACTCCCTTCCCTTTGAGTATTTTTGACAATGGGATCTCACCCAGTAGTTTCTTAAGCTTTTTCAAATTGGCCTTCTTAAAGTCCAGAGAGCATCTCTGACTACTCAGACTCCCCTTGCCCCTGTATCATGAAACTCAAGAGGACACAATCACTTCCTCCCAAGGTTCCCATAACTTCTACTTCATCAACCAGCTCCTCCTTGGTGGTGAGGACCAGGTCCAAGACAGATGATCCCCTTGTTGCTTCTTCCACCTTTTGGGAAATGAAATTGTCACCAAGGCAATGGAGAAATTTGTTGGACCTTACATTCTTGGCAGAGTTTGAGTTCCAACAGATACTGGGGTAGCTGAAGTCCCCCGTGACTATATCTCTCCTGTTTGAATGTTCGGTAATCTGCTCTACGAAGGCATCATCCAAGTCTTCAGTCTGGCATGGAGGTCTATAGCAGACCCATAAGGTCACTGTTGTTTCCCTCTCCTACCATTTTTACTCCATACTCCTTCCATGCTCCAGGTCATGGATCTCTTCACAAGTGTACACACCCTTTACATATAATGCTACACATCCTCCCTTCCTAATAGGTCTATTCCTTTTGAATAGGTTATGTCCCTCAATTTCTACATTTTAGTCATGAGTCTCATCCAACCAGGTTTCAGTGATGCCTATTAGGTCGTATTTGCCATCCTGTTTTAAGAGCTCCAATTCATCTTGCTTGTTTCCCACACACTGTGCATTAGAATAGAGGCAATTGAAAGCATGAGTCATTCCCTCCAGCGTCCTTCTTGTAGTTTCTTGCCATTTAGCAGGTTTCTGGAGCACCACCTCAGTTTCCTGTGCATCAATGAAGCAATTATCCCCAGTACCAGGTGTACTGTTGTCTGCAATATTGCCTCCTTCCTTCTCAGGATTTAGTGTAAAGTTCTCTTGATGTCATGGACTGGTTGGATGCCAAGGAGTGGTGGGAGGTGCCAGCTGGGAAACCCCCAAGGGAAGAAGGCTCAGAGCCCAGGGATTGGTGGTGGGATGATGGTGAGTGGTCAGGTCAGAAGGAGAAGAGGGAGCAGACTGGGAGGAACAGATGTTGGAAGCTGAAGAGGTAACAGGGCTTAGTGAGCAGGAAGAGGCTGTGGTAGAGAACAGGTCTAGAATTAGAGGCAGAAGTAGAGGCAGAAATGAGGCAGGCTGATGAAGAAGCCAGGGAGTCTCCCCCTCCTGCTGCAACCAACTCCCCTCCCCTCTGCATTATGAGGCAGGTTATATGGAGTGTCGATCAGTAGCCTTCTGTGTTCCAACTGTAAAACACTGTTGAGCTTTAACAAAAGGTATTCAGCCGGCTGAAATGGAATCTTAGCTTTTAATCAGAAATACAAAGAAATGTTGCCATTTAAACAGCTAGCATGATGTACAAACCTCATAAAAGAAAAGGAAATAAGTATCCTGCCTCTGCTTGATTATTTTCCTCCTTAATCCTCTCCACTAATCTATCACAATCAATAGGAAAATTTGAAAGCCTAATTGCCACCCCATTCACTTCCCAGAACAAGGAGTTTCAAATTACTCTGAGATTTGGCAGGTGTCACATTTGACCCTGCTCTGAAAAAAAGCCTCAGGCTTGCACCGAATGTTTCCCTGCTGTTGCCCAACTACCTGTAATACTCAGCTGAACTGCATCCAACCAAAGATTATTATCATTTTTGGTAGAGATGCAATATTTTATTTTAAGGACATCCTTCTCTGCAGCAGCTAATTCATTAGTCTATTTAATATACTGATATACCACATTTCATTATAAAAGTCTACGGTGATGTCCAAAATAACTAAAACAACAACATGTTTAAATAGTAAATGCAGAAATTTACAGTGGAATTAAAATCTAGGCATTAAAAGCATCCAACCAAAGCGAAACACATTTAAAATCCATTTAAAACATAATTTCTTAACTTCCCAAGTGAAATCAAGGTACTGCAAGCCTACAGCCCAGTACTGCAAGCCTACAGTTATATGAATGAGCTGCACATATGACTGCCATCCTCAAAGTCCCAGCACCTGATAACTGGACTATAGAATCTAGTTATCTTAATTCTTAACTCTTAAGAAGTCTTAACTATTCAAATACTAGGAGCATATTATTGGAGTCATCATCTGTCTAATGTAACACTTCATTGCTCATACAACTGTGAACTCTAGTTGTGCAATAAAGCAGCTTATCTAAACAGTTTGTAAGATGCAAAAGCCAATGTCCACTTAATTAGTTATTTGCAAGGCTAAGTGCCAGTTGCTAAGCTATGTTGCTGAACGTATACAGCATTGCCAAAAAGGTTAATGCAGCCAGTGTCATAATATTTTAAAGATTTTAGCACACATTAGATAATGTTTGCATTGTTTGCATGCCAAAAATTCCTCGCCCAAGTGGAAAGTGCTCTGCTCATGGGTACTTCAGAACAGGAGAGGAAACATTTAAAATAGGATGACATTCCTAGAAGAGGGTTTCCCAAAAACATTCTATGCAAATTAGGGTAATCTGCATTGGAAAATTTTCAACTTGCATCATAACATTTTCTGGCGCCATAAGGAGTGATCTAATTTAGCATGCTTATTTTACTTGTATTTGCTAAACAAAGCTTTTAAAAAGCATCCCATGATGTTTTGTTTGTCCCAATGGAAATATTGGGGGGGGGGGGGAATAAAGCACACTTAATATGGTTTAAATGCCATGTTCTGTGGACATTTTTTATTGGATTTTTTTATTTTAAAAATTAAAGAGAATAGGATGTACTCCCATCATAATGTTTAAATTTAAGGGGGAAATCCACAAGGTACTGAAAAGAGCTGACACACTAATAAATTTTAGTGCCCGAAGAAGTGTGCTTGATTTGCTAATTCACACACTTGGTTGCTATAATCACCTGAAAAACATTAATTACAACTTTGAAACTGTCACGTTTGCCTAATATTGTACTTTTGGCATCCATTCAATGTTACTAATGAACTTCTGTTACCAGAATGAAAGAAGGAAATTATTAATGGGGGGGGGGGAGAGACACATCGCTGCTCCTGCAAAAGAAATGGCTTTTGGGCAACACTCTATCCATGCAGGCAGTGTATCTGAATTAACCATTTCCTTATTAGGAATGTGTTCCCCAAATGCCCTTTCCCTCTGTCTGTGCAGCTTTTCCCTATCTGTTGCCCAAAGAGTCCTGGTATCTGTTATTTACCCCTCACAGAGCTACAGGTCCCAGCACCCTTAAGAGATTACAGTTCCCAGGATTATTTGCAGCAAATCATGTGCTGTAACTCCATCAGAGAAGCTGCCAAAATCTGTGTGACTGTTTTGGGCTGGATGACACCTCAGAGTTCCCTCCCAACCAAGTGATTCATGACGGTGTTTCTGTGAATGGATTTCCCTGTGAGTGTAAGTTTCTCAGCACCCTCTTTTCAGTTAAGGAGAATAGCTCACTTCTAGAAACTCCCAGAAACGATTTTAGAGAAGTGGGCATGTATTTTCTTCCCTCACCTTTACTCTCCCCTAGTTGCAGATGAGGTCATCAAGCTGCAATGCATGCAGAAACAACTCTTCCAAGAGAAAGAATGGAAGGGGGCACAGGTGTCTCCCCTAGTGGGACAGCAGTATCCTGGAAAATGAAGGAAACCAGAAAGCAAGGGGGAAATGCTACAGCCACCGTCTCTACAAAGGGATAAATGGGGAACAAATACAACTTGATTTTTGAAAGATAGGGTATTTGGAAACGGGTGGAAGTGATAATAAAGGCAGCACTATTTTTCCTAGAATGCCTTCCTTGTTCTCTTACAATGGCAATGGCACCCACCTGAGAGGTGCTGGAACTCTGTGAACAAAAGGACGGTAATGGTTCCTAGAGGTTTACAAGAGAGGGAAGTCATCAGTGTTGTATGTGCAGCAAAGGGCTCACAGAAGTTCAGTTCAGTGCTTTTAAAAAACTACTATAATGCTGCGCTGGGGCATATGAAATAATGAGAAAGTACTGCACCAGCAAGCATAAGAAAAGTTTATTTCTTATGCAACTAAGTTAACTACACACACATCTAGGATAGCTGAAGAGGACTCCGGGTCAGAAGGTTGGAACCAGGCCAGTCTTAAGACGCAGGACATCTAATATTAGAAATGAAGTACTGGGTAGAGGGAGAATCTGGAACAAGTTGTGAGACAGTCAAGAGAGTCACAACCATATGATTAAAAAAAACACACACAACTAGATGGCAATACAGAAGCCAGCCAGACAAAATCTTTTATCTGAGCTGAACAAGTCAGTTGGAAGGAGAGCTGAGGCAAAAGGGAGAACCTACTAAGAAACTGAGTGGTGTTTGTGTCCATTTTCAAGGAGGGCAATTTTGCAGGCTGAGAGGCCGTATGCTGGCATGGAAAGACATTGAGGATAGAAGCAGGGCAATGAAATCCTACAAGGGGCAGCAGGAAGTATGAGGCTTCTATCCTATACAGTGGTACCTCTGGTTACATACGCTTCAGGTTACAGACTCTGCTAACCCAGAAATAGTACCTCGGGTTAAGAACTTTGCTTCAGGATGAGAACAGAAATTGTGCTCCGGCGGCGCGGCGGCAGCAGGAGGCCCCATTAGCTAAAGTGGCGCTTCAGGTTAAGAACAGTTTCAGGTTAAGAACGGACCTCCAGAACGAATTAAGTACTTAACCCGAGGTACCACTGTACACTCAGCTGGGAGCAAGTCCTACTGAACTCAGAGAACTTGCATCTGAGCAGGCAGATGTTGAGAATCACAGTACAGTGGTACCTCGGGTTAAGTACTTAATTCGTTCTGGAGGTCTGTTCTTAATCTGAAACTGTTCTTAACCTGAAGCACCACTTTAGCTAATGGGGCCTCCAGATGCCACTGCACGATTTCGGTTCTCATCCTGAAGCAAAGTTCTTAACCCGAGGTACTATTTCTGGGTTAGCAGAGTCTGTAACCTGAAGTGTATGTAACCCAAAGCGTATGTAACCCAAAGCGTATGTAACCCGAGGTACCACTGTATTTAAGCATATGAAGGAAAACCACCGAAGATAGCAAAATAGGGTGCTGTGAAGTCTGCTTCATATATTGCATTTCAGTGGGCTATGAATTGCAGTTTTAGCAGGTCTGAATGCACGATTTTTGCTAGGGAGGGCAGGCCTTTTGTTTGGGGCGGCGACGGGGCAGAACCTCAGTTTGCTATGTATTTTTATTGATTTTTTAGGGGGGCAGCTGCCCCTCCCTATGGCTACACTCATCTTAACGTACAGTACTAAAACTGGGGCAAGTGTTATCTGTTTCACAACAGACTTCACAGAATCTTGTTTCATAGAGTCTTGCCACATCCAAGAATGGCCCAGGGCATTTTAGAAAACAAGCAGGAAAGCATGGCACTCTGCAACATTTCATTGCACAGGTCCAAACCTATAATGCATTGCTTATTATTATTATTATTCCTACCACCAACACGGCACCTTGAGCTCCTTGCAGGAAAGGCGGGACGCTGCTAGAGAGATAGGTAGAAAATGAAATTAAAAATATGCACGCATTAACCCGCACCCCTCAGCAAGGAAGCAGGAGGTCTGATTTTGGTGAGGGGGTCACACAGGTGCCTCCCTCCCAAGCCTGGCAAACACGAATTCCCCTCTGAGAAGGGCGGGAAAGGCGGGCGAAATTTCGGAGAGGCGGCGGCGCGGCCTGCCTGCCTGCCCCGGTGTCGGCTTCCCCACAGCCTCGAGAGGGCGGGCGGCTGAGGAGAAGCGAGGCGAGGCTCCGGCGCGGGGCCTCCGCGGGCTTCCTGCTACGACGGGGCGGGGATTTCCTGAGGAGTTTCGCGGCGCTTTGCTTCCCTTTCGCTTTTTGCACGCAAAGTCCGAGGGGGAAAGAAGTCTTTCTGAGGGGACGAGCCTCCTCCACCGGCACCGGCGCCGCCCCTTCGCTTCCCGAGCATGGCGGGCTCGCTGCCGCCGGCCGCCCCTCTGCCCATCCACCGCCTCGAGGAGCCGCTGCTGAGGAGGCTGAGCGGCTCTCTGGACCGGGCGGCTCCGGGCAGAGGCTGGAGGGACTTGGCGCAGCTGGCCGGCAGCCAGCGCGGCGTGAAGCTGAGGTGAGGCGAGGTGTAAGGGGTGCGGGGACCTCGCTGGTGCCTCAGGCCGTCGAGGGAAAGGCAGGCCTCTCTCTTTTTGGGAGGCTTTCGGGCGCCACAGGAGTCTTCGTCGACTGGCCTGAAACCCGTTTGTGGGCGCCTTGCGTTGGTGAGGAGGAGAAGGAAGATGCGATGCTGGATGAGGAGACTCGGAGCAGGGCGAGAAAAGTGCTTCTTCGCACACAGTTTAAACAGTGGAACTCGCTGCCACATGACGGCCGCCCGCTTGCATAGCTTTTAAGAGCGGGTTAGAGAAGGCTAAGCCATATGAAAGAATCTTTCATATGTGGTGGACGTGTGAAAGGGTAAAAGAGTATTGAGAAATACTGTAATTTATAATGAATTTTTTTGGGGGGATGTTTAAAAGCACTTTCCTAAAAAATACAAAAAAACCCAGAGTCCTTTTTGTTGGGGATAATTCAGATGGAAATTCCCAGGTGTCAAAAAAGGTTATGTACACCACTAGTGCGGTCCATGTTTCATTAGCCCCAGAATGGGAAAAGGAGTGAGGTCCCAACCAAAGAAGAATGGCAACTTAAACTGATGGAATATGCGCAGCTTGCGGACCTAACATAGATATAGAATAAGAGAACAAGAAGAACATGCGCTTAAAGAAGATTGGATAATGTTTATTGAGTATGGGGGGGCATTGTGTACACTTGAAAACGTCGGCAGCAATAAGATAAATCCAGTAGTGTAAATAAGTTTTGATGGATGTAATAATGGAATTCTGAATGGTTTAGTTTATGTAAAACATGCAGGGATTTATGTTATGCAAAATGAACCATGGAAAGAGAAGAAGGGAAGTCATTGATATTTTAAGATTGTTTAAATGAAAATTCTAAACTGTAAAACAGAAAATTTAATCAAAATTATATATATATATATATATATATATATATATATATATATATATATGTTAAACTAAAACAAAAAAGTGCCTGCACATTTGCAAAGCTAAGCAGGGTCCAGTGCTCAAAAGGATATGTTTGCATTATGCTCTTGAAATGACTGTTTTGCTCATACCTGAGTTAATGGGGGGGGGGGGGGAGAGAACCGCCTTCCCCTAATCAAAATCAATACAGATCTGAGGTTTTGCCCTCAAAAGCCTCCATGCCCCACAAAAATGCTGGCTACACCCATGACTGAGTTCACTTCTATATCCTGCATCGTGGACCCCCCCCCCATAGTGTTGTTGAGGGGGGGTGTTCTTTACAGCCACAGCAGGCAGTGTAATTCTGCCAAATGCATACTTCTCCATTGACTCCCGAGACAGACGGATGCCAGCCCAACAAAAATAATAGATTGGCTTTCAAGTGGTGGGACCCAGGAGGAAGATCAGGCTCCCCCAAAGTTATCTCAAACCTCTTCACTGTTTCTAAGGGCCGAAAGAAGTGATAATGGGGTTTGGGGTTTCCTGGAAGGATTTACACCACAGTATGTGTTTCGCAATGGAAGACATGTCCCTTTTAGGAATGCATGCTTTCATAAAATGAATGGGCAACTTAATGAATGGACAAAGCACAAATCAAATTAGGCAACTGGAAGGGATGCAACAGTGGCCAAATCTAAAATCAAAGTTGTAATTAAATTTTTTGGGGTGTGTGTGTGGCAGCTATATATTTATCTGCCCAGCTCTTCAGGCATGCTAAAATGGTATATTAATAATTTTCAGTACCTTTCTCCCTTTAATATTTAAATAGCACATGAGAAGTGTGTGCTATTGAGCTGTCATGTCTTAACTTATTTCCAAGTATTCCAATAAAAATAATTTTCAGGTGGATCTTGGAAAAGCAGACAGTAAAAGTAGAACAATAGAAAACTTCATTGGAAAGTGATGGGGGAAAGACCTGACAGTGCAGGTAGAACATAGCCATAGCAGCTATCTTTTAGGCTTCCTTTAATGGGATTTTGAATCAAGGCAGCATTTAAAGGATAACATATTGGACTCTATGTTTCTTCCCAAAGGAACCCATCATGATAAAAAATATAATCAGCTAAACACAATTATTACATTTCATAGAATCATAGGATTGGAGAGTCAGAAGGGACCCCAAGAGTCATCCAGTCCACCTCCCTGCAATGCAGTGCATTTATTTCAACAATTTCAAAGAATCATAGAGTTGGAAGGGACTCTGAGGATCATCCAGCCCAGTGTTTCCCAAAGTGGGGGATACTGCCCCCTGGAGGGCACTGGGACGATCAGGGGGGTGGGTGGTAGTAGCCTCTGGATGGCAGGTTTCCCACTTCAGTTTGTTCTGTTGTCCAAGATAGCCAAATTGTGAGCAACAGTATTCTGATACTGGGATATAGCTGGTATCACAATGTTTCATGAATCCTTCATCAAAGTAAATATATACTCTCTAGAAATGAGGCTAATGATAAGCTGGAATGTTATAGACAAAAGAGTTAAGTAAGGAGTCATATTCTTGTTAAAAGGAACCGAGAAGATGTATTGAGGAAGTGTTTGATATAAATAGCTGGGCAGTCTACGTTCACATATTTCACTCTAGCACCAGAACTCATTTTTGAGGCATGTTCCAGGGGAGAAAGGATTTTAGTCCCATAATTAGTCATAGTCATATCATAGTGGGACGTGGGTGGCGCTGTGGTCTAAACCACTGAGCCTCTTGGGCTTGCCGACCAGAAGGTTGTCGGTTTGAATCCCTGTGGCGAGGTGAGCTCCCATTGTTCTGTGAGATGAGCACTGCAACTCCATAGTCGCCTTTGACTGGACTTAACTGTCCAGGGGTCCTTTACCTTTTTATCTTTCATAATTATATAAATATAAAAATATTTTCTTTTTTATATATTATGATTCTTTGCAGTTCCCTGGAATTGGAACAGTGTTCTCTCCAAGTACTGGAGCCTGAAGGAAGTCCGAGCTGGAGTCTTCTTCAACTAATGGGAGAGAGAGGTTGCACTGTGTTGGAGCTGACAGAATTGCTGCAGGCCTTAGAACACACTGAGGCACTTCAGTGTCTCAACCCCCCAAGTGAGTTTATGGTTCTGCTAAATCTGAGTTATGTGTTATGTTGAAAATTTGGAAAGTGGCTTGGCTCTGCTGGTTCAGAACTTGGAAGGCTTCCAAAATATTGGAGGCGAAAATCATAACTGGGAGGGAAGGAAGGGAAAATGGTCAGCTTTCTCCTCTCATTTCCAGTTACCTGTCTTTTTTGGAGCTATCAAAGTCCCTTCAGCTTTCTTCACCTGTTGGGAGGGAGACTTTAAAGGTCTACATGTGCAGACTCAGAGTCAGGCTACTTTTATGCTAAGTGCAACATTTTCCAGACTGGTAGCCACTTTGGAGGTACTGTAGAAACCCCTTGTTTTAGTCCAAGGCTGGTGCAGGATGCATGATGGACAGAAGGACATGGAACATCTCTCATGTGAATTTTGGCTCCACAAAGCCGTCTTTCTCTCTCCCTCCCTTTTTAATAATATAATTAATTATAATTATAATTTATTACTTAGGGCTTTAAGGCCTCTCAAACTATTGAGATGTTATTGCACCAACATTTTTGGACTCATTTAAGGTTTCTGTATAATTTACCATTTAAACACCTAGTATCATAGAAAACACCTCCTTGTTGTAAAGTAACCAATGCTAAGCTTTCTAAATACAGTGGTACCTTGGGTTACATACGCTTCAGGTTACAGACTCCGCTAACCCAGAAATAGTGCTTCAGGTTAAGAACTTTGCTTCAGGATGAGAACAGAAATCGTGCTCCAGCGGCACGGCAGCAGCAGGAGGCCCCATTAGCTAAAGTGGTGCTTCAGGTTAAGAACAGTTTCAGGTTAAGTACGGACCTCCAGAATGAATTAAGTACTTAACCCGAGGTACCACTGTATTACCAGTTGAGTCTTAAAACAAGTTAAACATTGTCACGTTATCAGAAACCAGACATTAAAATCCATTATCAATAACCAAACAAGAAAGAGAAATAAATAAAAAGTAGGTGGGGCAAAATCGCTTCCTTTCTTCTGTTAGATCACATAAAGAAAAATTTGCAAAAGGTTGCCATTCATAAAATTTCTTTATATATCTCTTATTTCAAATTAGTTGTTCTGTATGCGACTTCACATGCCTATTTGGTATCATTTGTTTATATTTGGAAATAGAGTCAGATTAGAGGGGGGGAATGTGTCTGTGTGTTTAGTAACACAAAAAATCAAATAGGATGTACAGATCAATCAAAGGCAAATAAAAATCAAAGGCAATCAAAGGCAAATAAAAAAAATAACTGTGACTGTGAATGAGTGAAGTACAGAGATTGTTTACATCTTCATCTTCAATATTAAAAAGTAAATACAAACCGATGGGTCAGAATTTACATCTAAATGAAATCAGATCAAAAGCCATTTTAAAAGTAGAATTGGTTGGGGAAGAGGGCAGTGTGAAACATGTCTAGGCCAGGCAGAAGGAGAATCCATCAGCATGAAGGCAAATGCCCCCTCCATAGCGATGCTTGAATCATGAATTGAATTTTATTTCACAACAGAATAAGATAGGTGTGCCATGCTGGTTGATTACTTTAGCTATGTCAGTTCAAGCTACTCTGTTTGTACATCTGTGTATACACAAAGGATGGGGTTGCTTATCAGCCACAGACCATGAAGGTGAATGTGGCTATAATGTTGCCACTTTGCAGTAGTGCTGAATAAAAACAGGTACTCTCTGCTCCTTCTGAAAGTTCTCTAACAGCAATCCCATCAAAATTCCAGGCAAATGAGAAATATACTGCTTGCATATGTTGACATTGTAACCTTGACTGTGTAGAGAGCAAATTGAATTTAATGACCATCTGCCAATGCAATGTAGAGGTCAAAGTCTTAATTGTTGTGATTTTATTCACCTTTGTTGGCTTAAGGTCTTGGTTGGCGCTGTGGTCTAAACCACTGAGCCTCTTGAGCTTGCCGATTGTAAGGTTGGCAGTCTGAATACCTGTAACGGGGTGAGTTCCCGATGCTCTGTCCCAGCTTCTGCTAACCTAGCTTGAAAGTAAACCAGTGCAAGTAGATAAATAGGTACCGCTGTGGCGGGAAGGTAAATGGCCTTTCTGTGCGCTCTGGTTTCCTTCACAGTGTTCCGTTGCGCCAGAAGCGGTTTAGTCATGCTGGCCACATGACCCGGAAAGCTGTCTGTGGACAAATGCTGGCTCTCTTGGCCTGAAGCAAGATGAGTGCCACACCCCCTAGTTGCCTTTTACTGGACTTAGCCATCCAGGGGTCCTTTACCTTTTAGATTACCTAAAATATGGGCAGTGTTCTCACAATATTTTAATGGCATGCATAGAGATAAGAACCTAGTTAACTACCCTCTAGCCGCGATCCTTAAGTTCAAGCTAGCATGGCACGGCTCATATGTCATATGAATCCATAGTTAATGTTTAACTGCAGTTTACTGCAAACAAGCAACAAACATGCTGCTTTAAAGTCTGTGATTCTGGCCACATGAGAGGCTTGGGCTTGCTTTGTCAACTGAACCTGGCCATGTGGTTTGTTTCTCTCTAGAGAGATTCCTAAGTCAAGGTTTGTTCTTGATTTGCCACCCATGGTTTGCTTGGGAATACCAAACCTCCAGCTTGCGTTCGGCTGACACAATGATATCAAAAGCCACTGAGATGTCAAACAACAGAAGTAGCAGGACTTTATTCTCAAATTGTCTTGCAAACAATTCACAATTATGTTAATAATAAAACATCAAGTGTAAATTGTTTAGTCTTCTGTATTAAACATGGCTTGTCTTTTCTTTTTTTACAGGTATAATGATAGTTGTAGAACCAGAATCTCAGGCTGTTCTATCTGGCCAGACAGTGAAGCTAAGCTGCTGGGCAGCTGGTTATCCACTTCTTCATTATCAGTGGTTCAAAGAAAGCAAAGCGGTAATTCAACTTACGAGGAAGCTCTGGGAATAACGGGAGTGTTGATAAGTAAACTGTGAAGCAAAATGGTCATTATTCTTAGCTGGTAAATAAAACTGCCAGTATCATAATGCCATTCTGCAAACCAATGGTGAGACCATACTTGGAATGTTGTGTACAGTTCTGGTTGTTTCACCTCTAAAAGGATATTGTAGATCTAGAAAGGATTCAGAAAAGGGCACCCAAAATGGCCAGGGAATTAGAGCAACTCGCCTATAAACATTTGGCCTTTTTCTTTCTGAAAGAGCGAGGTTTATTCAATTACAAATGGTGTGGACAAATTGGAAATACTAGTACTCATGGTCATCCAAAGAGGCTGAATATTGGAAGATCCAGGATAGCCAAAATAAAACAATTAATTGCACAGTGCATAATTAAAACTATGGCATTCCCTGAACATGATGGAATTCCCTCCCGCAGGCTATCAACTTGAGTGGCTTGAAATTCTTGATGAATTCTTTCAGGATAAGACTTTTTTAAAGCTATGATTGCTATATTCTGCCTCTACTGGCTTGCTTCTGAATGCCAGTTGCTGGAATATCATGGGGAGAGTGCTGTGGTATTCAGGTCCCACTTCCAAGCTTCCTATAGAGTCTAGTTGGCCACTTGGATAACAGAATGTTGGACTACATGGACCTTTGGCTGCTCCAGCAGGGCTCCTTTAATGTTCCTATGTTAAGTTCAAACAATAATCATCTTTGATTATAGTTCTTGCATGAAAAAACAAGTGCTATTGTGCTTTATCCTCCATCGTTGCAATTTGCATTTTATTTTTTTTGTTCCTAACTCAGGTTCCACGTGGCAATACCCAAGAACTGGTGCTCAACCAAGTAAGTGCCGAGGATGCTGGTTTTTACATATGCCGAGTAAACAGTGACTATACTTACCAGTTCAGCCAGTGGGCACAGCTCGATGTCTGCGAAATCCAAGGAGCTTGCCATGGTGAGTTAAGAAACGTACGTCGTACAATAAATGCATTCTGCTGCGACGATGATGCTTTTGGGTCTTTGCGGTCAGTGGGTTATGGCTGCTTACGTGTTACTGTTTTTTCTTCTCTTGGTAATGATTGTGAAGAATGTCTCAGAACCGGCGTAGAGCCACTGATGATGGAATTTTCCTCCTTCTCTATAGTTCCTGCTTCCAGAAAGTACAGGTGCTCCTGTCCGTTGTTCTCCATGCCTCTGTCTTGAAAACAGGATTGTTCCCCCCTCTTTTTTCTGCTTTGTTTCAACTTGCAGCCACTTCCTATAGGTAGTAGAATCAAATGGAAATGCTTTTCCTGAGGCTTACCACTTCACCCAGCAGGTGCAGAGGGTTAATGTTTCCCCTCGGATAAATGCCCTACATAATGAAAAGTCGCTTGTCACGAGTGTGGCCTTTGCCTGACGTCTTAGCTTTCTTTGTGGAGGGAGGTTTTTCCCCATTAGGGAAGCATTCAGACTTGCCACCACCTGCAGCCTGAGGTGATTCAGTCTATAAAAAGCATAGCCATTTGATTCCACTGGCTGCATAAATGGGCCCCGAGTTACAATTAAAGTATATGTTCAGATCCCCTCCTACCCTTCAGTCTCTTTTGGTCTTCCCTAATCTAGGGCTTATTCAGCTGCTCAGTCAATGCAAGTCCCAAAGTCATTTTTGTGATATTTTGTGATAATCTCTGCATGATTTATTGTTCTCCCCACCCCAGTCAGCCTCTGCTTGAGCAGGCAAGCACACATACAAATAGGATCATAGCTCAGTGGTTGGGACAACCCAGCCAGATGGGCCGGGTATAAAATTATTATTATTATTACTATTAGTGGTAGAGCACCTGCTTTGAATGCAGAAGGTCCCAGATTCAATTTCTGGCATCTCCAGGTAGGGCTGAAGATGAGTCAATAGTATGATACCGTAATCTTCATGGAATGGTTGTGAGGCATTGGGAGGAGATAGTACACCTCTGTCAAAAAAAATGTATTGAGTATAGATATGTTCTCCCAAACAGAGGGGGAACGTGCAGGTTCAAACCCCCCCCCCAAATCCCCACACCCCTGAAAAACTACAAGTGAAACATTCACAAAATGATGGTTTATTGTGGAGAGGGGTACTTTTTACTATGTCTGCCACTCAGTTAAGGACTGGGTGAGTATTCTTGCACTCAATAAAAACAGGACATTTAAAGCAGCTATAGTGGAGTAGATAGAGTTGTTACAGTCAGCATTCAGTAGATGAATTTGACAATTGCAGTAGCAGAGGGAAATAATTGCATTTCCCCTCAACAAAACATAGCCCACTGAGTGCAGGGGAAATGTGATACCTTGCAACAGAAGTACAAATTTGAGGGAGGATGTCTAGACTTTGCACGCTGTATTATTTGTTATTCTCATATGCTACCTTTTCTTTACGAAGCTCAAGATGATGGTGTATTTGCTTCACTATGAGATAAGATGGAGAGAGAGGGAGGGAGGGAGGGAGGATTGCCTTAGACTACATAGTGAATTCTATATCCGAGTGGGGATTTGAGGCGGAATTTTCCATTTCCAAATGTTACAGACCTAGACACTGTGGGTGGTATTCATCTAAGTTTTAATCACATTAGACCCACTGAGATTAATGGACCTAGCTTAGTCATGTTCATTAATTTCAGTGGGTCTACTCTGAGTAAAGCATAGCTGAATACCACCTTGTACCACAAGGAAAGCTAAGAGTATAATTATTGCTCCAAAAACTGATTGTCTGGAGAGGTCCTGAGAATCATGTTCTGTGACCTTGTTTTGGTTTCACTAAAATTGCTTGAATCATCCACAGCCATAATGAGCATTTTCTTCTGCAAGGTTCCCTTTTTCCACAGACACCAGACTACACTTCTGGTTTCATAAGGTTAAGCTACTTCCCAGTTCATAGTACACTACCCTGGAAAAGTTATGATTAATTATGCCAAACTGTTCCGTAATTCGTGAAATTTTGATGGCGTTCCCGGCATCCAAAGGTCAATGAGCCACCTTGAAACTGCACAGAGAAGAATCTATTATAAAGCAGTACATAACTGTAATTTTTGCAGAAAACTGCAGTAGTATTTTGTGTGTAACATTATACCATGGAAGTATGCATATGAGAAAAACAATAATAACTACAGTGCAATTACAAGGGAGCAGGCCATGACTCTGGAATGAACCGTCCTACCCCAGCTGTTTATATTATTGTCATCACTCCCCTAGCACTATGGTTTGTGCAAGAAATGCTCTTCAGTCTTTTCTGACTACCTGATCTTGAAAAAGGATTTCGCATTATTGTCAAACTGTTCTGACGTTACACTGATTTTTGCATTTATGCATGTTCAAATGAACTACAGTTAAGGAAAAATGGGAGTGCTATAAGACTCCCCCAGGAGGAGAGTTCAGATGCTATACGTTTCTCTCTTTGATTAAAAAAATTAAATTTACAATCTTTATAGACCATTTCTATTAACATTAGATGTCCTTCTGATAATTTAAATAGCTACATTTCCAGGGGCTCGTTTGAATTGAAAAGAAGGTCTCGGTGTCATATGGCATTTAATTTGTTCGGCTTTCTTAATTTTTATTATTATTAATTGAATTTATAGCTGAAGGAGCCCATAGAGACCAAAAGATTTGCAGTCAAAACATTTCCCTTACTTAGGAGGTCAGAGCATGGCTCTTCCTCAATCCTCCATTTAATTCTTTCTCCTGCCCCTTTTCGGTGTTCAACGTTTGTGTCAAGGCATGATTAGCTGTTAAGCAGGGTTTGTAAAGCTGCATATGCCACACTCTGGTTAATTGGTAATAGTAGAAGATTGGGAGAGAAGCTTGTGTGCATACGGTTAAAAACACCTAAGAGATATGGAAATATTGTTCATGTTATTTGTGAAAATCGGTTTAGTTGTGTGATGGATGAACTGACGTTGTAGTAGTGAATAAGAGAATGATCAACAGGAATGCCTCTGGGAAAGAACAAATAATTCCTTGGCTGGAACCCAGTTACCTGTCTGTTGGGCACATCTTGGGGAATTTTCTGTTTTGAATATTTCCTGTTTTGAAATTATTTGTATATTGTATATAACGACTTCAAGAGATATCTCTAAATATATCTCATGAAGCCATTACACGCACAAAATACCTAGTAAATTATTTCGGTGTCTTCTATGAAAGCAGCCTTGTATACGTGCAGAGCACATCAATTGTTGGACCCCCTTGAACACAGTCTGCCTGCTCTTCGTGTCCTATAAAATCAGAGCATCTGGAGCTGTAGGAAGACCAGAGAGTTTCAATGCATGCAGTACATGATGATGTTGAACCTTTAATCCAAAGCCCTTGACAGGTTAGGTGGCAACTGCAGCATGTGTCTGGGTTGTCTAAACCTTTTAATCCATGCACGCTGACACATGATTGATTGACCACAACAACTGAGTTAAAAACTTCTGACAGACCTTGCTCTGCTTTTATGGTACAATGTGTGCACTCCGTAGTGCCACACATTCAGTGCATACCTAACATCTTGCTAGCTTATGTTTGTGCATTAGAAATATTTGGCCGCAGAAGCTTAATTTTTGCTTCGTTTTGTTTTAAATACACTTAGGAACATGCATTAATTAATTCCAGGTTGTTGTTGTTGTTGTTGTTATTCAGTTATTGCATTTATAGCCCACCTTTTTCTCCAAGGAGGTCAAGGTGGGCTTACATGGTTCTCCTCCCAATCAAGCACTTATGATACCACTCCCATTCCTGGGTCTGAAGTGCAACTCCTTCAATGTACTCCTCTAGAAATACACAGGCGACCTGTGAAGAAACAGGAAGACTGATGCTATTCCCTTACTGTCAGTGGCATTGAGCTGTGTAGAATGAGTCTGTGTGTGTGTGTTATGCAGATTATATTTGGCAATGCTTTAGCGTTAACAGGAAACAAAATGCAGGAACTCAATGTGAGTTTCTCAGAACGCCTTGGAGAAAGGGGAGGACGTCACTAACTTGAAATAACTTGCTGTGCAGAGTTTTGATCTTTACTTTTTAAAAAAACTTTTCAATTAGCTTATCTATTAAGGCAAGATATTCAATAGTTAATGCAGTTTGAAACCTAGGCTGTTGCTTTTGCTCTGTAGGATAGCAAGAGGACCCTTCCCCTGTCAGCTGATTTCCTATGTGAGCCTCCTCCCCGCTCCCCCTGAACCCACCCTCACAATCTCTCTTCCACACTTGCTGTGGCAAATGATTGTTGTCAGCATCTATCTGTCTCGAGAGACAATGGAGTGCATCTCCAGGGGTGAAGTCAAGCCGCTGTGTTAGCAGCAGCAAAGTGACCTCCTCAGGTTGCAAGCTTGGGCAGTGTGCATTTATATCCTACCCTTCCTCCGAGGGTGGCAAATGCACACAAAAAGTTATAACTGTGCTATTAAAAAACAAAATATATTTTAAACAGTTAAAAGCATCTTTAAAAATGAGTTTTTAGAAAAGCAACTAGCAAGGTGGTGAGCAGGGAAGCGATGAAACACTCCTCTTGCTTCTTTTCCTTCACAAATTTTGCAGCTCCCCTTTCTTGGGTCTGCTGCAAAAAAAGGTAGTGCATGTTCCAAATCTGTTTACTAACAAATCGTGAACGTTGTTGTATTTTTAAATTGCTTTTATATAAGCAAGAGGGTTTTTTGTTATAGAAAGTTGTATATTTTTACCATCAGCTGCTAAAGGATCTCAAATTCCCTTTCTTAATCTTGCATTTAAGGAAACTGTCCGGATTTACCTGAAAAGAAAATACATATTTACATCCATCCACAGTGCCAAAACCTGCTAGTAGGGGAAACGTTGAGTCTTCAGTGCGGAGCTATAGGAATCCCTATGCCACAATATCAGTGGTACAGAAATGGATCTCCACTGCCTAATGGGGATAAAAAGGTCTATACGGTGAGTCTTAACTCTTTTGCCTTTGTTTGTTTGTTTGTTAGATTGCCATAAGTAATATTTCCAGCATGGCAGGCAGGAGTTACACAGCAAATACTGTAGCTATATACGCAATACTATTACCATAAAACTAAAAGCATTAAAATCAGAAAAAAATCCAACAGCAGCTATCCACATCGCAGGACCTGATAAATTCAGGTATTTCCAAATGCTTGAAGAAAAAGATGAGTATTTGGTCTATGGCAGGCAGGTCCAACTCTCTAGAGACTGCGATCTACTCACAGTATAATAAAACTGGCAGTGAGCTACTCATAGTATACAAAACTGGCAGTGAGCTACTCATAGTATACAAAACTGGCAGTGAGCTACTCATTGTCATTGCCAAGAGTTGTTGAGCTTTTTTGGGGGGGGGCGGGAATTGCCCTGAATCGCTCATACAACAATATGTCATCCTCCCTACTTCAAACATTCTGCCACTGCGGAATGGAAAAAAACTTTCAAAACGGTGATGGTGGCAATGGGACATAGCGTCAGGGGTGGGGCGCGGAGCGATTGATCAGGAGCACACGGGCGATCACTTATTTTAATACCGAGATCGATATGGAGCACCTGTCGATCGCGGTCGACCAGTTGAACATGTCTGGTCTATGGCAACCAATGAGGGAAGCTGAATCTCCTGGAGGCGGACATTCCGTAGCTGGGATGCCACAACCGAGAAGGCCCTGTGAAACCAGCAGGGTCCCCTTTGCAGACCTTAATTGCCAAGATGGCATCGAACCTAGTAGCACACCGTCAGCCAGTGCAGTTTGCACAGAATGAGTTTTATGTGATTCTGGTAAGACGAATCACTTAATACACTAGCAGCTGCGTCCTGCACCAGCTGCAACTGCCAGACCATTTTCAAGGGCAGCCCTGTGTGGAACATTTTACTAAATTGACAATGAATCATGTGGTAGGTGCTTGTCTCCCGGCCATTTTGAGGACATTGGATGGAAGTGAGGGAATATTTTGGGTGATGGCTGCTTGTTTGTGGAGCTCGCTTCCCTGAGAGGTCCTTCAGCTCCTTTCTGGTTGCCTTTTAGATGGGACCAGCATGTTTTTATGTTGGTCTGCTTTTATTAGGAGATATATTTTATTGTTGTTAGGATTGCTTTTAATGGCTGTAAGCGAGGGTTTATGTGGGATGGCTGGTTCGGAATATAATAGTTTTACTACTCTTTCCATTTAAATATTTTTAATTGTACATTTTAATGCTTTGTTTTTAAAATGTCTTTTTCATTTTTTCTGTACTCTGCTTTATAAAAAAATACATCTGGAAAGGTGGCCTGGAAAATAAATAATAAATAAATTAGTGTTATCCAATTTAAATTAAAAGCTGCCTGGAAATAAATACTTTTCAAAGCATGATTTTGAAATTCTATATATAAATGAAGATGTTCTTTAACTTCCTAGTGCTCTTGTCATTAGCATGCTGATAATATCTGCTTGAATCTCTTTGGAGTACTGAACTCTGAAGCGAGTTTAATTGCATGTATCCTATTTCCTAAGGTATTAACTGGGTGGGTAGAGACAGCACACAAGGTCTTTAATAGTTCATCGTTACTTCAAATTTCATGTAGAACTAGATGCAATCCTCCAACGCAGTGACCTATGCAAATATATTATTAGTTTAATGTAATGTTGGTAACAGTTTTGTTCTTGGACACTAAAGACTTGTTTTAGAAAACTCTTCTCTCCATCTTAAAATTCATATAACATGTGGATTTCCCCTACCCTTTTGCACCCCTGTAGTAGACTTAAGACAGCCCACTTATTAGGACAGGTCATGAAAGAAGGATTCAAATTCTGCAGATCTGAATCACCTCCCCACAAGATAGCAAAACTTGTTTGTTTGTTTGTTTGTTTGTTTAAAAAAAACCTTGCAAAAAATAACATAGAACATGTGCCAGTTGTCTGTGTTAAGGGATAAAACAAAGGTTTGCCACCTCAGTGCTTAGATTTCACAGCAGGTGATTTGGGATGTTTAAGCACAGTCTTCTAAAGTTTTTGGGTGTACAAAATTTTTGTTGTCTTGATCTTAGTACTGTTGGAATTATTGAGAATGCAGTTTAAGTATATCCTACCAGATATCCTTCTAGGTCTCCTGCATAGACACCGAACACCAAGGTACATATTGGTGCCGTGTATACAACAACCAAGACAATCAAGAAAGCAGGAAGATAAAAGTCGTTGTAGGTAAGAAACTTCTTTATTAGGTGTAATAAATAGAATCTGGCGTTGAGTGCTCATTAGTGAGCCTACTCAGTGACAAACTTTTCTGCCTCTGTTGCATCCATACTTTGCTGTCCAGCTTTTTCTGGTAGAATAGGGTCTTTTACATTCTGGCCTGAAAAAAGATGGTAGAACCAATGGTGGCTCACCGTGGCTAGTTTGCAAAGCATTTTGAGGATAAAATCACTTTCATCTCCTGGCGCCTTGACTCCACTGTTTCATATATTTCTTTACTTATTAAAAAAATACATACTGCTATTGATTTTTTAAAAAATCAGAATGCTTTACAACATAAGAATGGCCTCCTGGATAAGGCCAATGACCCAACTAATCCAGCATCCTATTCTCACAGTTCTCAACCGATGGCAACAGTGACCCAAAGAAAATTAACATATGAAACCTTTCAGGCTCAACCTCTTGATGCTGAACACCACCATAGCAGCCACTCTTGCAATTATAATAAAGATTTTTGTCATGATCCTCTTTCACTTACACAAGTTTATGACCTTGTCTGAATTGCTTAACCTCTTGTGTTCCTCCAAGCTTACTCATTTCTGAAATAGTTAGACTTGCCAGCAGCATCATGTGCATATGAGAAACTTGACGCTTCAGATTAGCAGATAGGATCTCTACATCACTTATCAAGTTTCTAAGTCTGCTACCCATTACTGTGTAACAAAAGTTAATTTGAGTTCCTAAGACTTGTTCACATTCACGAAAAGTGTGTATGTGATTGGTGCCATAATCCCTTCATGCTGTTTTGAGTAGTCAAGTCGGGACAGCCTAAGAAACTAATGTGCAGTTCGCTGAATTAAAACAATTTCCCTCATTTTTGCTTTCATTTAATGTTAACCACAAAAGGAGGCTTATAATTCAATGTATTATGTGTCTGTATATACTGTGCAGGCACAATCAACATTGGATTTGACTCAGGAGGTGACATTAAGTGGTTATGAACAAGAACTTTAGTTCAAGATTGATCATATGGATGCAAGTTTTTTATACGTCGTATGTTGTAACTTGCTGTCTGGCTGTGCAATAGAGAGTGTCAATAGGTAGACCAATGATGCATCTGCTACAGAATGGAGGTTGGGTTTTTTCTCCTCTGCAACGTATGTCTTGGCTGTCTTACTTACTTGTGAGAAGGTGATATATAAATATTTTTAAAAATAAATGCAGTGGTACCTCGGTTTAGGAACTTAATCCATTCTGGAAGTCCGTTCTTAAACCAAAACCGTTCTTAAACCGAGGTGCGCTTTCCCTAATGAGGCCTCCAGGGGGACCTTCCACTGTTCAGTTTCCGTTCTTAGACTGAGGAAAAGTTGTTGAGGCTGACATGTGTTGGAATCCAAGAGCATTGGGGGGGGGGGGCTGTTCCCCAGGTCTGATGTACATGTGCTTGTTCTTTTGATTTCTTTCTATTTGTGGCATGCTGTG
This sequence comes from Podarcis siculus, assembly GCA_034642415.1. NCBI lineage: Eukaryota > Metazoa > Chordata > Lepidosauria > Squamata > Lacertidae > Podarcis > Podarcis siculus. Next base: position 14,439,409 of record JAXCMG010000039.1, read on the forward strand.
ATCTCAACAGGATTATCTGTAGGGTACTATTGGATGGCTTGTTTGCCCTTGGACTGGAGGTTTTTGAGCACATTTTGGAAGTGATTAGTTACATGATTCCATGCAGGATTAATTTGGCAGCATGCTGTCTTGTGTATATCAACACAAGGTTCAAAATTATGTATAGTAGCAGCCGAACAGAACGATTGCCTTAACGCTACATTGGATTCTACATTTTCTTTATAAAAGATGATTGTCATAAATGCAATCAAGAACTTCATTTCAGTATTCTTCTTTTTTCCTTAAATCTCAAGGTGGAAAATCTATTGCAGTAGAATGCTCTGAAGGTAAAGTCAGCCAAATGTTGTAGAGCTTATTGATGAATTCTGTATGCTGGGAATTCAGGAGATTATGGGATCTATCGCTAAAATAGAATTGTGCACTGTGTTGGACCATAATGCTATATACAGAGCTGATTTAACATAATCTCATATTTATGCATGAGCTTCTCATTTCTACCTTACAACTTCCACTGCATATTTTTTTTCTTTCACTCTGAAGGTGGAGCTGCTTTATCTGTTTATCATGTTAAAGAGATCATCATGAAATGTTATCAGTAAACATTACTTTCCTTCCATCTCTGACTCTGTTAGACGTAGCAAAATCCTTCTCTTGAATCTCTGTTAACATGCGTCTCAAATACATATTTGTTACAGTTTTCTATTTTCTTTTTCAGAGGACTTAAGTGGCCTTGGAGGGCCTGGTAAGTAAAACATACTTTTTAATTGTGCATAAGTAAAAACAAAAAACAATCAAAAGGACTTAAAGCTAAAGAGCACAAGACCAAACAACCAAGTTTAGATTTGAGTTTGCCATTTCAAGACCACCTGTTCACGTGCATTTCAGCCATAGTTTTTTCATTCATAAGCCTTTCTAGAATATAGTTGGGAAAGGTGGTATAAAACTGAATCTGTCTCATGGCTTGAGTTAGCATGGAGTTAATGATGTAGCTTTGAATGGCCTAATATCAAATAGGTACGATGACACCCATCAGGTGTTTGGTAAATCTGTGGTATCAAATAATGACTCCATTAGGGATTGTGCCAAGCATTTTGTTCCCCAAAAGGTCATGTCAATCCTTCTCTGGCTGAAGGAGCACATGTCTGCTTTTTGCCAAGCACTACTGTAGATTCCAAAATACTCCACCACATTATATATTCGGCGGGTTACGTGCATAGGAATGGAATCATTAGGAATTATACATTGCTTGCATAGAATATTTTCTGTGCCTTGATACTGCAAGCAGTGCAGTAGTAGTAAAACATCCTTTTATATAGCATGGAGACAAGGGTTGGTTATCTCATATCTTTGTGTAGTTTACACCAACAGAGGCCTACTCTTTCTCTCCCATCTCCCCCAAGCAGAATCCCCCTGTCTGTCACCAGTGCTATATTGCAAATTTATATCTTGCAACATGGTTGAACATAAGAGGATTGGATGGTGATGTACTGCATGTTTTCAGGATTGTAGCCTGTTTGGTTTTCAATTGTACTAGAAATTAAGGTAAAGGTAAAGGTACCCCTGCCCGTACGGGCCAGTCTTGACAGACTCTGGGGTTGGTGCGCCCATCTCACTCAAGAGGCCGGGGGCCAGCGCTGTCCGGAGACACTTCCGGGTCACATGGCCAGTGTGACAAAGCTGCATCTGGCGAGCCAGTGCAGCATACGGAAACGCCGTTTACCTTCCCGCCAGTAAGCGGTCCCTATTTATCTACTTGCACCTGGGGGTGCTTTCGAACTGCTAGGTTGGCAGGCGCTGGGACCAAGCAGCGGGAGCACACCCCGCCGCGGGGATTCGAACCGCCGACCTTTCGATCGGCAAGCCCTAGGTGCTGAGGCTTTTACCCACAGCGCCACCCGCGTCCCTACTAGAAATTAGAATACATGAAAATTCTGTGAACCACCCTGAGATCTTCAGATGAAGGGGGGTTTACAAATGTAATCAATAGAATTAAAAAATATACAAACCACATTGTGAATGAGAAAAATGATGCAAACATATTTAAAATGTAAACGACATGTAGGACCCAAGCTGAAGAACATTTTCATTTGTAAAATATGTTGACAACAGAGTGAACCTTTTCATTCATTTTTTTTTAACAGATCTTAAAGAACCATTGTCTGAAAGGCAATTTGGTGAGTAATTAAATTATTCTTTAAAAACATGGCTATACTCTAGAGCAGCTTTCCCCAGTCTGGGGCTTGCCAGATGTTTTGAACTACAGTGGTACCTCGCAAGATGAATGCCTCGCAAGACGAAATAGTTTTCCGTTTTTTGAGTCGTTCCGCAAGACGAATTTCCCTAAGGGCTTGCTTTGCAAGACGAAAATGTCTTGCGAGTTCTTGCGAGTTTGTTTCCTTTTTTGCTAAGCCGTTAATAGCCGCTAAGCTGTTAATAGCTGCTAAGCCTCTAAGCCGTTAATAGCCATGCTTCGCAAGACGAAAAATCTGCAAGATGAAGAAACTCGCAGAACGAATTAATTTCGTCTTGCGAGGCACCACTGTATAACTCCCATAATATCTAACTCTGGCCATGCTGGATGGCTGGTCTAGAGAGGACTAGATTGGGGGAGGCTGATCTCTCAGTTTTCAGTACTTTGTACTCCATTTGGGTAACACTTCCACTTTTTTTTTTATTTGAAAGAAAAGATTTACTTGGGATAGAAAGTTTTGTGAACCAAAAAACAAAAAATGCTGTATGCTGTAATATTTCTTCTTGAATTCCCCTTTAGTACTGAGTAGGTAGTACAAAAAAAAAAACCCCAGACCTTCATGTTTAATCAATATCTGTTGTACTCTAACCAAAATCTATTAGCATTGTTTGGTTTTTGTGGTAGTACATGAAGCATTAGGTCCTCTATGCTTTGGATTGCACACACCCATTTTGCACTCTATGTGGGAGCTTGCTTAATAGTAGTAAATTCTTCTCCACAGATGTTATTAAATGACCAGTTAAAATAGTGTTGCCCCGCTGAGAAATACATGTGGGTCTTTTGTTGGTGCTTTCATAATTCTTCGAAAATTGGGAGAGAGAAAAAGACCTGTAAAATTGTGAGGAGTCTGAAATGGGGCTTAAATACATCAGTGGGTTTTCACTGCTTTGTTTTAATTGTAGAGCCCCTAATGGCTAAATTAAGCAATGTCTCTTCAGTTTCTTTGCAGGCAAGGTTAATTTCTTGCTTCGTTGCCCAACGTGAGATTTGGCTTCCTTTAGAGGGTGTTTGAACCCCTCCTGGGAAAGTTTTGACTGGAATTAGATTGTTTTCTTGGCATAGAACTTTCTCGATAAAAGAGATTAAAGTATAGACCTGTATAACAAAAGGTCAGTTCATTCTGTTAGCACAGCAAAATGCAAGTCATTTGCGTGATGACAGCGTTTCCATGCTGCATGAGAAAGGTCATTGCGGTGGGGAAGTATATTACGCTTGCTGCTGGACTGCTCCAGTTAAGCTGTACAAATTTATCTCTTGTGATGGAATGAACTTGCCTAGACTTGCTGCTACTGATTATTAGTACCTCATCAGATTTTCTGGGCATTGGTTCTGCAGGGACCATCCAGCAGCAACTGACCTGCTGGGCACCCAGATAGCATGATTGACATTTTCAGTATTGGACAAGGCATTTAGGGCTCATCCATGCTTAACTTTTGCCCCATGCTTTCTGGTCACAGGTACGTGCTTTAAAGCTCTGTATTCAAGCTCTCTTTTTTTGGTCCTGGCACTTTCCCCACGGAAACACGCTCTTTAATGCTGCACACAGATTACTCCTTGCTTATTCCACAGTCTAAAAGTTTATGCATCACTTCAGGGTGGGAAGGTTATGTACCGTATCCAATGAGGTTAATCCAAAGCGTGATTGTTGCTGAATCCATAGATTGTCGTTTGCTCCGATTCAGCAGTAAGGAGCTTGTTTTTACACAGAAAGCTCTGGGGCAAGAAAAGTGTGGACTTGTGCCTAGAAGTGTAGCACAAAAGGATAAGCCTGCCTTTGATGTGGAAATGATAGCTGCATGGTGGGGAGAGACAGCTGTTGTAATTACATGGTTTAGGGGCAGGGAGAGAGAACACTAGGACACTGTGGGGAAAATGTTCCAACCTACTCTCCTCTAGTTTACGATAGATAACTCCCTCCCCCTTTGTGCACCCTTCACCCAGAGACATATTTATGGGAGGACAAGTGGGGCAAATGTCCAGGGTGGTTAATTTTAAGGGGTGGCGTTTGCAACACAAGCAGGACTCTGAGCTTTCATTTAAGAAAAGAAAGTAAGTTCACAAGCCTACATGTTAGCAGCTATCCCCTGTCCCCCTGCATCTTCTGTGAAATGAGCTAGCCTAACTTGACCGCTCTACGCCACTGACAAACAGTGAAGTCAGAGCTGTGAGTTGAAGGCCTTTGTGCAGGAAAGAAAGTGGAGCAGCCACAGTTAAGTAGTTTCTCAGCGGCAGTAGGCTCAAATCTCTTCTTCCCAGGGGCAGTAGACTCTACAAATACACCTCTGCCTCCACCACAAATGGTAGAGTTACGTATGACATGAAAGGGGGAGAATACATAGACCAGTATACCACAATCTAGCGTAGAGATGGAACATAGGTAATACACAGGCTGTGCACAGAACCATGATTCCATTGGTGATTTCCCCCTTCAGCGCATCAGAAAAATGATATATGGGACAGAAATTGTATGTCGAGATTTTCTGTTCCTTTCAGGGGTAGTACTGTAGAAAACTACATCATCTTACTGGTAAAGGTTTATATGGAATAGATGCAGGTTTTGAATTGTATATGACCAAATCAGTGCACTGGAATCTACTCTACTGAATGTCTGCCAACATAGCTAAGAAAACTGAATTTGAAAACACAAGGGTTTTAGACTTCCTAGGCAAAGTGGAGCTTAGAATTTGGAGTTTGTGTTCTAAGTTTCTGGAAGCAAGGAAAGAACAAATGCATAATGTATTCAACTAACTTTTACTCAGAATTTAATGACCATAACTAATTAGGTCAATTGATTTTAATAGCCATACTTTGACTAAAAGTTAGTTTTGAATTCTCAAATTGAAGCAGTTATTTTTGCTGTCTTCTGCTTATAAGAAGACAGGCAGTCTGCAGATTGTTCCACTAATTTACAGTTTCTCTTGGGATAAGAACAGCTCAAAGATATTTTGTTGTCAGTGTAAATAGACCTGTATTAATGACTCTGTGTTGTACCAACCCATTAAACAAGTGGTCATTGAAACCTTGAGAGTGTGCAGTCATTTGTAACTGTCTCTCTAAAATGGCTTTCATTGTGATAGAGCTTGGCAGATTGTATTTCATCTATAAATGATCTGTTTATTTCTAAAGCTACAAGTAAATTAAGTCCAAGTTAAAGAGATCAGCTCATGATAGTTCCAGGAAAGCTGTCAAATCTTATTATGATAAATAAAGTATGTGGTTCTTTTAAAAAGCATTTATTTCAAAGTGACTAGATAAATATACAGTGTTAAAGGAGCTATCGATACCTAATATTCTCAGTTCTGATAACTTGGCAAACCATGGTAGAATATGCTTAACAATGGTGTCGTATGCTGTCTCAATTGGTACGCATGGTTTGTGATTTGCCAAACCATGATTTGAAGTGGGTTGTAAACTACAGATTGTGCTACCTATGCTATGGCATAGTGTCTGAATTGACAATTCATTGCTTCACCTCCTGGAGCCATTACACCTAAAGAGTGCTAAGCACATTTAAATCATGGTTTGCCTATACACTTGGAAGTTCAAGCCATGATTTGGGTAATAAACTATGGTTAGCAGAAGCAGTGACTGGTGACTTGGTTTAGACTCCTTGCCCTTCACCACTCTGGAATATCTCATTATTAGACATAACAAACCCTTTCAACATGGGGAGTACTCAACGTGTAAGATAATAATAATATTGACTATGGCGTATCCCTTGGCCCAACTCTGAAGATGCTGTCCTATAAAAATCCTGTCATGTTTTTTGCTTTTGTTTTTGCAGCGGTAGACAAAGTAGCACTGCTGATGGGAAACATGAGCTATTATAATCATCCTAAGCTCAAGGCTCCGTTAGTGGATGTTTATGAGTTGACCAACTTGCTGAGGCAACTGGACTTCAAAGTGGTTTCTTTGCTGGATCTTACTGAACCTGAGATGCGGAATGCGGTAGATGAGTTCTTATTGCTGCTGGACAAAGGAGTATACGGTAAGAACAAGTAGCATGACAGCCTGTCAAATTGATTGTCAGAATGTACCTTTTAAATATTTCCATTTCCAAATTACCTTATCCTATGCTCTTAGTAGACCCCCGTATACTATGTAACCATTATATAATTTTTGGTGCCTGAAAAACTGGAAAATGCAACATCAATTAATTTGAGATGCACTCCAGGATAGATAGACAGGTATGTTATGTTAAGCTAGAACATTATTGAGGCCAAACATAAGAAGCTGCCATAAACTGTCTTAATAACACCAAATATTTATTTTTCGTGAAAAATTATTATTGTGGGGCCAAGCAGTGGTTTAAATTGGCAACAGGTGCCAGATGAAGTTACTGCAACAAGGGGAAGTTACTGAATATTTTCTTTCTTACTTACTTACTTAATTTCTATCCTGCCCTTCTTCCCAAAGCAGCCCATATTGAGAATTTCTTATTGATCAGATGGCTGATGCTTGTCTCATTTTCTGCTGGCTGGACTGACATTCAGAATCCCTTCCGCCCTTTATAGGCCTGAGCCAAAGGGTCACAATGACAGGAAGATTTATTGGAGCAGCAAAAGTGTCTGCAGACTTTCTGACGGCAGCATACTTTCCCATTCCCTTTTTTTAGTGCTAGCTTGTCGGGCACCTTTGGGTCAGTTTCAGCTATAGATTTACTGCTGGGCACCGATGACGTCTCGAATCACAAACTACACCAAAATATGTTGACTTCAACTTTCTCTTTTATTGATGTCTTTTTCCATTGTAGCAAAATATTTTAAGAGTTCCAGAAGATAGCGCAGCACAATCTGAACACTCTTTCCACATCTAAAATTCTACACACCCATCTAAACCACGTACACTAGGGCTGGGTGATAACTGGTGTTCAATATTGTGATATATCACCAGCTGAACATCACAATATATTGATATATCATGATAATTGAAATAAGGAAGGAACTACTACACAGAGGCGAACAGAACAATGTTCTGGCAACTGCTACTACTTAAGGGTCTAAAATGGATAAATGATATTATCATTCACCTCATAGCCACTTTCAGCAGCAGGCAAGCCAAAATGCATCCAAATGAGACTTTTGGTTTTGGATTTGGCCACCAAATGGCGGTAGTCAGGACAATCCAAAGTACGGTGATGAGTCACAGTGAATACAAATAATCTGGGACTGCCAGCCGGCCTACTAGGCAGCAGTGGCAGCGGCAGAATCAATGATGGCAAGGGAGGGGCAGCCTGGCATCAGTGGCACAATAATCAGCAGCCTGCAAGGCTTTGCCATGACAGTTGTTGGCAGCAGAAGCAGCGGCAGCAGCCTGCAAGGCCTTGTCATGGCAGTGACAGTAGTGGTGGCCTTGCGGTGGCAGCAGGAGAAAGTGGCAGAAGCAGAGGTGGCCTCGCTGAGGCAGGCTGCCACAGCTTTTGCCATCACCTCCCACTACTGCCAGGAGGACTTGCAGGCCGCCACCACTTCTTGCCACCATGGCGAGTCCTCGCAGGCCCCGCTGCTTGCATCGCCATGAGGCCTCGCCGGCTGCCACTACTATTGCCGCCACGCCTGCCATCACCACGAGTCCTCACAGGCTGCTGCCGCTACTGCCGCCATCTTGACAGCATACAGGTTTTTTACTCTTTTTGTTCACAAAACTTTCTATCCCAAGTACATCTTTTCTTTCAAATAAAAAAGTGCAAGTGTTAACCAAATGGAGTACAAAGTACTGAAAAGTAATTAGCTCCAAACAGTGAGCTTTCTGATGGTCTGTCTTAATGCATGCTTGGTGGAATACCCAGCTTTACACATATTTCAGCAGTGCTGAAACAAATGCCCTGGCTATTAGCCACTAAAGTTGTTGGCCTTTGAAACCTTAGGCAACTTGCAACCAGGATACCCATGAAGCGCCCTGCTGGATCTGGCCAAAGCCCATCCAGTTGCGCCTTCTCACAATGGCTAACCAGATGCCTATGGGAAGCCCACAAATAGGACCTGAGAGCAACACCTTTTCCCTACTTGCAGTTCTCAGCAGACCACCACTTCCCCTGGTAAAGGGAGCGCCCACCTTCTGGAATGCCCTCCCCTAGGGGACACTCAAGGGAGGTAGACAGTAGTAACCTTTAAACACCTTCTTAAATCACACATGTTTACTCAAGCTTTCCTGGATTCTTGACTGAATTAATCTTAATTATCTGTTTGTACACCACTCAGTTTTGTGTGTGTGATACATAGTTTAGTGTTGTTTTTGCCTTGTTTCCCCAAACTAGTTTTAAGGAAAATTTACTTGTATTTTATTCTTGTATTTCTTTTGTTTTTATTTAACCCAGTTCTCTGTGTGCTTTTAACACTTTTGCACTCAGCTCCTGGTCTGTGTTTTAACAGTGGGGATGATGCTCATTCGCTGTGCCAGAATGCCCTAGTTTTGCTTTTATAGCCCAAAGTAGGTCTGGTTCTGAGTTCTTTACAGTTTTTGAGTAGTGAACAAAAGAGAATTGCCTCGAAGATTCGTTCTTTCCAGCTTCGTTGATACCATTCTATCTTTTTTCACATGATTGGATGCTTCCTGTATTGGTTTTTTGCATTTTTGAGTAGTGTCCTTTGAATGTTTGTGGAACATGAAATAATGCTTTATTGCAGGGGTTGGACTAGATGAGCCTCCAGAGTCCCTTTGAACTTTACAATTCCATGACTCTGATTGGATAGGTAGAGAACCTGTGGCCCTCTAGCTGGACCACAACCCCCATTAGTCCTGAGCATTGGCCATGCTAGCTGGAGCTGATGGGAGTTGTACTTCGACAACATCTCAAGGAACATAGATTCCCTACCCCAAATTTTCTGCATTTTGGTGGGCTTACATCCATACCCAGAAGGACTTGTCCTTCTTGTAGATGCTCATAGTGCTCACCATGATATTGCATCACCTGGTTACTCCCAGAAAAGTGTCATTTGCAATGCAAAGTGCAAAACATAAATTCGCAGCTGCTGCTTTCCTCACTTCCGTGTGTTGTATAGTAAAAATGTGCCACTATATGTGTATAGCAGTGCACAAGGCTGTTGCTTACCTCATTCCAAGAATGGGGAGATTGGAGCCCATTTGGCACCTGCTTGCAGTAAATCCACTGCCCCACTTACGGCAAGTGTGATTTTAAGACTATAGAAAACTGCCTTATTCTTGTTTTCTTGGCAACTTAATTTAATTGAATTAGTTTGCTTAATATAATCACTAAAAGCTATTTTAAATGTGTGTGTTGTTTCTCCCCAGGGCTATTATATTATGCTGGCCATGGCTACGAAAACTATGGTAATAGTTTTATGGTTCCTATAGATGCCCCAAATCCCTATCGAGCAGCAAACTGTCTGTGTGTACAAAATATTCTCAAACGGATGCAAGAAAAGGATACTGGCCTCAATGTATTTTTACTGGATATGTGCAGGAAAAGGTATGTAATTGCTTTCATCACCTCCCTAGTAGATCAAGGCTCAAGAAGCCATGTTGGCGCTAGAAAAACAGGCAACAGAAACAGCTGAGAGATTAGCTTTTATTAACTCAACCATCTGTATGCAAGTGTCACAACCTTTCCGTTTTCTTCTCCAGGCTCGGGAGAGCGAAAGCAAAATAACAGGGAATAAAATAAACTTGCTACATGGTCATGTTTGACTTGTTGGGTCAGTCTGGGAACAAAGGAGGGCATGATTCACAATCCAGATAACGGTGGTTCAGATAAAAATTCTTTTCTTCCCACTCAGAAAAAAACAGTGTTTTGATTACCACATGAAAGCAGAGTTGGGTAGCTTGTTCAAAATACTGAAAGCTCCTTTCTAACAGATGAAGCTGACATCCTATTGACTGGGAAGGTGGAATGTCAGGCTGGCATTTTCCCCCTCTAAGATCTTGCCGTGACAGTATTTCCCTGCTCTTCCTCCTCCCAGCTAGTAGGGAATATTAGCTAGGAAGTAATAACAGCTTTTACTTCAAGCACCTCCCAACTTTCCTGGGCTATTATTATTATTCGTTTCATTTCTATACTGCTTTATATTTTTAACAAAACATCTCCCAAGCAGTTTACAACACACTGAAACATCAAATAAAACAATCCAAAATAAAACATTACTGAAGAAAGTCAGATATAAAGCATACATTCAAAGCAACGTACCGTATTTTTCGTCCCATAGGACGCACCTAGTTTTTTGGGGGGGAAATAAAGGAAGAAAAATTTTCCTTTATTTCCCCCCAAAAACCATGTCCGGGAAAAAAACCAGGTCGGGGAAACCGAACCAGGTCGAGGAACAGCGGTATGGCGGCACTGCGCCTCCCTGCTGTCCCCCGAGCTTGTGGGGCTGGCCGATGTCTGCCCGGCGCGCGGGGCGCTCTGCTTCAGGGCGCCCCTCACGCAGGGTGGCAGGCTGCTATCCGCAGCTTGGGGACCCCTGCGGGGAACTCCTGCAGGGCTCCCCATGCTGCGGATGTCTGTCTGGTGTGCGAGGCGCTCTGCTTCAGGGCGCCTTGCGTGCTGGGCGGCAGGCTGCTATCCGCAGCGTAGGGAGCCCTGTGGGAACTCCCGCAGGGCTGCCTAGGCTGCGGATGTGTTCTTGAAGCGCTGGGCGCTCTGCTTTCAGCGCGCCCGGCGCTCCGGGAAGCAGGCTTCTTTTCGCAGCCTAGACAGCCCTGCGGGAACTCCCGCAGGGCTGCCTAGGCTGCGGATGTCTTCCTGAAGCCTGGAGAGCAAGAGGGGTCGGTGTGCACCGACCCCTCTCGCTCTCCAAGCTTCAGCGAAAGCCTGCATTCGCCCCATAGGATGCACCCAGATTTCCCCTTCATTTTTGGAGGGGAAAAAGTGCGTCCTATAGGGCGAAAAATACGGTAATTAACAGGAAACTGAAATATTATTTTAAAGATTTCAAAATAAAACATTGCTTCAGGCAGGCCTGAATCTTCAAAGTTCTGGACAGGCAGATTGCAGCTTCTTTTCATGTAAGTGTAACGTGTAGCCCTGTTCTAGGTGTTGTTTCATCCAGTCATCGATGCCAAAGCAAAGCATTTTTATAGAGCTTGTGCACCATTTTGGGTTTGGGTGCTTCATAACAGCATCACCACCCTTGGCCTAACTCTAGAG
>JAXCMG010000039.1:14450772-14554147 GCA_034642415.1 Podarcis siculus
ATATATATATATAATGACAACAGAATGATTGTGTTAATATTTTCTGAGCTAACTAAAAAAACCTCAGTATAGAGATGGATAATAAAAAGACAACAATCTGCTTGTGTTCCAGCAGACTTTCATATACCTTGTGGGCACATTACATTTGAGAAAATCTTTGAGTTGTATTCAGTACACAAAAGTAGACCCATTTAAATCAATGGCATTCAAGTTAGTTATGAGTAACTTAAGACCCAGTGATATCAGTGTGTCTACTCTAAGCATGATTTAAGTCCGGATTGAACCTCATGATTTCATTTTTGGATCAACTTTCAACCTTGCATGTGTGTGCCTCTCCCACTTCAACACAACATAAACATGGTACATTCCTTTTGCTGGTTTATCTGAGTGCAGCATCTCCCTGGCCACTTGACCGAAAACCCAGTTCAAAAGGCAGATTGCGGTGATAAAAGGAGATTGTGCATTCAGATAAATGTGATGTGCCTCATTCCATTAATTGGGGAGTTGAGAATTCTTACCTGATTTTAACACCTGTTTTACAGACAAGATAATAGGCCTTGCTCTGGTGTTATATTCAGGTAAGTGAAGTGGCTAATCCTGAGAACCCTTTTGTTCATGGTTCGGCAAACTAACACCCACGGACCAGATCAGGCCCAATTGCCTTCTGGATCCTAGCAAATTGCATCCTGGCGGTGCAAACATTTGTGAGCAAACATTAATATTTATTAACATTTTTTGTAAAAGTATACTTTATTTGTATACTTTATTGTGAAACATGAACTGATTTTTCAGAATCCTGTAAAGTCCTTTTTATTTTACAAAGCAACATTTTTGCCTTCTGTTGTGCTGCAGTTATACTTTCCCCACCCACCTCATGCCTCTGCTGTTGTTAATATGCATTTAAGGTGCCAAGGAGCAGAAGCTTTTGAAATTCAGCAGTCTGGCTTAGCCAATGGGATTTTCATGAAGTTCTTGAAGGAACGCTTGTTGGAGGACAAGAAAATTACTGTGCTGCTGGATGGTGTAGCAGAAGGTAAGGAAGCCCTATGAGAAGTATACCTGAGCCACTAGGGAAGTTTGCTTGATTGAGAAAAGTGTGGTGCAGTGGTTAGAGCAGGGGTGGGGAGCCTGTGGCTCTCCAGATGTTGCTGGACTACAACTCCCATCCGTTCCTGAAAACACGGCCACTGGCCAGTGATGATCAGAGTTGTAGTTCAGCAACTTTTGGAGGGCCAAAGGTTGCCCACATCTGAGTTAGGGGGGCTGAGTAGAACTAGGGAGAACTAGGGAGACTCTGGTCCAAATCCCCACAGAGCCACAAACTCACTGGGTGACCTTGAGCCAATCACTATTTCTCTGCCTAATCTACTTCACAGGGCTGTTGTGTGGATAAAAGGGAGGGGACAGAAGAATGTTTGCAACTTTGAACTCCTTGATGGAAAGGCAGAATACAAGTGTAAAACATTTCATTTGCACATTTGAGGTCTTTGGAGCAAACTGTGTGTTATGCACAAGTGCATGTAAAAGCTGTTTTGATTTGGGTGGGGTGGGGGTGTTTACAGCCAAAAAGCAGCCCTGAGAGGCTGTAATTTTTTAACAGAAGTTGAAAGCAGGGGTAAGGTATATGCACACCCATGCTTCACTCTTTCCTTTCAAACTCCCCCTCCCCAAAAAAATAGCAGCCCAAACTGCTTGTTCCTAGACGAGGATAAAGAACAAACGTACACCAACCTTTGTAAATAACTGTTTGGGGACAGCTATGCCTGTCAGCTGAAATACAGCTTGATCCCCGTAACCTTTACTTCCTTGAGATGAGATGAATGGCCTGCCCCAGTGCACCCTGTGTTTCCTACTGGTTCTAGTCAACAGAAACTGCCAGCAGGGGATGGCTGGGAAGACAGCCTGCTGGCAAACAAGACAGGCACCTTTTCCCCCTCCCTGAGGAGCAGCCTGACAGGGCAGATAGAAAACAGCTGCTGGCCTCAAGAAGGTGTCAGAATTTCTTAGAACTCGGGAGAGAAGGATGCGGGTGGATGGAAGGTGACTGGGCAAAAGGCAAGCAGGAAGAAAATGCTTGTGGGAGGCTGGAATGGCAGGTTGGCAACAGGGAGAAATGTAGACTTTATGTAACCAATGCCCTGGGTGGGAAACTGAGTGGAAGGAGGCTGGAGGGTTCTGAAGCCTAATGAGCTGCAAACCATACCTGAAGAAAGGGAGTTCTCTTGAGTTCCTGAAGGGAGTGGATGCTGACACAGAGGACTCTTTTGCCTCAATGTGGTCCTGGAAGCGAAGTGCAAGAAGGTTGTTCCCCCCCCCCCCACTTCTGCTTTGGGGAAGCCGGAAGTGAAATTGCCAGCCAAGGAGCTGCCAGAAGGCAATAACTGGATGCCTAAGTGTTCTTGAGTGGGACCGCTGACTGACTATTGGAGAAGAAGAAGAAGAAGAGTTTGGATTTGATATCCCGCTTTTATCACTACCCTAAGGAATCTCAAAGCGGCTAACATTCTCCTTTCCCTTCCTCCCCCACAACAAACACTCTGTGAGGTGAGTGGGGCTGGGAGACTTCAGAGAAGTGTGACCAGCCCAAGGTCACCCAGCAGCTGCATGTGGAGGAGCGGGGAAACGAACCTGGTTCCCCAGATTACAAGACTACCACTCTTAAGCACTACACCACACTGGCTCTCTGGAGAGCAACTGTGTACAACCCTAATCCAGGGAGGCTGCCTTCATGCCAATCAAGACGTACTTCTGGCATTGCTGGGGGTGGGGGTAACTATTGGAGTGTGCTGTAGCACTTAATCCCTAATAAAAGCTGTGAAATGAATTGTGTCCATATGCAAAAGAATAACAGGGCTGTGGGAATGGGTGTGTGTGTGTGGCTTTTTGATGTACCCCTGCCCCTGGAAGCACAACATATAACAATACTATCTAACACATTGGGGTAGAAAGGGGGGATCAAATCAATTGTGCATGTTTGCTTTGTAGGCACAGAGTGATAGATGCATCCAAAATGGTGGCATTGTTTTTTAAAGGTATACTTTATCTCCTTTCACAGCCCCAGAACACTGCTTCCAGCCAGGATAGACAGAACTAGGCAAGATGAGCCATTCGCCGAAGGCAGTTCCTTATATAGTAAATTCATTTTTTTTTAGTTGCAGAAGCGATGTTCAAAAACTACTACCGCTGCAGAATTTCCTTATGAAAAAGGCGGCTATGTAACAACATTTTAAAAACATATAGAGTACAAAGGTGTAAAAAAATGCATTAAAATTGTTTAAGGATGCTAATGATGTGGCTGAAAATAGATGGAGAACCCCAACTAAAAAAAAGACAACTGTTGGAAAAGATTACCAGTCTAGCTTATCTGTAGTGTAAAACGATTGGAACGTGTATTCTTGTAAGCAGAGTGCTGCAATTAAGAAACACGTCTTTTCCTGGGAAGGATTTCATTGACCGGAGGATCTATGCCTATGCATGTGGGAGGGAGAAGATGAAGATACTTGCCACGCAGCTTAATAAATGTTTGGGTCATAATGAATGCTAAAAGAGCAGGGGAGGCGGAGTTCTCATGGAGAGGAACTTGGACGGTATGTTCCGGACTGTAGTGAATTTTGAACAGCCAGGCTTGAATGCCCCCTTGAAATCAGGTTTGTCATGGAAACGCTGACACAACAATAACCATAGCAACATGGCGGCTCTTCTGGAATGTAGGTGCTTTAATTAGAATTTTCAGCAGCTTTGGTTCCCAGAAAATGATTTGCGTCTTTTATTTTTAGATATGGGCAAGTGTCACCTTACCAAAGGCAAGCAGGCTTTGGAGATTCGCAGCAGCTTATCTGAGAAGAGAGCATTAACTGATCCTGTTCAGCAAACAGTAGCGTCGGCAGAGTCATTAGCGCGGAATCTGCAGTGGGCAAAAGCTCACGGTATGGGTGAAGATGCTGTTCAAGTTGATCTATAGCTCCTCATGTCCCAGGGTGTGGGTGCACAACAGCCTTATGTATATACTGAAATAACTTGGCTTACCTCCCTCAAATGGTTCATTTCCCTAGGTTATTTGTTCATTTACTTCATGGATCGCTAACCTTCAATGGAATACTTGAATACTGCAGTCACCCTTGGCAAACTTTCCAGGGGCTGCATGCCACCAGTAGGTGTGGCCACCCTACTCTTGCACAGGGCACCTTCTCCAGCGTAGCCCCACACCCAGCAGATCAGCTGAAGAGCAGGGCTTATCATCAACCCCTCTCCGGTCATCAAATGATCATTCTAATAAGCATGGGTTTGTATCCCCATCAAGTTTCTGGGCTGTGCAGAGAGTTCTACACATCTCTGTCCACCCCAACATCACCTGTTTTATTCCCCCCCTTTTTTTGCTGCCACCAAAATCAGTGGAGCCTTGGTGGGGTGGGGCTCATTAATTTTTTCTTAGCGGTCAAGCTCCCAAGCCAAACACATTACATTTGTATATCCCCACCTTTCCATACAAAACATCCACAGTGGTTAACAACTATAAATCCCACAACAGAAAATAGCCAGTTCACAAAACAGTCAGTCAGTACAGTGGTACCTCGGGTTAAGTACTTAATTCGTCCGGAGGTCCATTCTTAACCTGAAACTGTTCTTAACCTGAAGCACCACTTTAGCTAATGGGGCCTCCCGCTGCTGCCGCGCCACCGGAGCACAATTTCTGTTCTCATCATGAAGCAAAGTTCTTAACCCGAGGTACTATTTCTGGGTTAGCGGAGTCTGTAACCTGAAGCGTATGTAACCCGAGGTACCACTGTATCATAATGATGAGGGGACAGTGACATCCCATAGCCCAGGGGTGGCTAACCCATAGCTCACATGCACCCAGGTATAAGAAGTGACCTTCCAGGCCCTCTCCCCATAGCTTCATCTCCTTATCTGCTCAGCTAATGATAACTTGTAATTCATTTCATGTGTTGCTCTTAAAGTGAAGGAGCAGGATCCTCTTCAGTAAAGTTACTTATCATTTTAGGGCAATAGCAGAACTGTTGATGGATGCCAGGAGGAGATGATCTGTGCAAAACGTATGGAGGAGTCTTGAAGACTGATTATAATCTGCTCCCATTAGTTTGTAGATCTCCCAGCTACTGAAATTAATCCTGATGTTCCAATCTGGATAATGACTAAGTACAGCATGAGGAAAGATGCATTTTCCCCAACTAATTTTGAAAGAGAGCATCTGTGTATTACCACTAATCAAAATGTGTTTGTTTCCAGAACTTCCTGAAAGCATGTGCCTTCAGTTTGCCTGCGGTGTTCAAATTCAGCTGGGTTTCGCAGCAGAATTCTCCAATGTCCTGATTGTCTACACAAGCATAGTAAAGAAGCCTTCTGAAATCACTGTTTGCAAAGCTTATGTTACAGATTTCCCCCTCGTAAGTTGGCGTCAGGAGCTTGGTATGAGTTTATTCTTTACAAGATTATAAAGAACATGAAATTTGCACTTTCGCCAAAACCCACATATTATATGATCTGGCAGCTAGAGGGTGGTGGTTGTGGGTATATAGCTTTTAATCCTTTAAGTTAATTTCTGCTTTTTAACAAATTTGAACAGGACTTGGATGTGGACCCCAAAGGGGCAAACAAGGGGACTCCTGAGGAAACCGGAAGCTACTTGCTTTCAAAGGACTTGCCCAAACATTGTCTCTACACTCGAATAAGTTCTCTGCAGAAGCTAAAGGTCATTTCACATTACTTTTGTCTCACAAACTCATTCTGTTTGGCACTTTTACACCAGCTGCTGCATGAAACAGATTGCATGTTTTACAGGCCCACACCCATATTGGTAGCCTCCAGTTACTACTTGCCCTTTGAAATACCTCAGCAAAAATGTATGATTTCCCTACGGATGCAGCTTTGCAGGTTAATCCATCAGAGAATTATATGCCAAAGGCCTTCAGTCTCGAAAGGTTCCGAGTCTAGATTTCTGAATATGGCTTCATGGATATTGGGGAAGGGCAGCAGGCTGCAATAGGGGTTTTGTTTGTCTCAAGGCTGAGGTGGTGGTAGGATCACAACTGCTTTGCTTTCTTGCTGCACCACTAAGGTCCCTTCCAACTCAGTTCTGTGATTCTAAGCTATCGGAAACAAAACAAATCAGGGCTCCGATGATGGCTGTGGCCCCATTTGCGCTATACATTTAAAGCTGTATCACACTACTTTAAACCTTTGCGGCTTCCCCCAAAGAATCCTGGGGCTTGTAGTTTGCTAAGGTCACAGATGATTGTTAGAGTCCAATTCCCCTCACAGAGCTGCAATTCCCAGTGTGGTTTTATAGTCAGCCCCTCTTCCCAGAGAACTCTTTGAGAACTGTAGCTTTGTGAGGGGTAAGAGGGATCTCCTAAAAAACTCTCAACACCCTTCGCAAACTACAGTTCCCAGGAATCATGACTGTTTTGAAGTGGCACGAGGCTGCTTTAAAGGCCTAGTGCAGATAGGACCCTACTGTGAGGTGGGAAATAGGGGACCAGGAGCCAGATCTGACTGGGCAATGAGAATGTACTGAGTGAAGGAACTATTCTGATCAGTATAAAACTGCAGTATGTGGCATGGAGTGAGGGTGGAATCTACATGATAAAGAACACCTGGTGTCCCTTGGCTTATACATCATCCTAAATGATGAAGATATAGCAAGTGCTAAAATTGATTTATTTATTTTTTGAGGGGCAGACATGCTCATCTTTTGCTTTTGTTTCCCACAAAATGCAGATGTGCCGTTAATTCAGTCAGCATACAAAACTAATTATGTTAGAGTATTGGAGTTATCTGTGATGCAAACAGTAGCTTCTTTGCGTTTAATTTTTGCAAGTTCCATGTGGAAGGCAAAATCTTAACGTGGAAAGTGGAATGCCTTTAGCGGCCGATGTAACAGTTGCTTTTAAAATACAGTGTCTGTGTGCCGACAGCAAAACGCTAGAAATAGGTTTCCAGCGCTCCCCCTCTCTCTTTTTGTCCTGTGAATTTGTGTGATTAGGAGACAAAAGCACTCTGATGGCAGTGAATGCTGCATTTGATGTGAATGCCTGCATTTCTTTCTTAGGGCATAACAGCTGCCATTATTATGAAGATTAATGATGAATTTTCTTTTTTTTATTATTTCACAGGAAGACTTAACCTTCACAGTTTGCCTGCACTATGAATACGCAGGAATAGATGATGTCGTGGATGAAAGGAAGGTGGTTAACATTGGCAAGCCCCTCATTGCAAGACTGCGCATTCATCAAGGATACAGAAAGAATAGTTGTTTCCACAGCTTCTGCGGGCCTGATGGGCCTTGTTTCGCCCACTCGCCTGGTGCAGAGGCAGCTGGATATAGCCCCTCTCATCACAATCACCAGCCACATTGTTATACAGGTTTCCCCCAGCAAAGCCCTGCTCACTCAGGAAGTGTTTTGCAACCAGTGAGGTGCCAGTGCAATATGTCTCCAAACAGGCTGGTCGCATGGACACCAACCTGGTCGTATCCATCCAATTCGAACCAAAGCAACATACCTGTGGAGACGACGGATGAACTGGAATCTGATTTCTCAGGAAGCTTGAGGCTGTCTCATCAACAGTAGTCAAAACTTCTGTGTGGCAGTTTAGCGGCAACATTCCTCAGGCAGCGATTTGCAGTGCTGCTTGTGTGTCTTGGATTTTGGGGAAAGGGCATTAATAGGTCTCATTGAATTATTTAGCCAGGATCCCAAGTTGTTGGGATTATGAGTTGGCACGTAGGTACTTAAGAAATCTTCTTGGACCACAGGAAATTCCCAGTTATTTTCCCTGATAAGGAAACTGCAGGGCATGTTGCAATACAGTAGTAAGAAAAAGTCTGATTGACTTCAAGCCCAGCTATGTATCATGGGAGAGTATGTGTACAGTATTCTCTTTTAACATGTTGAAAACAATTGGAACTGCAACAAAATGTTGCAGTGTGACGATGGTCTGCCTGTCCAGACTTCCAGCATTTCTAACCCCCCCCAAAACATTTTCCACCCTCTGCTCCCAACAGCATTCCATGAAGCACTGAGCACATATAGTCCTGTATTGGGGGGGGGGCTCACTCCTTTGGGGTTTTTACCTCTAGAATTTTTTTCTATACAAACTTTGGGGTTCCTCAAGTCTACTGATACCGTCTGCATGGTGCTGCTGCTTTGGCTACATAAGCAATGACATAGCCTGAGCACTGGAAGTAGAGCAGTGGTTGCTAGACACTCCCCCCCCTCCGCCCCACCCCCGGGGGGATCATCTGGAAAATGCTGATGGTTTTGGTGAACTACGAAATGATTTTTCTGCCAATGATTTTTAGTTGTATTTTTATTGTTTCTGTTATTTCTTCTGCAGGCAACCCCCGATTTGCACGGGGGTTGTGTTCCTGCCCCCCTCCCCGCCAACAGAGTTTGCATAAGGCATAAGACCCCCCCATTACACCCCTGATCTGCCCTCATGTTCTGCATAATTGAACATGTGCAAAATGGTCACTGCCTGTTGCTCTTTTTTTGTATTAACTTGCATCCAAGTTGCAATCAATACAATAAGAAATGAAATGCAAGGAAAATGCCATTAAAAAGCAATTTGCATATTTAATATGAACATGCCATGGACTACCTGAGTGAAGCTCATGGACCACTGGTGGCCCACCAACCACAAGTGTGGGAACCTCCGGACATAGAAGGGATTATGTTTAGAGGATGGCAGGATACCACTGGGTATCTGGTGCTTTCTCTACATGTCTAGATGAATGCATGGGAACTGGACGATGGACTGAATGGAATATTGCTCTCATTCATCAATGATATTCTTATTTCTGTCCTCTGGAAGTTCCCGAACCTTTCCTCCCACAACAAGCACTGTATAAACAACCTTTGATTAAATAAAAGCACCTGCAGAATTTCTGGTCATTTGGGAACCAGTTTTGTTTTACGTGATCAATGTCTGCAATTAGTTTAAAAGGGTAGGAAAGAGATTTTTGTGTGAGATTATAAATGCACCCCAGCCTCTTTAACAGTCAACAAGAGTGAATCAGCTTTACAGGTACTCCTCCTCTCATTTATACTGTCATTTTAAAAGGCCAGCATTATTATTATTATTTTGTTCATAATTATACGCAAGGCAATAAATTCCTTTTTAAAAATATTTGTATATATGTACTATATTCAATAAGAATTTTTTAAAAGTTCAGCATTCCATTCTTACGTGACTAAAGGGCCTGTGGTATGTTAAATTTAGACTCTTACATGCATTTCTGGGGGAAAGGAATACTAGGCAAACAGAGGCAATCTATCCAAAACAATGCTAACTAAATATTAGCCTTTATTCTAGATTTCTGCATCTTAGCACTGTGGAATTTTGCATGTGCTGACAAATGTGCAAGAGAATTACAATATGAGAGATGTAGCTGTATTAAGGGGGAGACAGTTGGGAAGTGGCTCAGAAAGTCAGTAGACAGCCATTGGGACTTTAGGAAGCAAGGAGGAAGAGAAGCCAAGGAACAACAGCTTGCAAGGCTGAAGGGAAGTAGACACTTTGGGAGGGAACAGATAAGTCAGTGGCAAGTCAGTCTGGAGACTGGAAAAGGTCTAAGCCGCAGCGGTTCTCAACCTGGGTCCCCAAATGTTGTTGGACTGCAACTCCCATCATCCCTGAGCCCTGGCCTTGCTAGCTAGGGGTGATGGGAGTTGAAGTTCAACAACATCTGGGGACCCACAGGTTGAGAAAGGCTGGCTGTAAGCAGTGTCTAAGGAGCGAAGGTCTAAGAGGCTGTCAGGAGTGGCAGGTGATTTATCCAGAAATGTGATTTAGTTATATTTGTTTTAAATGTTTTGTTGATTTTATATTTGTTTTTCTTGGTGGTTTTATGTATATTTGTTTTTAATTGATTTGTGTATTTTAAGTCATGGTTTATATATAATTTGACTTGTATACTACTTGGGAGATTTTTTTTGAGCAAGTGGGTTTGTACATTTTCTAAATAATTGTCGGAGGAATTTAAAGAGGTGTTGTATGCAGTGGTACCTCGGGTTAAGTACTTAATTCGTTCCGGAGGTCCGTTCTTAACCTGAAACTGTTCTTAACCTGAAGCACCACTTTAGCTAATGGGGCCTTCCTGCTGCCGCTGCGCCGCCGGAGCACGATTTCTCATCCTGAAGCAAAGTTCTTAACCCGAGGTACTATTTCTGGGTTAGCGGAGTCTGTAACCTGAAGCGTCTGTAACCTGAAGCGTATGTAACCTGAGGTACCACTGTACCTGCCTTCCCTCTGATGAACATTCCTTCTTTTGCCACCCCTCCTTCCATGCCACTCTTCTCCTTTCATTGTGTTTGGGTCTGGGATACATCTTTCTGTCTTCCTGTGCTTGTAAGTGTAGTCATAAGAGGCTACACTGGCCAGCTTTAGCCATGCAAGAAGTGGGCTTCTGAAAGAGTGGGGCAATGAAATGTGTCAAGCACTGCAGCCTCAGGGATCTTTATACATCATATCTCCTTACCTTGAACAGTGTTGTCTGATTACAGTTGGCCCAACCCCTCTCCTTGATTTTGTTCAAGACCCCTATTTATAATTCCTATGGGGAAGAGGTTGTTGGGAGGGAGGAAGAGGCACTTGAAGAAGAGACTGGATGCTGGAACAATATTGGTTGTGGCCCAGGAATAGGACTTGCATGTCTGGTTGCTAAAAATTAGGATTCCAACTTGCAATTCAGGGCAGTTCATGGACATTGATGACTCGGGCAATAGGATGCAGATTGCATGTATGTATTGTTAGGCTTTCCAGCTTGTGGTTCAGAAAACCCAAGTGGTTTTATTAATAAGAGGAGGGAGATTAACAACGCAATCCTATGCAGATCTGCTTGGAAGAAAGTCCTGTAGAGTTCATGTGAACTGCCAGGTAAATTATGTGCAGGTTTGCTGCTTGAGTTAATAAGAGATTTGTTGTTGATGGTAAGGGCAAGTTTTAAATGTTCCTTAGTTTGGTAGTTGTCACTTTCTGAACTGGCCCCCATGAAATACCTTTACATCTTCAGACTAACGCAATGGTTAAATATTTCCAAAATGAGCTGGTCCAATGGGAAGCCCTTTCAATGGCTCCTGTGCATTTCCACAGCCTCCTAAGTGGCAAAGTTTTGCAGAAATGGAGTTCCCTAAACCCAGGCAAACCATAGGTCCACCTAGATAAGTATTGTTTGCAGCAACTGGCATCAGCCATCCAGGGTTTCAGACATAAATCTTGTCTGGAGGTGTCAGGGGTTGAATCAGAGATTTCATATGAAAGTAGTATATTCTAGCAGTGAATTATGACCCCTGAATTTGAGCAGGGAGGAACTATACTGTGTGACGTATTTAGGTGATACATGCCTGATATCCAGGGCAAAACCTTGTGAGCCCTTCAGAAAAAAAGGGTTGTCTTTTCATTTAGATCAGGACAAACTTCTAGCTTTCATGCTTTTAGGTGGAACGTAAAACCATTAATGAGCAGTGTACGTTTTGTGACAATGCAGAACTTAAGAGGCTGCTATGCAACTGGTCTGATAGCACTGCATCACCAGATGCAAGTCGGTGATGCTGTCCTTTGCTTTCAGAGCAAAAGAATGGCTCTTCGAAGCACTTCTCAATCTCTAGTCACAATCAGTTCAAGAGGCCCACACACGCACACTTGATTAGTGTGGAGCTTGCATTGCCATGGTAACTATTCTTTTCACATACTTTTTGGCACTTGGAAAAACTCATTGGTTTCTTCCCACGATCTAAGAGATTGGAGCACTGTTCAGTGCCCTTGCAAGATTAGGTCTGTAATGATGGAAACAAAAGAGATTGCTTCTGTCACCACGGGCCTTAATCTTGCATTGCACTGAACTTCCTGCTCTAGTGAACCCTGCAAGCCCAATGGCCAATAAATATTTATTGCTTGTAGCCTTAGGCCATTGCAAATGCAGTAAAAGACCTATTAGCACAGGCATAAAACATGAATAAGTATACACTCTGCTTAAAATGCCATCAAGATTGAAACTTCCTGGGGATAGATTTAGCTTGCTCAAATTAACAAGTCACTAACAGTTTGTTGAAAGATTCTCACTTGGATTTTCTTTGCTGCAGTTGCATATAGTGCAGCTTGATAGTATATGTAATCCTATGGGTTGGATAACAGGTCAATGACTCTGTTTTGCACTGGTCACCCACTCCATTGCATGCAATGTAAAAGAATGGTTTCTTTTCTAGGACAGGCATAGAGTGGGCAGTGCAATGAATGTTATTGGCATCATCTCTCTGGAAAGACAATGGCAGGAAGTCAAACCGCTGTGTTAGCAGCACTGAAGTGACTTCCCCAGGGCACATTTAGTCTCTGGCTAGACTAAAACAAGCACATGAACACCTCTGTGCCCTGGCTACACCATGCATGGATTTTCTATATCATCACCATATGCTATGAGCCCCAGCCTTCCTCAAAGTTAATGTGAACCGTAAAGGCCTCCAACCCTCCCCAGTTTCCCATCAGCTGCAAGCTTGGCAACTTTGCTATCTCTGATTGAATCTGTGTTTTCCCTCCACAAAGCACCGTGTTTGCTTTGGGATTCAAGCTCCATCAGTATGGTACAGAGGATGACAACCATATAAATTTCCAGAGGGAGAGATGCAATCCTTGTAAGAGCAAGCTTATTATATTTTACTTTCACTAAGGCACCAGATGTTCTTGTGCATTGCCTTCCGTTCTCAGAAGGACGTGCATAGGAGATGATAATGGGTGATTGCTTTTCTCTGTGTTCAAGGCAAAGATTTCATCAGCTCCACAGAAGTATCGTGTCAGCTAGCCAGTTATGAGTTATGGTCACAGCTGTTGTACCATGGCCAGGAATATGGGAGGAGTCACCTTATTTTGTGATTGTAAATTGCTCTAAACTGTTTTCAGCATTGTGTTTTAACAAGGCAGGCGTTCTTGTTGTATATTTGTAAATTCATATTAGAAAAATACACAAAGGTTGCTTCCAGACAACTTGTTTATTGAGCATTCATCCTGATTTGTTTGCAGGGAGATTAAGACAATGTTGGCTATTTAATAAGCATAAGGTTAGATGACGTTGCGTAAAGGGAGTGTTACTCCACACCTTTCAGTGCAGTCCCCCTTTACTTTCCTTATCACAAAAAGTCTGATCTTTTGTAAAAGTAGCTTTGTTGCTCAAGACAGCGTGGTCAACTACAATTGCATAAACCAGATTTGCCAGTTTGTGACTGGGCCCTCCTGCAAAATAGCAACGGTCTGGAAGTGGCCTCTCCATCAGAAGGATGTCAGATCTGAGAAACACTGCCCCTGGCACTCTTCATCATTTAGGAAAGTAAGGAGTAATGCACAGTTGTCGTTTTCTGAGCTGTATTTCTCAAACCACTCGCCACTTTTGACTAGAATACTGTTTCCTCTCTAATACAGAATGGTTGTTTGGTAATGGAATAATGGTTCCATCTCTTTTTATAATTGTGCACTGTGCTGTTGCAACCACCCTGGGACCTCATGGTGAAGGGTGGGTAAGAAATATAAATGGAATAAAATAAATAATAAAAATCAAGGGTAATTTAATTTAAAAATTAACAACTCTTAAATGTGCATGAGCTCTCCGAACCCAGTAATCAACTGTCATGAGTATCAAATGGATGTGTGGGATCTGTCCATCTAAGTCAGGTGCGGGTTCCGAAAAAGGAATCTAGTGCCAGTTATGTGATCCAGTCTGAAACTGACATCCGGTTCTTTTTGTTGTCCACTCTGTTTGGTATGGTTCCTTTTAAAGGTTTTGTTTTATTTCACAATGTTTACTTGAAGATTAATATCCCATTTCTTTCATTTATTCTTTTGGGGTGGAAACTGCTGTTGCTTAGAGAGCCAGTAAGTATGCAGTCTGCCTCTGTATGATCTAAAAGCAAATCTGTAACAAATAATCTGCATCCCCTATCCGGAAAATTAATTTCCATATTAAGTTTGGAGCTTGCAACGCACTGAAGTGGAAAGTAAAGAATGATGCACAAGATTTTTGACAGAACACTGCCTCCCAGTTTTATTGGTTTAATTTTTCCTAATGACTAAAACTGACACATTTTCTAGCACCACCAGAAGGTATTTAGTGAAATTACAGAGCTCTAATCGACATTAATACACATGTCAGTTTGTTAGCATATAAACTGAGTGAGTCCTGGAATTAAATTGTGAAGCTGGTGATCTGAGAGATAAAACTTTTGTTCCCCATCCCACGTTGTAAAGGTTCTGTCATCTATAGTGTAAATTTGAAATATCCTTGCTGAGGACAGTTTTGCCGATGTTGCTACAAGATTTTGGCTGAATTTGCATGCCACGCTTAACCATGTTCAGGGCGATGTGCAGGAATGGGCTACAATGAGACCCCGAATTGTGTATTCCCTTCTCTGCCCGCATCACCCAGAAGAGTTCAGAAGCTCCTAAACCTACTCTTGGTTAGCAGTGGTTAGTTATGTCATCTGAAGTGGCAATCTGGTTAATATTAACCATGGTTAGCATGAAACAAGCCAACTTCAAACCATGGTTTCTGGAGCTGGCTTATTTGAACTAACCATGGTAAACGATAATTACTGTTCTGGGCTTGGATGACAGGAGAAGCTGTGGTTAACTAAAATGGAAAGGAAATCTTCTGAACTCTTATGGGTTGCATGGAAGGAAGGGATGGGACTGAGAGAGCGGGCAAACCCAAGGTTCACTGTCTCATTCCTGTTTGTGCACACCTTGCTAAAACCATGCTGTGTGGCACAGCCAAAGAAGATAAATGAGATCAGCATTGGGAGAATTAGATCAAAGTAATTTCCACATCAGCCTAGCTCTTCTACCTAGTGAATGAAATCCTGAGAGAGCAGTCCTGACAAGTTAATTCTGATTTGATGGCTGAAGTAGAGCAGGACAATCAAAACAATAGCAAAATGTAAGACTGCTAGTTAATCCTTAACATTTGGCATGGAAAGTATCTCTTAGCTATTCATGAACGCTGTGTACATGAATCAGAAGTGAGATGGGCCCTTCCCCAGAGGTCTTGCAATTTGCATTAGGTTCAGTAAGAGAAAAAGAGTTCAGGAGAGTTATCTAGCAATAAAATGGTATTGGAGCATTGTTGCTTTAACATCTATTGATTGCCACAAATCAGATCTATGTGGCAAATGATAAATGTGGCGAGGTTTTATCTTCTTGCCTTTCACTAGGTGGAAATGGTTCGTTTTGCTGAATTTGTCAATACTATCACACATCGTTAATGACTAAGAACGTGTTTTGTTTTAATTAGAAGTTTCTTATACTGTGCATCAAGAAATATTAAGACATTTTTATAACAATTAAGCAATAATAAATCAAGCAATACAACAAGAGCACTTAAAAAACCAAAAACCCCGAGTAATTGACCATATGTTTATGAGATACTGATAACACCCTTCCTCCTGTTTTCTCAAATCTTAAAAAAACCTCTTTTCTTTCCGCTGAAACCTCCCAGATCCATCAGATCCCCCCCCCCCACTTTGCATGACTTTTCTTTTATACAGCCACTCTTCAAAAAATAATTAACGCACGATGCAGCCAAAGCTAACCATTTTATGCTCCATGGAATTCAAGGAAGATAATTAAAGATGGCGGACCATTGGACAGACAAGAGGAAGTACAGTACATTGTAAAACTATGGAATTTGGGGTTTGTTTTGAGGAGGGGTTGTAGCTGGGGTTTTTTAATATATATTTTAGATCTTGTGATTTATGAGGAAATTGTTCAGTTTGTGTATTTTTTAATGTTTTATTTATTGGTTATGACTACAGTGGTACCTCGGGCTACATACACTTCAGGTTACATACGCTTCAGGTTACAGAGTCTGCTAACCCAGAAATATTACCTCGGGTTAAGAACTTTGCTTCAGGATGAGAACAGAAATCACATGACGGCGGCGCAGTGGCAGCGGGAGGCCCCATTAGCTAAAGTGGTGCTTCAGGTTAAGAACAGTTTCAGGTTAAGAACACACCTCCAGAACGAATTAAATACTTAACTTGAGGTACCACTGTACTTTTGTTATGTTGTAGTTAGGAATTTTTTCTCCCATGTTGCAAGCCGCCTTGAGCATGGTTTGAACTGTGAAAAGGCAACATGCAAATAAAATTATGCATTATATATAAAATTTGCTGCCACATTGTGATGGCTACCGAGTTGGGTGGCTTTAAAATGGGCAGCAACAACAGCGGCAATAATTATATTAGCACAAGCTTGGAAGACAGAAGAAATACCAACGAAAGAACAATGGCAAGGGAAACTTACAGAATATGCAGAACTGGCAAAATTAACAGATAAATTACATGAAAAGGATAACAAAAGATTTTAAAAGAGAATGGGAACCATTTACAACATATATGAAGAGACAACATAAAGAATTGGACTCACTGGCAGGGTTTGAATAAACAAACACAATTGTATATAACAAAAGGTAAGACTATATGTATTGGGGAAAATTTTGGGAAACAACACTTAGGGTGAGTAATATGGAAATGAAACAAAATGGGAATTATGAGGGAAGTCTAGGGGGGATATGGAAAATTTTAGAGAAATGTTAGAGGATGTATACATGAAAAAACCAATATTTTTTTTATAAAAATGGGATTAGGCAAATCCATGAAGGGTCATCATCAAATAGCTACTAGCCAAGACGGCTGTATATTAATTCTGGTACCAGAGGAACATGCTTCCGAATGATAAGTCTATGGAGCAACACTGCTGATCTGGATGGGAGTTAAGTTTGATCCAGCAGGGATCTCCTGGTAGGTGTGCCGAAAAATAACAAATACCAATTCTGAGACACAAAGTACAAATGTGGTTGTTCCCAAACTTTTCCACTAGAGGGTACTCATTCCACATTAATTATACCAGAAAGTAAATATACGTTCCGAACTTCCAAAGCTCTTGCAATTGCTCCCAAACCTATGGTCCGTAAAACCTCATCAGGTGCCCCGTGTGCACATTAAATATCCATACTGATTTTTATTGCAACTTAATGAGTCTTTCATTTCTTATAAGAAATATTGGGATGCGGGTGGCAATGTGGTCTAAACCACTGAGCCTCTTGGGCTTGCTGATCAGAAGTTTGGCGGTTCAAATCCCCACAACGGGGTGAGCTCCTGTTGCTCTGTCCCAGCTCCTGCCTACCTAGCAGTTCAAAAGCACGCCAGTGCAAGTAGATAAATAGGTACCACTCTGGCGGGAAGGTAAACGGCGTTTCCGTGCACTCTGCTTTCCATCATGGTGTTCCACCAGAAGCAGTTTAGTCATGCTGGTCACATGACCCGGAAAGCTGTCTGGACAAATGCTGGCTCCCTCGGCCTGAAAGCGAGATGAGCGCCGCAACCCCATAGTCGCCTTTGACCGTCCAGGGGTCCTTTACCTTTACCTTTAAAAAATTAAAAGGTGTGATGAAAAATACAATGAAAAATCATACAGCATCTAGCACAGAACAATACAATTGCCACAATTGGTAGGGAGAAAATAATTAAGTGGGCCATCACAAACATCAGCAGCTTTATGTGGGGATATTGTAAACTTGATCCATTGGTCTTTGACTGGTGGAAGGCCCCTCTCCATCTGCCATTTTAGGCAACTGTGGCTGGTGTTCTTTGGGATTTGTAGGGCAGAAGACAGGGAACTTGACAGTAGCTGGAGCCAGAGCGAATGACATGGTCAATAAATACTTGTTTGGTCCCCATCCTTGTCAGGAACAAGCTGGCAGGATTTATATTTTAAATTTATTTTTATATTGCCCTGAAATCCATTTTTCTTGTTTGAGTGGTTAGTAAAATTTTAAAAAATAAATGGATAGTAAAAGTGGTTAAGCAGTTACCAGTCTTCCTTGCATGCATATACAGTGGTACCTCGGGTTAAGTACTTAATTTGTTCCGGAGGTCCGTTCTTAACCTGAAACTGTTCTTAACCTGAAGCACCACTTTAGCTAATGGGGCCTCCTGCTGCTGCCGTGCCGCCGGAGCACGATTTCTGTTCTCATCCTGAAGCAAAGTTCTTAACCTGAAGCATTAATTCTGGGTTAGCGGAGTCTGTAACCTGAAGCGTATGTAACCCGAGGTACCACTGTACCAGCAGGGCTACTACAGTGATGTTTAAGATGCATTTTGAGCTACTGTGCAATTAATTAGCTAGCTCCTAGATGTCGCTGTTCTACACACTTGGAAAAAACACTTCCTCAGCTGTGATCAGTTCTATTATTTTCTTGGTTTAATTTCCCCTGCTCCCCCCCTTCCAAACACACACAGAGGATAGAAATGGAATTATCTATTATTTACACACCATGAGCTTTTTAAAGAGGTTGGAGAGAAATATCCAATTAGTTTGCACAATGTCAGTCTAGCAGTTCCCGAAAGACTGCAATCTACGGTTTTCCTCTTCTTTTTTTCTGGGATGTGGTTAGATCCTTATTCACATTGGGGGCGGGGGGAATTCATTCAAAATTAATCTTCACCAGGAGAAGACTGTGGCAGAGAATCATCACCTCGTGGCAATGTTTTCCTGTTTGGGGGACAAAAGGGAAAGGAAAGATGAAGTACTATTGAGCAAACCACAGTTTTATGGGGCTTGCCCAACTTTTTCGCTATTCTAATGGACAATACCAGGTGATCTTCAACTTGCCCAGGCCAGACTCCCACCATGCCTGGAATATGGGACCCACTTTCACATATCCGCTTTTGATTTCTACATAATAGCACTAACAAGGCACATTATTCATCCTAAAATGAAAATTCAGAGTTCATAGTGTTACCTTAGCACGGCTACTAAATGAAAATCAGTGGGGTTCTTTTTGTTTTTAAAGATCCAAGTGTCCCTATTTTCCAGGGATAGTCCTAGATTTACAGAAGCCGTCCCTGCTTGATTTGACTCCAGAATTCCCTGCTTTCCTTAGGACAACTGCAAAATGTTGGAGGGTATGGTTATGTAACCCCTGGGCCAACCTTTAGAAGACATCTGAAGGCAGTGCTGTATAATGAAGGTTTTTAAAAATGTTTTACTATGTTTTTATATACAGTCATACCTTGGTTGTCAAATGGAATCCATTCCGGAAGCCCGTTCGACTTCCAAAAACCAAGGCATGGCTTCCTGCAGCCAATTGGAAGCCACATCGGACATTCGGGTTCCAAAGAACGTTCACAAACCGGAACATTCACTTCCGGGTTTGCGGCATTCGGTAGCCAAAACATTTGAGTCGCAAGGCGTTCGGGATCCAAGGTATTATGTTGGAAGGTGCCCAGAATGGTTGGGGCAACCCAGTCAGATGGGTGGGGTATATATAATAAAATAAAAATAATTCAATAGGGCATCCCTATTTTCATTGGAGAAATGTTGGAGGCCTTGCTGCACACATATTGAGCATGCGTAAATGGTGGTTGCCTCTATTTATTGCTAAATGTAAATTTTAAAATTAGAAAGTGTCTTGAGGACCCATATAGCAATGGAGACGAGGATAAATTTGACCTGAACAAAGGTTCCCCACTGCCGCCCATATATTCCCAGCTGGCAAAATCACCCGACGGCTTTAGCATCGTGTGGGCTTGGCTGTAGAGAGATGACATGCCATTAATATAAATGATACACTCAGCAACCTGTATGTAGAGTTCAATGCCAACCGTTTCCCTTTATGTTTCCATGCAGGTGAGCATACAGGGCTTAAATAGCTGATGACAGTGCCATCTGCAAAAGGCTAACGGCACGCTTATTAATCAGTACGAGCTGCTATTTAATCAGGCGTGTGTGCAATGAATTATTCAGCGGTGACCGGCATATCTTTAATACATATTAAGAGAAGCAAAACCGCACATCTGGTACAACAAAGAGATGTGGAGAAACTGGCATTTTCAAGTTTTCCTAAGCGGATGAGCCTGATTAGACAAGGCATTAATTGTGTGTGCACTTAACACTCGCCGAATTTGAGTCATACGTTCAAAGGCCAGGTAATTGTCCTAGAAGAGCTTGTTCTGGCAAAGTTTGATTGTAGAGTTAAAGGTATTGAAGGAATCAAAATGATACAATGTGAAGTTTGGGTGGTGGGGAGCAGCAGCGTGAAATCTCGTTTCTAAAATTGCCACTACACTCAGTTTCCCCCTCAGAAATTCGCCCTTGAGCACTGGTTTCGCAGTTTGAGGGTGTGGATTGCGTCCAATGTTATTCATTCCCCAGAGCAGACCCATTGAAATTAATGGACACAAGCATTGCTTTTTTGGTTTAAAAAAATGAGGTGCCAGTATTCATAACCTGAGAAAAGTGCCGAGGGGGCCAGCACAAAATGGCTGCCACAGGGAGCAAAAAAGAGGTGATAGTATTCTGTACTGATTAATACCAACTATCACAAAAAAGCATCAAACATGACTAACAGTGAAGTCCATTAATACTTTGAGCAGAACGTATTTGGATACAACCCTATGCTTCACACAGAGAAACATTCCCTATCTTCTTAGGAATGTTGGAAGGTATGAAGCAACAGGAAAAAAATGTAATTTTGTGTGAGAGAGAGCTTTTTCTATAGGCCAAAGTTGGCTCCAACATTAGGTAAAATGAGTTAGCTGCCTCAGGCAGATGATTTTGGATGTTGCGAAAGGGAAACATATATACTTTTTCCTGCCACGGAGGGGGAGAGCACTCAAGTGGTCTTCAGCTTTGACCAGCCGTGAGTGCTACCCACCTTGACTTGTGGGTGGGCATCATTAGCTGCTTGGTCTCAGGAAACATGTCCCGGGACAGTCCTGACTGGAGCTGGAATGTCTGTTCCCAGCACAATTAAATGCAGGGCCGGCTCTACCATTAGGGAGAGTGACCTCTTTAGATCCAACCCACTGGCTATTCCTCCAAAGTCCCCAGCCAAGCACCTCTGTTGCAGACTATAGTTGTGCACGTCACATGGCCTGCTCTGCGACCCTTAAATGTGCCTGCTATCTTCAGGTTTCCTGGAAGATATTGTGCTACCTTCCTGTTAGCGGATGTGTAGTAAGATTCAGTTGTAAATTCAGTGTAGGAAGCTCAAGTCTGAGGAACTCCTGGCTAAGTGAGATTGCACAGACAACCTCCTTACTAATCTTCCGGTGTGTGACTAATAATTTCTTGCTCATTTTAAGGTAATCTTTGGTTTTTGTGATATTGTTTTGCCATTTCATTTTCTGTGTGGTTTTGTTTTCTGTACACCACATGGAAACGTCCATGATTAAGTAGTATAAAAATGTCTTATCTGCCAGTACAATTGACTTCTGCACATGGATTTGAGTTGTGTGTGTTCTTTTCTCCTTAGCCTCAGGCAGCAAAATGCCTTGGGCCAGCCCGGTCTATCATTCTGCAACTCTAAGGTTTGCTGTTAGCTATTATGGCAGGCTTCCTCAACCTCGGCCCTCCAGATGTTTTTGGCCTACAACTCCCATGATTCCTTGCTAGTAGGACCAGTGGTCAGGGATGAGGGGAATTGTAGTCTCAAAACATCTGGAGGGCCGAGGTTGAGGAAGCCTGTATTACAGTATATCAGAGTGCTGCCCTCTTGAGGCTGAATAATTTTGTTTTCAGGGACCAAGATCAGAACTCTAGAGCAGTGGTGTTCAAACTTCCTACACTGAGGGAACCCATGTACACATCAACTCATCTGCCAAGGGACCCTTGACTATATGTCACAGAACCTCTGCTCATTCAGAGAATATCCTAGCATTTAGATCCCAAATTCCCCCCTCCATAGACGACTCGAGATTGCCAACGGCCATAGAACCATAGAATTGTAGAGTTGGGACCCTGAGGACCACTGCAATGCAGGACTACTGGGATCGAAACCGCAACCTTGGCATTATCAGCACCGTGCTCTAACCAAACGCAGCTGACCACTTAATGATTTTTCTGCCTATTTTGTTGTTGTTTAGTCATTTAGTCACGTCCGACTCTTCATGACCCCATGGACCAGAGCACGCCAGGCACTCCTGTCTTCCACTGCCTCCCGCAGTTTGGTCAAACTCATGCTGTTGCTTCGAGAATACTGTCCAACCATCTCGTCCTCTGTAGTCCCCATCTCCTTGTGCCCTCCATCTTTCTGCCTATTACTGTATAGCAATTGCAATGCACCATGCTAGATGGTTTTAAACTGCAAAATTTTTTATTGCTGCTTTAATTTGTTACATGCTGTATTTTATTGTATTCCAAATAATTCAAACCTTAATGCAATAAAATGCAGCGTTAAGAAATAACGGCAGCAATTAAAATACGGTTAGAAATCAATATTAACTAAGCTGATGGATGTGCCATATTGTCTTCACCACAAATCCACGGACATGTTGCAAACCACCTGAACGAAGATTGGCCCATGGACCGCAATTTGGGAAAATCTATTCTAGTGTGCACATTCTGTTCAAAGCACTGGGCAAACCTTTTTGGTCTCACTGCCACTGCAAATGTACTGGGAGTTCATCCTAAAAAGGATTGGTCATGTTTGTGATCCACTTTTCGGTTGTTATGAAACAGACTCCATAGAGTTCTTGGCTCATCTCACACTTACGCAGTGAACAGCTCCAGGTTGCTGCTTCCTGTCTTCACACCATACCCTTTACAGGGGGAGATTGGTAGTTAAGGGCAATCTTGTCTTTTTCCGAAATCTTAGAAAGTAATACAAAGCACATTAAAAATCATATTAAAGGCCTCTCTCAAACAGTAGTGAATATATTGTGTACGTTTGTAAATAATAACACAACGCTGATCGCTTTGGGAACATGCCCCAAGTTAGCAATTAAGCTTCTAGTCTACTGCTGTTTTAATAAAAGTTTTAAAGATGCTTGATAGAAATATTTTTGACTTCCAGGTAAAATTTAATGAAACATACAGGTTTGTTAGTCCACCAAAAATGCGGGGGCAGATGAGGTGAGGGTTTTCTTTCTAAAATACAGCTTCAAGAAAGGCGCTGTCACTAATAAACTTGTGTGTTTATTTGACGTACTGAAATGGGAAAATTTAAGGGTTTGGTTGTCTAAAGACTCCTTTTTAAGAATCATTTTAATTTAGAGTTCAAATGGACAACAATATGCTCATTTATTTCACCTTCCAAAAGGGCTCTGTTCCCAAGTTACCTTGGCGCTGGCTGCTACCCAAGTAGTAAAAGGGAAAGATAAAGGATCCCTAGGTGGTTAAATCCAATCGAATTTGACTATGGGGTGTGGCACTCATCTCTGCTTTCAGGCCGACGGAGCCTGTCTTGTTATAAGAATTTAAGGTCTCGAATATATTAATTAAATGTTCATAAATGTACCAGGCAAACACATACATAAATATATAAACCACATGTCTGAAACAGTACAGGAAATCAGTCCTGAAACCATTTTGACTCTCCCAAATTGACCTCAAATGTTTCTCTGCGAGGAGGAAGGAAATGGGAAAACCTCCCCATTGTCTCTTTGCTCACAAATCCTGTCTTAAGGGCGTATCTCTGTATGAATAGGGTGAGCCTGTGACCTGGATTCAGGAACTGAGTATTTACCATCACAAAAGAATGGCCAGACTGCCCAAGTAATGCAATCAGTGACCATTATCAGGTCCTGGCAGACAGAATTTCTGCTGTAGACTGCCCTTTCAGTAATGTATGTATGATGTATTGGGGGGTGGTCTTGGGCTACAGGGTGGGCAATTTCAAAAGTCTATATAAGAGCTTGCACATCAATGTTCTGGGTTCTTCCTCCCTCCTGCATGTGATGAGTGAGCACCTTGTTGCAAGATCAGGCTTACTAGCTGCTTTGCTTCTCAATATTCTCTGGTTGGCCTGTTATTTTCTCCTACCAATAGGGAACCCACTTAAGGACGCTATACAGGCTCTTGGATACCCCATAAGGGAAAAAAGGCAGATTTTGTTTACAGTAGTCTGCAGACAGCTTTTCTGGGTCATGTGGCCAGCATGACTAAACCGCTTCTGGTGCAATGGGACACCATGTTGGACACAGAAATGCTGTTTACCTTCCCACTGCAGCAGTACCTATTTATCTACTCATGGTGGTATGCTTTCGAACTGCTAGGTTGGCAGGAGCTGGGACTGAGCAATGGGAGCTCACACCAATCTGAACTGCTGACCTTACCCAAGTATTCCTAATGGTCGCTTGGGTCTAACGGAGTCTCATAATAATTAGGTATTGATAGAGAAACAGCTTTGAGTAGAATATGGTCTTAACTCAGAGGTGGGGAACCAGAGACCCTTCAAACGCCCATCATTCCCAGCCAGCATTTCCCTCTACTGCATGTGCAGTGACCACCTTCTTGACCACTGAACCCACATTGATCTCACCCCCTCAATGTGCCAGAGCCTATCTTCACATGCAGAAAATGTAACTCACTGAAGTTTTGAGACTGACCGGCTCCAATTTGCAGATGCAAATTTGCTGTTAGCAAAGCAGTAAGCACATGCTTTTACATGTAGACGGTCCCAGCGTCAATCTTCAGCTTCTCTATTAAGAAGGGTCAGGCTACAGGAAAGAACCCCCTCTGCCTGATCCCATGGAAAGCTGCTAAATAAGACAATATTGGGCAAAATTGACAAATATGGCGACCTAATGCATGGGTGTAGCCAGGATTTTTGTTAGAGGGGGCAGGCCTTTTTTTAAGGGGGGGCAGAACCTGTTTGCTATGTATTTGTATTGAATTTTATTGATGGGGGGCAGCTGCTCCCCTGTCACCCCCCCCTACACCCATGGCCTGATGCTAGGAATTTTCCTTGGCTCCTAACGCATGGTATGCATGCAAATATGCCAAGAGAGAGAGAGAGAGAGAAATGCACCTATAGAAAAAGGGGTTGGGGAAATGGGCACTGCATTTATGCTATGGAAAAACAGGCAATGCAGTTCCCAGAACAAAAAAGGTGTTGACATGCAGATTAATTGCAAAAGCACTGAGAACTGCTGTGATGCATAGTTGATGGATGCTGCTGCTTTGTCAGTTAAGAAAACCTAATTTTCCAAGAATACAGATGCTTATCAGAGAAGTAGTCAAGAGACTCACTTGAGAATGGGCCAAGAAAATAAAAGTGAAATTGTTTCCTTGCCTCCATGGTGCAGAGTTGGAAAAAAAAAACTGCGTACGTGTGTGTGTGTGGGTGGGTTATATCAAGGGTTTAGAATGTCTTCTGTTTTTATTGAGCCACATGAATTATGCTCCCAAACAAAGACGTCCTTATGATTTTAACACTGGCACATTTGCTGTATAAAGCAAGGTAAGAGTGAACCAAGATAAACCCTCCATAGAAGCAGGTTGTTAGCAGCAAATGTGAGCACACTTAATGTGGACACACCAGTAAAATTAGAACCAGTGGTGGGCTAGCTCACATACATTATTCTTCTGCCCTTATTCCTCAAGACTTCTTCATGAGGCCCAAACTAGGGATGAAGCGAAACCTGCTTCCATTTTCTGCTTCGTCATCCCTATTTGCTCCCATACCAGATTATTTGTTATTTTACTATTTACACTAGACAGAGCCTTTTAAAAACAGGGCACAACTACCCCGCCCCAAACCCCTGAGAATATCAGTCTGAGGAAAATCCATCA
Organism: Podarcis siculus; assembly: GCA_034642415.1. Classification (NCBI taxonomy): domain Eukaryota; kingdom Metazoa; phylum Chordata; class Lepidosauria; order Squamata; family Lacertidae; genus Podarcis; species Podarcis siculus. The sequence continues at coordinate 14,476,348 of JAXCMG010000039.1, forward strand.
TTCTTTGTTCACCTGAATTATATATCCATGTTTGTTATGTACATGGATGTGTGTGTATCTATCTATCTATCTATCTATCTCACCCGCCTTCCAACCTAAGGTATAAAATATAAAATTATTCAGATTTATACTACACACGCATGTCACACACACACATTTTAATTGAGCTTTACCTTGAGGAAGGTGGGTGGAGGGGAGGGGGGGGGGAACAACACTCTTTACTTTTGTTTCCTAGTCAGCCCAACTCCGGCCTGCTCAATCTAGTTTCCTGAGGAAGGTTGCAAAACGCAACCAGCATCGCAATCCCTGCACATTGCAGCCTTTTTGCAGGTCCCCTTTTTTTCTTTTCACCTCAGGAGCCTCGCCTTTTCTTCCTTGCCTGTAATTAAAACATGCCAGGGGAGGGGAATGGCTTTTAACTCCTTTCTCCACAAGAGGGAACCCCTGATTTCTAAAGTGGGGGGGTGGGAGAGAAGCTTCTAGAGACGAACCACCAATAAAAGGGGAAAAAAATAAATTCCTTCCTTCTCTCCCCCCTCGCCTCCCGTTTTCTTCACACCCTGGTGACAAGTTTTAAATTGAATCCACAGGGGAGATCTCTTCCATCCACCCACCCACCTACCCAACCCCAGCCATCCATCCCTTTTTCCAAGCCACAGAGGCGTCCCCCACCCCCACCTTTCCCCCTCCTAGTCCTTGCAAGAGCCTCGCGCGCGCTCTCCCCCTCTGCCTGCCTTGCCTGCCATTATGTGCAACCATCTTTTTTAAAGCCAGGCCTCTCTCTCTCTCTCTCTCTCCTCTCTGCAGGCTCCTCTTGGCAAAGGAGAGAGAGCAGTGAGCTCTTAAACATGTCTGCCTGAAAGCACCCCTTGCAGGAACAGCCCCTCCCCGGGTGGCAGCACACTGGCCTCTTGCCCAAGGCTACCAGCAGCAGCAGGTCTGTTTGCATGGGGGTGTGAGCAGTTTGCATGCGGTGCGGGGAGAGCCGGGGAGAGAGAGAGAGAGAGAAAGGGGGGGGGGGGGGGTTTTTTTTTTTTTTTTTGGTGGCGATGATGATGATGATGGTGCTGATTTCCCTTCCTTGCCTCTTTTCTTTCCCACCCTGGTGGGGCCTCTGCCTGATGCACCTCCCACGGGAGAACCCTTTTTTAGAAAAATAAAATACACAGGACAGGCTATTTTAACACCCCCTCCCTCCCTCCTGGATATTTGCAAGAGCTTGCAAGGGAAGGAAAATCCAAAAGCAGCAAACGCTTGGTTCCTCTCCGGAGCTGCCGCTGCAGCGCCTACGCGGCATGGAACGGAGGAACCGTCCTGGCCGGGTGGTAGTGGTGAAGCGAGGCGAAGCTGCAGAGCACTTGCAGCAGCCGCGCGGGAGAATCTAGGGAAGGAAGCCGGGGCTTGCCAGGCAGGAAGGCCGCTGGAGCCTTTTCTGCAGCCCGGGAGCTTGCCCGGGAACAGGCAAGGCGCCTGCTGCTGCTGCTGCAGCCGCCGGAGATTAGGCCTCTGCCGCGCGCTGCAGACCCGGGAGAAGGGATTGCTGCCGGGGGCATCTTGGAGCTGGCCTGCATCGCCAAGCCTTGGGAGGGAGGCCTTCTCCTGGCTAAATTTCAAAAGCCGTTGTGTGCTTTTAAAAAATAAATAAAGCGTGTGTGCTTAAACAGCCCCCCCTTTAAAGTGCTTTCTTTGCAGCCGGATATGGGGCCAAGCGATTTTCCTGGGGAGGGCCTTTCTTTGTGTGTCTCTTAACGTTAAATGCATTAGGAGGCCATGTCTGCTCCCCCCCCCGGCCCCATGCACACAGCCCATAAGTGGGTATTTCTTGCGTGCGGAAAGAACCCGCAGGAGACTGCAGCACAATGGCCTCTTCCATGTATACCTTCTGGGCCTCTTTTGTTTTCCCCAAACTGGCGCAGCCTCCTGCTCTCGCCCGCGGCGCCCTTCCTGGGCCTCTTGGTGCAGCGCAGGCCTGCGCGCTTTTACTCAGGATTTCTGCAGTGGCGCTTACTCCCAGGTAATGGGTGCGTAACTTGCGCAGCCCCAATTAGAGTGGAGCTTGATTGAAAAGACCCAGAGGCCAGGAATCGTTGTCTTGCTTTCAGATGGTGCCACTGGGTGAGGTCGCTCACACCTTGAAGGCATCCTTTAGTAAATAGGAACAAGAAAGGTTGCTATGTTGGTCCATAAAGGCGAGGAGGAGTAGGGAGGTGCAGATCCACAGTTGAGCAATGTTTGGGTTGGATCCAACCCAAAGGTGTGCCACCCAATGAAGTTAATGCCCAGCTATGGATTTTGGAGTTCTTAGTAAACATGATTTTCTTTCAGCAAGGGGTAGTAAATCTCACTGAATGTTGCACCAGTATGAGAGTGGCGAAAGCTATGTTACTTGTGCTTGCTTCAGAAGGGGGTGGGTTTTCAGTGTCCCTGTGTTGCCAAGATAACAAAATGGCCTCTCCTCTGTAGAGATCTTAGGACTATTGGTTAGCTGCTTTATACTAGGCTAGACTTATTTGTCCGTCTAGATCTGCCCAGTCTGCTCTCCAGCAAAAGCCTTTCACATCACCTGCTACCTAAAGTAGAGATGCCAGGGACCTTCTGCATGCAAAATGTGTGGTTTGCTGCTGAGCTGTGGTCCTGCACCTAGGAACAATGGCAAGGGACTTTTGAGAGAGGGGTGGCGGCATGTGACACGAGTATGGAAGGAGATGAGGTGTGGTAGAGAAAATGTGGGTAGGACCCACGTTGTTGATAAGAAAGTGGGATTGGGTGATAGTGAGATGGTATCAGGAGGATCCTAGCATGATCAGGTCTTCTGGTGGTTGGGCAATGCAGAATTCCATATCTTCCCAGTACGGAAGCAGCCAAGCTGTTATAGTCTGAAACAGAAATAGGAGGGAAATAAGATAAGATGATAAGAAGCTGTAATTGTGTCAGGATGGTGGAGACTCCTGTATTTGTTTGCAAACCAAGTCAATGGTAGTTCCTCTGTTCTAGGCTTGGCAATAAGCTATTAAGTAAATTTGAGCCTTCTGCCCTATCATGGATGGGGCACCAGTGACCCACCAGATGTTGTTGGACTCCAACCTCATCATCCCTGCTTGTTGACCATACTGGCTGGGAATGATGGGAATTGGAGTCCCAACAGCTCAGCTTCCCCATCCCGAATTGAATGAAATGGATTAATCCTTTAAAAAGCCTATGCAAATACAAACAAAGAAACTGGTAAAAATGGTTTTGAATTACCCTCATGGGTAATTCAGATGTTGTTGGTTTCCCATCTGCCCCAGTCAGAATGACCAATAGCAATAGATGATGGGAGATGTAGTCCTACAACACCTGGAGGAAATGATCAAATTTGCCCCCCTAAGGTTGTTAAAGGCAGAGGTTGGAGCCTGTGTCCAGGGGACGTGGGGGAAAACCATGGTTTGGTGTTGCACTTTATGCCACAGCATCCCTCATTGGTCCATTAGGGTGAATGGGGCACTGCCTCCACCAACCTGAATCAGCTCTCAAGCCAGCCCACTCCTGCCTACCTGCCTGTTGTGATTTCTCCTCCTTAGCCTCACTGTTGACCTTGTAGACCTCAACAGGCAGGAGGATGAAGGCAGAACTAGAATAAGTTGGGTTTCTCTGCCTTTGACTTCCTGCCTTCCACCCCACCAACCCCAGTGGACTCCAGCATCCATTTGCAAAGGATAGACAGCTCTTCATGAGGATGGAGATGTTGGTAGGTGAGGAAAGGCCTTGTTCTTCAATCACCTTCTAGTGGGGGGACGGGACCCTGTCTCCAGAAGGCCAGGGTTTTAGATATGTGTTGCTGTAACCATCAGGGTGGGTTGAACAGACCCATAATAAGCAGTGGTGGACTGGGGCAGAGGATTCCTTTAAGCCTCCCCAAACATTGCAAGGACGGATTGGTTTCTGAGTCGGGAAGCCTTGCTTTGAAGATGCCCTGGTGAGGAGGGCAGTAAGAGAAGCGATGGCTCTCATTAGAAGCATCTTATTCTCTTGGGGAGCCGCGATTTGGGGGAGGGGGGGCTCTGCTTGGCAGCAGCCACCCTCTTGCTCCTCTGTCCGAGAATCCTTTGTGCGGCAAAAGTAGATCCTGTGGGGATTTCTTTTTATTTTTATTGCGGTCTCTCTTTTGTTAGCTACAGACACACACACACAGCTTTTCGGCCAGGTTTCTGGGGGAGGTAAGTTGTGGAGGAAGACGAAAAGAGGAGGCTGGGGTGGGGGTGTGATGCTGTTGTTGTGGTGTTGTGTGCTTGTGTAGGGGGATAAAAAGGGGGTCTGCAATTGAAAACAGGAGGGCACCCAGGGCAGAAATTGCCCTTGCACCAGAGAAGAAAACAAGCCGAGTCCCTCTGATTTTCAGGGACTTGTTGGCAACTCAGCGAGGGTTGCCATAGCTTTTTATGTAGGGTGACCAGAACCGGCTGAAACTGGTTTGAGGCAGATCAGCTCCTGAACACAATGCAGTCATTGAGCTACTACAGTGGGAGAGCTTCCTCTCTCCATGGCAGCCAAAAGCAGAGGATCTTGCAGAAAGATACCATCCCATAACAATATGTGAATGCACACTTTAGACACACAGCACTGGTATGTGGCTACTGTAATAGTCATAAAGGATTCTGTGTATCTGTGTACATATTTTCAGTAACTGAGATTACGTTTGGCTGGTTCATGCCTTTTTTTTATCTCCTTTTTTTTTTGGTTTGCTTTTGCTGAAGTAATGGACAAGAACTGAGATTTATCACCCTTTTCGTAAAGGAGAAAAAATGGTTTGCTTTGCTAGGTGGCACACTTGGATATGTAGGTGTTGGGTTGTCGTGTTTTTGTTGCACAAAATAATAAAAAAAATGGATTGAAAGATTTGTATTTCTATGCTTGTGAGTCAGGATTGCTGCTTTTGCATGCTGTTTTGTATTTACAGGGTGCTGCTGTCGTTTCTTTTCAGGAAAGAAAATAGCATTATTAAGTCTATATGTCTCTCTGTGTGTTGTGTCACTGTTAAAGGCCAAGAGGAACCCTGTGTGTTGTTGTAGAATTGCTCATGAAAGCATTTTCCAAAGAGGCTTAGAAGGCATTCTCTCATCTTTTTCTCCTTGCAGGCCTATTGATTGGGGCTGCCTTTAACCCTTTCAGGTTTGCAGTGGCTATGCATCTGTGGTTGCATAGCTGATCATTGGCATTAAAAAAACCCAAAACAAAAATCTTGTCACAGGCCAAGGTACACAAGGTGAGCTATGGTATTATTTGACTATGATCACAATGGCATTGAGGAACGTGTATGCAGAGCCTGAATGCAGTTTTGTGGTTGCACACCCAGGCACCTTGGTGGGAAAAAAAAGCAGTGGTCTAAATTAGGCGAAGAAACTCAATTAAATTTGTCCAGATTTAATAGGATTAAAGCTATGGTTTATATTGATAGCCAGGCTAACAGTACTGCATTTGTTTGGTGTGCAGTACCTTAAAGGCAGGAATTCTCTTTCCTCTGCTGATTCATAAAAGAACAGGCCCCTGTATGACAATCATAAATCATGGACCACATGGTAGAGGGCTGTTTTGCATTACTGGCCCATTGAACCTTTATAATTTTCCATCTAATCATCAAAAAAGTGATGATTTCTTATGTCCTTCCTCTTTCGGCCAAACTAAATAACCTTGTTCCTTTTCCTTCTCTCTCGTTTTTTTTTTTTTTTTTTTTTTTGAGAGGTAAGGGAAAGGAGTTTTTGAGGCAGACATTGAGTGTGTGTACAAATGCCAGATAAGCTATGCATTTTGCTTACTAGATTGTATTGTAAATGGAGGCTTTTGCAGTCCAACAGAGAGGATGCTTTTTTTAAAGGTTTTGTGTAGAACTCCAGTGGATTACTAGTAGCATGAATTACAATACTCGAGAATTAATTACATACAAATAGGAAACCGGATGGACAGTACATCAGCTGGTAAGGAATGTCTCCTCCTGACTCAAAGCTTCAGAGCATTAGATAATGGATAAGATTTGTTTTCCTTCCTTAAAAAATAAATGTGTGCTTGGATTAGAGCAGGCATTTTGCATCTTCTGCTGAAGCTGGGAGACTCAAGAGAAAGGGAGCGGGGGAGGTAGGAGAAAGCAATAATGATTGTGGCAAAAGGAAGAACAAAGGCTCTCAGAGATTATATTGGAGCACTAAACATTTCTTTGCCTTTGGGGGTTCTGTGGCTAGAAAACTGTGACTTCCTAAAACAGGAAATCGTCAGGAACGCTGGAATTTTTACGTGCATTATGATGTTTCTGAAAATCCAGCCTGCCCTAGCTGGCAGCTGGTATTATAAATCTGCAGTCATGGAAAAGAAAAAAAAGAAAACGGGGGGGGGGGAGAGTGTGCGGAGAGAAGGAACCCAAATAAAGATGGAGGATAAACAGTAGGATGAAAAAAATTGTCCTGATCTAGTTTGAAATTTAGGTTGTCCATTGTATTCAAGCGGAATAAAGTAGACAATCCTAAAAGCCTTGGGAGTATTTTGATTGGGTAAGTTCCATGGAGGCTGGTGACAGGCAAGGTTGGCTGCATTTAGAGGGTGACACAAGCATTAAGGAACCTCTTTATTTCCTGATTGTGCAGCAGATGACATAAGGTATTTAAGGAATAAATTGCAGTGTATTGAAAGTTGCATGTCTGCAGACATTTGATATGGAGGTGGTTTTTTTTAAAAAAAAAACAACCCACCAGGTATACTGTTTTGTGCGTCTCAGATCTGACAGGGCATTAAATAGCTTGCATGGCTGAGGGTGGGGAGAGGGACAACTGTGCTGTGATTCCATTTTTGTGCGTTGAATTTAATGTCAATATACAGTGGTTCGGTCTTGGGCTGTAGATAATGCTGTTTTAGGCAGCACCAGCCCATGTAACATAATGGGGAGAATATGAATGGCTAGTCTGCATTTGGGTCTTTCTCCTCCCTAGGGTCAGCTGAGATCCCTGGGGTTACATGAGATCACCTTTCTGCTTTGTAAGGTTTTTATAAAACTGTAAGTACCAACACTTCATTTTGTGGCAGTGTTCTTACTGGATTTGGGGTTTGGAAGAGGCATTGCACTATGCATGGATATGTGTTTCTGTGTCGTGTGTGCGCTCTCTCTATTTTTTTCTTACTGCAAAGCATTCCTCCTTTCTTTTCAGTTACATTTTGTGCTGGAACTGTTTGCTGTAGCTCAAGAAACCCGAACAGATAATTGTTTATGATTCTTTGGATGTTTCTGTATAATATATTCAAACATTCTGTTCTCTGAGAGATTTTTGAAGATTGGGGTTTGTGTGTGTGTGTTGTGCCACCCACCCTCCCACCCCCTGCACATGTAGGCCATCCTTTTAAGCTGAAAATGCAGATTTTTATTTTCTGAGAGATGTTCCTCTTAGGTGGAGCTCATACTGGAATCTGCTTCATAGCTGATTCTGAATCAGTTCATGGCTTTTAGGTCTTCTCGGAAATAAAGCAATTTGCTTTGTCTTCACTGGAAGTGTTACCCTAGGTACACATAGGATATTGATTTGTCTGTGCAAGTGTGAAAACGTTGACACAAACATTTCCAGGGCCTACTTCTTCCTAGTTCACTGGGATTACGTGTGGGTGTCTTGAACAATGAATTGCCAGTGCTATCTGTTCACCACTGCAGAGGAAATACTCCCCTCCCCCCCAAAAAACCCCAACCCCAGTGTAAATAGAACACTATTCCTGGATCCAAATAACCCCATGGGTGTGACCAACTACTTTGACACACGTGTGAGAGTTTCCCCAATTTCCATTCCAGTAGGAACCCTACTCTGCCTAGGAGATGGTTCCTGATGGTCTCCTCACTTTCAGGAAGGAGCCTGAGCTTTAGAAGCCCTTAACATGGCCCAGGATATTAGTAAATGACAGAAGTAAAATATCCTTTGAGCGCTCCATCAATCTGATATTCATGCCAGGGATGGGGGACCTGTGTCCCTCCGGAAATTGCTTGGACCGCAACATCCGTCATCCCTGATCCAGCGTAGTAGGCTTGATGTTGTAGTCCAACACTATTGGAAGAGTTGCAGATGTTGATAGACTCAAACTCCCAGCAGCCTTGCCCAGCATTGCTAGCGATGAGGAATGATGGGAGTTTATAATCCAACAGCATAGAATTGTGGAGTTGGAAAGGACCCTGAGAGTTGTCTAATCCAACACCCTGCAGAGCAGGAATCTCAGCTAAAGCATCCATGACAGATGGCCCTTCAACCTCTGCTTAAAAACCTTCAATGAATGAGAGTCCGCCATCTTTTGAGGGAGCCCATTCTACAGTCGAACAGCTCTTGCTGTCATGAAGTTCTTCCTGATGTTTAACATCAGGAGGGTCATGGGTTCCCTATCCTTGTTGTTTGCCAGGGGTAGTCAAAGTGGTGCCCTCCAGGTGATACTTGACTACAACTCCCACCATCCCTTTCCATGGGCCATCCTGGCTGGGGCTGATGGGAGTTGCAGTCCAACAACATGCGTAGGACACAGTGTTAGTTACCCAGTGTGATGTGTTGCATTTGTACCTTGTTTTTTTATGTGCATTGTACATCACCTTGGTATCCTTGTCTGAAGGGCAGTTGAGAAATATTTCTAAATAAATTCTTATTTCGTTTAAACTGGTAGCATGCATTGGCAATTTCTGCTAGAGGGTTGGTGCACATGCTTTGATTCTTTTGAAGGTATCTGTACACAGCATGTACATCAGAGTTGACAACCTGAATGTGTAAAGCAGTTTGCACTAGGTTATTGGTTCAAGGAAATATCCCAAATAGGGCTGGTGAAGCTGAGAAGTGATCAAAGGCAATTCAGCACTTGGGCGTTGAACCCTCTTCATTTTGAACGTATTATGGCTTTTCCTTCTCCATCTTTTTTCAGTTTTAGTTTGCATTTCTTTAGATAACCCGCTTTACTGATATGCAAAGTGACTTCGTGTCCGTTTGTTTCTCTTGATGCTTCTATAACCACAACTGAAGCTAAAGATAGGCAAAATTTCCTGAAGTTTAAGAATCCCAGACCCAAGGGGCATGAACCTCAGCGGAAGCCCTGCATATAAAGACTTCTTCCTGTGCAAGAGCTTTCCTCCACCCAAATTGGCTTGGGCAGTGGTAAGAGAACCCCCAAAACAGTACGTGGTGGTGGTGGTGGGGAGCAAATCTTTCCATTTGCAGGCATGGAAGGTTTGTAACAGCACAACGTTCAATTCCAACAAAGTGCTAGAATACTCCCGACACTCTCCGTTGCCTGAAAGCTTGGAACCTTTGATGTTGGCATCCAGGAAACTGAAAGATTTCTTTAGCTCTTTATATGCAAGCATCTAAAAACCACCACTGAAACCCCAGAAATGGGTGCCTAGGAGTTGGGAGCATGCATTACAGTGTCACAGCCTTACAAGCCTTGGAGGTCAAGCCCCTCTGTGTATTTCCCCCTACATACTATGTTGTTCCTCTATAGTAGAAGGCTCCAGATGCTAAGAACATTGAAAGAGCCCTGCTGGGTCTGGCCAAAGGCCCATCTAAATCAGCGCTCTGAGAGCCAGCGTGGTGTAGTGGTTAAGAGCGGTGGACTCGTAATCTGGTGAACCGGGTTCGCTTCCCCGCTCCTCCACATGCAGCTGCTGGGTGACCTTGGGCTAGTTACACTTCTCTGTAGTCTCTCAGCCCCACTCACCTCACAGAGTGTTTGTTGTGGGGGAGGAAGGGAAAGGAGATTGTTAGTCGCTTTGAGACTCCTTAAGGGGAGTGAAAGGCGGGATATCAAGTCCAAACTTCTCCTCCTCCTCCTCCTCCTCCTCCTCCTCCTCTTCCTCTTCTTCTTCTTCTTCTCCTCACAAGAGCCAACTGGATGCCCATGAGCAGAGATAAAGTCCAACAAGGCTCTCTCCACCCAAGGTCCCAAGCACATGGTATTCAGAGTCCTACTGCCTCCAACAGTGGAGGTGGAACATACGGTAGTAATCATGGCCACTGGCCACTGATAGCTTTATCTGCCACAAATTTGTCCAGTCTTTTAAAGCCATCAGAGTTGGTGGCCACCACTGCTTCTTAGGGCAGCATTTCCATACTTTCACACAATTATTATTATTTTTATTTATTATTTATACCCCGCCAATCTGGGCGGCTTCCAACAGAGATTAAAAATACATTAAAACACCAGTCATTTAAAACTTCCATAGATAGGGCTGCCTTCAGATGTCTTCTAAATGTCGAATAGTTGTTTATTTCTTTGACATCTGCTGGGAGGGCGTTCCACAGGGAAGGCGCTACTACTGAGAAGGCCCCCTGCCTGGTTCCCTGTAACCTTCACTTCTCGCAGGGAGGGAACTGCCAGAAGGCCCTCAGCACTGGACCTCAGTGTCCGGGCTGAATGATGGGGGTGGAGACGCTCCTTCAGGTATACTGGGCCGAGGCCGTTCAGGGCTTTAAAGGTCAGCACCAACACTTTGAAGTGTGCTTGGAAACGTACTGGGAGCCAGTGTAGGTCTTTCAAGACCGATGTTATGTGGTCTCAGCGGCCGCTCCCAGTCACCAGTCTAGCTGCCACATTCTGGATTAGTTGTACTGTGTGCAGAAGGGCTTCCTTTTTTCTGCCCCACATCTTCCAGTGTGGGGCACTTCATTGGTTGACCCCGGGTTCTAGCATTGCAACAAAGGGAGAAAAGTGTCTCTTTCCTGATTCCACTTACCATGTGTAAATCTCATACGCCTCTAACGTGTTCCCCTTTACTTGCCTTTTTTTCTAAGCTAAAAGGCCCCAACTCTTCTAACCCTTCCTCACAAGGGATTTGTCCTTTTCTGAACTTTTTCTAAAAAGGTAAAGGTAAAAGACCCCTGACAGTTACGTCCAGTTGCAGACGACTCCGGGGTTGTGGTGCTCATCCCGTTTTACAGGCCGAGGGAGCTGGCATTTGTCCACAGTTTTTCCAGGTCATGTGGCCAGCATGACTAAGCCGCTTCTGGCGCAACGGAACACCAAAACCAGAGCAGCACACAGAAACGCCATTTACCTTCCTGCCGGAGTGGTACCTATTTATATACTTGCACTTTTTGGCGTGCTTTCGAACTGCTAGGTTGGCAGGAGCTGGGACCCAGCAACAGGAGCTCACCCTGTTGCGGGGATTCGAACCACCGACCTTCTGATTGGCAAGCCCAAGAGGCTCAGTGGTTTAGACCACAGCACTACCCGCGTCCCAGCTCTGCAATATTGTTTGCTCAGACCTGTACACAGCATTCCAAGTGCAGACTTGCCATATTATTATTATTATTATTATTATTATTATTATTATTACTATTATTATTAATAATAATATCTATACCATCCATCTAGAGATCACAGAATGGTTTGCAATATAAAAACACAAAAATACATGCTTTTAATGACGAACAAAAACATTACCCCCCCCCAGTATTATTATTTATTAAATTTCTATATTGACAACTCCATTTCTGTTCTCACGATTCTTCACATGGATCATAGAATCACAAGAGTTGGAAGGGAGCCTGAGGATCATTGAGCCCAACCCGCTGCAATTCAGGAATATACAGATGTCCCATATGGGGATCAAACCTGTGACCTTGGTGCTATTAGCAACATGCTTCACCTTTTCGCAGTTATGGCACACTGGACCTTTCTGTTTATTCCACGGCTACTAAGCATACTCAGGTGTCTTTGGTAAGGACTTTATCGTAAGCTTTGATATATATTTTTTCTTTTCTTTTTGGCTGGACTACAACTCCCATCATCCCACGCCTTTCATTGGCTATCCTGGATGGGGCTGAAAGCGTCTTTTGTCATCCATAGGGCCAGAGTTTCCTCAGCCCTGCTACTTAATCATAAGAAGATCCTTTTTTTAAAATATATATATATATTAACTTTATTTACAACATTGTCCACAACAACTCATACAAACAAACAAACCCACCACTATTGACAATTTAATTATCAAAATTAAACTCCTACCCACTTACACAAAGAAAGCATACCATAAAAATAAAATACTTCCTTTATGCTATAAATGGCTGCCTTATTTACTTCTTGTATACTGTTTCTTTTATATGTGATTATTACAATTTTTCCTAATTGGATCAGACCAAAGGTCCATCTCATTCAGCATTGTATTTCCAGCATGGTCTGCCATCATCCCTGACCACTGGTCCTGCTAGCTACGGAAGATGGGAGTTGTAGTCCAAAAACAGCTGGAGACCCAAGTTTGGGAAACCCTGCACTAGTGCATCTAATGTTCTTAAGTATTCTGCTTCTGAACATGGAAGTTCCATTGAGCCACCATTGCTCAATTCCCACCCCCACCCCCCGTTTTAAAGTCATTTATTTGAAGCTGAGAGAGACCCATAGCACCCCAGTACAGGACAGTAATAAGGTAGTCCCTTTCCCCCCAAGATTACAAAGAGACCACAGGAAAGGAAATAAGAGGAAACAAGCTAACCAGGCACTATATATTGTCTACAAACTTACTTTAACGGGAATCAAAACAAGAAGAGCCCAAAGTTGCTACTGTCTCAGCAGAGCCGGCTGAGAGGCCCTTGTTTTCTTCTTTCCCTCTAGTACAGTGCTACCTCGGGTTAAGAACTTAATTCGTTCTGGAGGTCCGTTCTTAACCTGAAACTGTTCTTAACCTGAAGCACCACTTTAGCTAATGGGGCCTCCCACTGCTGCCGCCGCGCGATTTCTGTTCTCATCCTGAAGCAAAGTTCTTAACCCGAGGTACTATTTCTGGGTTAGCAGAGTCTGTAACCTGAAGCATCTGTAACCTGAAGCAGCTGTAACCCAAGTTACCACTGTACAGCCTACCTGCTTGGTAGCTTGGCTTGAGATGCTCAAAGTGCCCCTGCAGTCGTCTCCTCTTATTGGCTATGACAGATGATGGGGAAAAGGAATGAATTTGAAGGCTCTTTATTGCAGTGCTTCTCAAACTTGTTTCCTCTGGGCCGCACTTTCAGAATAAAAATTTGCTCGCACCACACCGAATTTTTATATTGATAAGGAATAACGTTGGAAAAGGAAAGCAATCAACTCCTTGATTCATAACACAGAACACAGCTACTTTATAGTATGATCGCGGGACAGCCAGAAAGTATGAAACAATGCAGAATCATTCCCACAAAATAATTATAAATGAGCCTCTTACACATGGACTTTAAGGATCTATAAACTCAGTGAGAGGTATGAGCTTGCTTTTGCCGGGTCATCTCATTTATATTAGGCCTAATTTGAGACAAACCCTCATCACCTCATCAACACAAATAGGCCTTTCTCTTTTCTGATCTTCCATATTTGTCGGGAGTTGAAAATTCCTGTGTTGTGGAGAACTTTCATAGAATGGCCAGTGCTCTGGAAGAGCGTCGTGGATACTGGTTCTAGTTGTATATCCACGCTGCATTGAAATATTTAAATGTTTCTTTGGTTGTCCTTGAATCTTCCTGCCATACTTGCCATCCTCTCCTGCTACACCCTTTGAGAACCATTGCTCTGTTGGGACACATCCGAAGCATACATTTAAATCCCATGGCTTTCCCCCAAGGAATTCTGGGAACTATAGTTAGCTAAGGGTGCTGTAAACCATAACTCTGGGAGGGGTAAGCTACAGTTCCCATGATTCTTTGGGGAGAAGCGGCATGCTTTAAATGGATGGTGTGCATGTGACCGTGCATTTGCGCATTTGGAGCATGCATAAAGCTACCTCCCCTTCTCCCATCTTAATTGTTTTCCTGTTCATTTCACTCAGTATCTGAATTATTTGAGAGACCCGTGCAACTTATTGACCAGAACTTGGCTGCCCCTGTATGTATTTATTTAGGGGGGAGGGGAACTGTAGACCCCTTAATCAGAAAACTTTCTTGAGTGTTGCACATAATAAAATTATCAATGAAACACATATATTTTCAGCCAGATGTAGATAACTTAATTATATGTCTGAGTAGGCTTGATGATAATGCCTCACTGGTTAAGATTTAAGCCACAGTCAGTTTTATATAATGACGGTGTTGCTTTGACTGAGGATGTGAGTCACAGACTCCGAGACTGGAAGGCATGTTGAAGACATGCATCAGGCATAGGCCCAAACAGCAATGTTGCCTTGGGTCCTGTCAAGGAAGAAGGTGGGGTATAAATAACTATATAATAGTGTTAAACCCTTGTAACTCCTGCCTTTTCCTGAATTCCTGCAGTATCTTTTAAAAGGCCCATGTCTTTCAGAAGTTAGTGGACTACAACACCCATCCCATCATCCCTGACCATTGGCTGTGCTGGCTTTTAGTTGATGGGCTGTGGAGACCAATAATTTGTGGAGGGCATTGACTACTAGGCCACCTATAGGATCTGGAGATGCTTACTAAACCAAGTTCCACTGAGGGCCTAGCATTAGGCATCATCGTTCGGTCCATGTTATGATGCAGGAGTTTCCTAGGGGTCCCTGGAGCGTCTCATTGGGGACTTTAGGATCTAGTTCCAGAGTCTTGCTTCATGCCCAACACATGCAGAGAGCAGCTGTTACATGCAAGTAAGAAATGGATATTTGTCCAGGCAAATAATGGTGCAGGTTTGGCACAGACACAGACTTTGGGAGTCGTGATTCAGAAATCACACAAGACATTCAGAACTGGACGGAAGGAACGAAGATGTCTCAACAGCTTCCATGACTTGCTCGCCAAGCTTTTAAAGACCAGGCATGGCGTGCTCACTCAAGAGACTCGCTCACTTTGCAAGAATGTCAGGGTTGCAAAGTGTGTGCTTCAGGAGTGAGTCCCGATTGCAGAAATGGCACCTGGTTCTAGTCAGCAATGCTCCACCCTTTTTGGGGGGCTTCTAATCAGTTGATGATGCTTCCTGAGTTGCCTTCTCTCTGGGTTGCCTACAGACTTAGCCTCCACTGAGACTTTCCTCTCTGTTGGGGAGAGGAGTGGACATCCCTGCTCCCCTTTTCCAAAGTGGCTGAAGTTGAGGCACAATGAGCAGAGCCCCTCTTCCCATCAAATGCCCCACCCTCCGTTTCTCCCCACTACTGCCCTTGTGCCAGCAAACCCAGGAATGATAGTCGAATCCAAGAGGCACTCCTGCAAGGTAGCCTCTGCCCTGATCCACTGTCCCTCTTTACACTGTGTCATTGGGAATAAAGACAGCTTCATCCTTTGAAGCAGAGTCTACAAGGCCAGCAGGAGATTAGGACAAGGGTTAACCACGTTGCATCCTGGAATTTCAGGGGAGGCAGGAAATGATGTAGACACAGGCCAAGTGAGTGTCTGGTTGCAATCTGTCGAGGATGATCATAAGCAGTTGTGTATATAAAGCTCTGCCTCACAGCTGGCTTTCGTAATTCTGTTCCTGAGGGAAAAGGTGGAGCTGGTCCAATAAGGTTTGCAACAGACTTTGCTCCTATTCTTTCTCTCTGCGCAAGTTTGTGATTTGATCATCCTCAAGGGCGATTTTGAAAAGCATAGTTAAGGGGCATTGAGAAGACGCCAAAAAGAATTGGGTTAAAGAGGCAGCCCTTTTTTCCAAGCTGCGTTTTGTCACGAAGCTATTGGACTTGAATCCATCAAACTACACAGTGCAGTGCAAACACCGCAGTTTCCCAAATGAATTAACCAGGCTGTCAGCATTGGGCTATAGGCAGCAAACATAAGCAAATCTGGATTCCTAGGTAGATGGTCTCTCTGTAGGATTGGACGGTGGTGTCCCCAGAATCTGCCAAGTGTGATTTGTCAAGAAGCCAGAATCTTAAATGCCTGCGGGGTTGAAGCATTGAGCAGAGGCTACAGTTGCATCATTCACAAACCAGAAAAAGCGACACAAGGTTGAGGGCTAAACAACATGTGGCATTTATTTTATGGGTGCAGTAAACATGCATTTTCTCTCTCTTGAATGTAAAGGGCAACTATAGGCTGAGGAACGCTTGGGCCTGTGCTGGGACTCTGTATCACCTTACTCTGTAGTGCTGTTGAAAACCCCTACTCAAACCCCTCCATCTGAATGCTCCCATCGCTTCCTGGATCATTTTAACAGAGATGATATATATGCATTGTACCACACTGCTTTAAATGGTTCTTCTTTCAAAAAAGAAAAAGGGAACTCTCGGACCACCCCATAAGTAATGCATTTTTGCTGTTGCCAGAGCGTGCATTGATAGATTCACCTTTGTTCTGATGTTCATGGGTCAGGGGAGGCGGCTGATGCAGACATGTTGACTCCAGAAATGAGAGCGAATGGTTTCCTTCTCCCATTCCTTGCATGCCAGAAGATTCCCAATTGGCCTTGACCTGCCCTCCGCATGTCTTTGACTGCAACTCCCAGCTGTGCTGGCAGCCAACGGATGGGTGTTGTAATCCGAAGTGTCTGTAGGCGTAAAGTTGGGAGAAAGCTGGTTTTGACCCGACTCCGATCTAGGTGCAATTTAAGATCCTTCCTCTTCCTCCTCATCGTTTAACACCACAGGTAGGTGTGTTCTGTAGTCACAACCCATTAGCAAACGTATTACTGGCTGCAGAGACGGGCAAATAGAGACTGAAGAGAAAAGGAGGGAAATGTTAGTTAAATGCTCGCTTTTATCGTTTTCATAAAATATGCATTTGTGTGATATCAGCTCTGGCTGGCTTGTGGTTTTGGAGGAGAGCAATGGTACTTCTGTAAGGTGGTGAAGAGGGATGAGTGTTCGATAAAATCTATTTCCCCCTTCCTTGCCCCCTGCCGCCTCCCCCGAAACTATATGGGCTGATTTACACAGCTCCCATGACATGTCAGGAAGTGAGCTGAATAAATCCTGGCTGAGTTAGTAAGCTTTATTGTTTTCAGTGATTCACCAAGAAATCAGATTCAAGATGGCCAGGAGGGGTGGAATCACCAAGATGTGTTTTCCTGATACATGCAGCTTCCCCCTGAACTTGGAACTTCCTGACCTGGAATTCTTTTAATTCCTCTTTTAACTATTCTAAATGCTGTTTAAGCGCCTTCTTTCATTGCGATTTTTTCTCCCCATTGCAATTTCACGTATTAAATTTATGTCTTGCCCTTCTTCCCAATTAAAGATAATTCCAGTACAGATGCAGTCCTGGGAAAGATATCGGCTTAAAAGTCTTGATGAAGTTTTAATTATGGACGCTTTTAACGTTTTGGTGGAATTGTTTTATTGTGTATTTTAATTATAGATTTTACACCTGCTCGTGGGGTAGAAGAGCTGCAAAAAAAATCTCACATCTGGCAACCAGTGCGCCCCTTTGGTTTCAGAGAGTACATGGGTAGAGGAGTCTAAGAAGCCTGGGACACAAATTTTTCATGGCCCTCTAGTGGCTATGCTGGCTCTTTTACTAGAAGTAATGTATCTGGAAATGTTTACTCAATTCTGACCAAACTAAGCCTCCTAATGTATATCGTGCTCTAGGAGGCTAAGTTTGGTCAGAATCGAGTGAAATATATTGACATTATTTTCAGCTCTCCTACCTCACTATGACAGCTTCCTAGGTTCCTATATACTGTATTGTGTTTTCTTTCTGGATGCTACAGTTGTCAGTGGGCCCAGAAGGCAAAATTCCCTGAACCCTGTGTTCCTGGATTTTTAAATCTCTTTCCTTGGAGAAATCTAGGACTGCCCACAACTAGGGACAATTGAAATGTTGCTTACTTCCAGCCAAAGGGTGTGATTGTAAAAAAGCTCCATACTGTGTACAGTGTTCCAACTCCATGCGAATTTTGGCATTTGCCTAGCCCCATGGGACGCGGCTGGCGCTGTGGGTAAAACCTCAGCGCCTAGGACTTGCCAATCGCATGGTTGGCGGTTTGAATCCCCGCGGCGGGGTGCGCTCCCACTGCTTGGTCCCAGCGCCTGCCAACCTAGCAGTTCGAAAGCACCCCCGGGTGCAAGTAGATAAATAGGGACTGCTTACTGGCAGGAAGGTAAACGGTGTTTCCGTGTGCGGCTCTGGCTCGCCAGATGCAGCTTGTCACGCTGGCCACGTGACCCGGAAGTGTCTGCGGACAGCGCTGGCTCCCGGCCTCTAGAGTTGAGATGAGCGCACAACCCTAGAGTCTGGCAAGACTGGCCCGTACGGGCAGGGGTACCTTTACCTTTACCTTTTATGCTTTAATTATTTAGCTAAGTCTTCAGGGCTTTCACCCTTGAATTATCTTGGAATCTGTGGAGCAACACTTTTAATGGAATTTGAATTTAGGGTTGTTGTTTTAAAATAAAAACCCCTCCAGGAATGGCTAGCTTGTGGCTGCTTAAAAGGATATTATTTCATAGAGGAGGTTTTTTTTAAAAAAAAGAAAAAATATATTTTGTGCATCTTATACTGAGTTTGTGCTTGAGCAAATGTAATTATGATAATCTAGCTTTTGCAATAATCTCTGAAGAAGATAAGATGCATATCCATTTGCAACAACTCAGCGGAGCGAAATCTTTTCAGTATTTCAAGATTAGTGACTGGTTTCAGCAGTTTGCCTAATTTAAAGGCAATAAATAAGAACCCATGAACTTTTGGAAGAAAGTGCCTTGGTTTGGGGAGGTTTGTATTGGAAAGATTTAGAAATTGGTTATAGGGATAATAGGTGGATAAAAAGTGACTTGTTTGCTGTTAACAGGGCTTTTGAGTCATTGGTATGTGAATACTAGTGATCCCAGCATTTTATTTTGCCATGTGAATTATGACTTCAGGCAATCTGAATGCCTTTGGTATTCAGCATACTTATGATAGATATAAAGAAATTTCATAGCTGGGGTTTTTTGTTTTGCTTTGCTTTATACTAGCCTCCTTGTGATGTTTCAACTGTATCAAAAGTGACTTTAGTGCACTCTCAGTTGGTTTTCATTCGGTTCGGTATTGGATCACTGCATTAGGTCGATACAGAGGTGCTGTGAAATTAACATTGTAGGCCCAAACTGGAATTAGAATTACATTCTGTGCCACCGCATTTCTAGAGTTGTTGAATTGCCTCCAGCGATGACTTCCTGTTGGGTTTTGTTTTCTGTGCTTTTTCTAGCTCTCTATTAAATCCTCTTGATTTCTCGTGTATATTTTGGTGCTGTTGTGGGCATATTAGCACAGTAGTACAGAGATGATGGACGCGGGTGGCGCTGTGGGTTAAACCACAGAGCCTAGGACTTGCCGATCAGAAGGTCGGCGGTTCGAATCCCCGCTACGGGGTGAGCTCCCGTTGCTCGGTCCCTGCTCCTGCCAACCTAGCAGTTCGAAAGCACGTCAAAGTGCAAGTAGATAAATAGGTACCGCTCCCGTGGGAAGGTAAACGGCGTTTCCGTGCGCTGCTCTGGTTCGCCAGAAGTGGCTTAGTCATGCTGGCCACATGACCCAGAATCTGTACGCCGGCTCCCTCGGCCAATAAAGCGAGATGAGCGCTGCAACCCCAGAGTCGGTCACGACTGGACCTAATGGTCAGGGGTCCTTTACCTTTACAGAGATGATGTACCTGAGCATCTGTAAGAGAGTTCTTAACACTCTTTGCACCCTGGCACTCCCTGGGGGTCAATAGGAAGACCGATTCAACTGGGATCTGTATCACTAGGATTAAATTCAGCCTTGAATAGCCAAATGGATGGTTGGCTGCCAGCACCTGCTGAATATGGAAAAGTAGGACTCTTGTGTAAAGGTCCAAGGCACAGACGTGGAATGACAGATACTATAGGTCAGGTATGGGGAGATAGTTATCTCTCCCACCTCTCATGGGCCAAGCTTGAAAGGTGGGCAGAGTTGTCTACCTGTCAGTCACAGTGACATACCCTAGAGCAGGCATATCCAACTCCCAAGAGACTGTGATCTACTCCCAATATAAAAAAGTTGGCAGTGATCTACCCATTGTCATTGGAGGGAGCATGCATGGAGTGGGTGGATTGCCCAGAGTTGTTGAGCTTTTTTTGGGAGGATTGCACAGAGTTTTTAAGCTCCCCCCATAACTTTTTGTACACGATAAGGACCCCATGATATACCAGGATCAGCTGAGGATCTACTGGTAGATCACGATCTACTGGTTGGACATCCCTGCCCTAGAGGTCCAAGATTTGGAGAGCAAATGGCAGTCAAAATGCCCACTCTGTAATTCTTGCCTTTCATTGACTGCTTCCAGACATGCCACTATCCATGAAGCCCGTTCACAAGCTCGGTGTTGGTGCATGCAGCTCATAGCTGTCAACTTTTCCCTTTTCTTGCAAGGAATCCTATTCGGAATAATGGAATTTCCCTTTAAAAAAAGGAAACGTTGACAGCTATGATGCAGCTTGAGTAGTCCTTGCTTTTATATTAAGTGTTGCCCGTCATTCTTTGTTTTTTTTTTTTCTTGATCAAGAGTTTCCCTTTTGAATTTTTCTCTTGCATGAGTTGCCATTTATCTGTAGACCTGTGGGTGTGTCCCCTCTGTTAAAATTCACATTCCCCCTAGCCCTGAGGAGGGTCTCTGCTTTGAGACTGTCCACCTGCAAAGTGGGGAGGGGGAAAGAAACAGTTTCCCCAGTAAATATCAAAGCCCCTCCCCAATCTACAACATTCTAACTTTATATTACCTGGATATTAAACTGATTCCCACATATTACCAGATTCAGAATTGTTTATTTGTGTCTCATCACCAAACCATCAACAAAGCTAGAACTAAACAAAAGGGTGCTTCGTATCTGTAATGATATTAACAAAATCTAGAATGAATAATATTTTCACAAACCTAAATAAGATTGTATAAAACTGTCAACACACCTAAAATATTGAATCTTCCTAGCAAAGAGGCAGGATTAAATCAGTGTGTATGGTGCTGGGCAGATAAAGCTTTTTTTAGCATAGGGAAGATAGGCTCCTCATGTTCCACTAGAACTTTAATGATGCCATATATGCTCTAAACTCGGTGGAAAATGTGAATGGGATGTTTTGATGGAACTCCGTAACATTTTCTTGACGCTCTGTGCCTGTTCTCTTCCATGCTACATCCAGTACTGCTATGATAACTGAGATACTGATCTTTTGTGGATGAAATGCCCTGGAGTTTTGGTAAATAACTAGCACAGACATACTTTGCTCGCTTCTTATCCCTGTTATTGAATTTATATACCACCCTATTCCCAGAGGTCTCGGGGCAGTTCACATAAAAATATCACAGTATATAAAATAAAAATAAAAGCAATAACCCAATAATACCCCTCCCCAAAGAGCCACATTTTAAAAGGGTATGGGATGTTAATCAGGTCAACCAAAGGCCTGATTAAAAAGGAACGTTTTTGCCTGGTGCCTAAAGGTGTGTAATGAAGGCGCCAGGCGGACTTCCCTGAGGAGAGCATTCCACAGACAGGGGGCCACTGCAGAGAAGGCCCCGTTCTCGTGTTTCCACCCTCCGGACCTCATAAGGAGGCAGCACACTAAGGAGGGCCTCAAAAGATGATCTCAGGGTCTGGGTAGGTTCATATGGGAAGAGGCGGTCCTTGAGAAGAAAGGTTTCCTCTGCAATTTGCTTAAAAAGCAAAATTGTTTCCTTACTTGCAAGTCCTCAAAGTAATTAGAAATCCTTCAGAAAGTTTGTGTAAGTTTCTTGGCAGAACGAAACAACTTGGGTGGGCTTCATTTTCCACCGGTATGGGTATTTTTGCATGTTAAAAATCACAGCACTGATAGGAAACATTTCTGTTCATTTTGTAGATTTGCTTCTAAGCCATTAACGTGACCATGGGAGATATGAAGACCCCGGACTTTGACGACCTCCTTGCGGCATTTGACATCCCAGATATGGTTGACCCTAAAGCTGCTATTGAGTCAGGACACGATGACCACGAAAGCCACATCAAGCAGAATGTGCATGCTGACGACGATTCTCACGCACCGTCGTCGTCCGATGTTGGCGTCAGCGTCATTGTGAAAAACGTGCGGACGATTGATTCCTCTGAAGGAGCGGAGAAGGAAGGCCACCCCTCTACAGGCAATGGCTTGCATAACGGGTTTTTAACTGTTTCGACTCTAGATGGTTACAATAAAGAAGACTGCAAATCTCACAAAGACGAGGGCGCTGTTTCTGAGACAACACTGAAAGAGTCTGCCTTCAACCAATTTAGCCCTATCTCAAGCGCCGAAGAATTCGACGATGATGAAAAAATTGAGGTGGATGACCCCCCTGATAAAGAAGAGATGCGTGGGAGCTTCAGAGCAAATGTACTGACGGGATCCGTCTCCCAGCAGGATTATGAGAAATTAAAGGTACTTGGAGGGGAAAACCTGATGAAACCTGGCGTTGCAGGTTCCGGTAATGCCGATAAAAATAAACTTGTTAAAAGAGACTCAGAAACAAACTCTACGCCTTTGGGTATGTACGAACCCTTTAAAGCGAGAAAAACAGATGATAAGCTACACAAAGAAAATCCCGAAAAGGTACATGAAAACCGGGTACTTGATGGGAAAATAGGCACCGAGAAAGCAGAAGCAAACCTCACCAGTGTTTCGCAGTCGAAAGCAAAGTCATCAGCAAAACTCTCCTCGTGTATTGCTGCCATTGCGGCACTTAGTGCTAAAAAAGCAGCAACAGACCCTGTGAAAGACCCACAGTCTACTTCAAGAGAGCCGTCTCCCTTGCCAAAAGATATGAATGAAAGCCCTAGGGCCATTGACAAATCACCTGAATCTCAGAGTCTCATTGACTGTGCTAAGAAACCCTCCGTTAAGCAACCTGACAGTCCCCGGAGCGTATCGAGCGAAAACAGCAGCAAAGGGTCCCCGCCGTCCCCCGCAGGCTCGACACCAGCAATCCCGAAAGTCCGCATCAAAACCATCAAGACGTCGTCTGGCGAAATCAAGAGGACGGTGACGAGAGTGTTGCCGGAAGTTGATTTGGACGGCGGCCGCAAAGCAGAACAAACGGCTTCCATGGTGGCGTCCATGACTTCGCTGCTCTCCTCCCCGACCTCCGCCGCGGTCCTTTCTTCTCCCCCTCGGGCACCCCTTCAGTCGACGGTCGTCACCAACGCCGTTGCGTCCGCAGAACTCGCCCCGAAGCAGGTCACCATTAAACCCGTGGCTACTGCTTTCCTTCCGGTGTCGGCTGTTAAGACAGCAGGATCCCAAGTTATCAACCTGAAGCTCGCGAACAACACGACGGTGAAAGCCACCGTGATATCTGCTGCTTCGGTGCAGAGTGCCAGCAGTGCCATTATCAAAGCCGCCAACGCCATACAGCAGCAGACTGTGGTGGTGCCAGCGTCCAGCCTTGCCAGCGCAAAACTCGTGCCAAAGACAGTCCATCTTGCCAACCTTAACCTACTGCCTCAAAGCGCTCAGGCCACCTCTGAACTCCGCCAGGTGCTCACCAAACCTCAGCAGCAGATCAAGCAGGCAATAATCTCTGCGGCGGCTTCGCAGCCTTCGAAGAAGGTGTCCCGGGTCCAGGTGGTGTCGTCTTTGCAGAGCTCTGTGGTCGAGGCTTTCAACAAGGTGCTCAGCAGTGTTAACCCCGTCCCTGTTTACATCCCGAACCTCAGCCCCCCCGCCAACGCGGGCATCGCTTTGCCCCCGCGTGGCTACAAGTGTTTGGAGTGCGGAGACTCCTTCGCCCTGGAAAGGAGCCTGACGCAGCACTATGACCGGAGGAGCGTGCGGATCGAGGTCACCTGCAACCACTGCACCAAGAACCTTGTTTTCTACAACAAGTGCAGCCTCCTCTCCCACGCCCGCGGGCATAAGGAGAAAGGGGTGGTGATGCAGTGCTCTCACTTGATTTTGAAACCCGTCCCGGCGGATCAAATGATAGCTTCTCCGACAAGCAATAGTTCCATCGCCTCGTCTGTCCTTCAGAGTTCCATCGGGATGGGCACCCATACTGTGGCCAAGATACAGTCCAACATCACCGGAGCGGTCATCTCGGCTCCTGCAAGCACGCCTATCCCTCCGGCCATGCCCCTGGACGAAGACTCGCCAAAGCTATGCCGGCATAGCTTGAAGTGTCTGGAGTGCAACGAAGTTTTCCAGGACGAGACGTCTCTAGCAACGCACTTCCAGCAGGCTGCAGACTCAAGCGGACAAGTACAGTATCTTATATTTAAATTCCAATGTTCCTGGTACTATGCAAAGGAGATTGAGATGTGCTCCCCTTTATAAATGTGTGTTTTTCTTGGCATTTTTTTTTGGCCATAACTTTTATTTTTTAAGTGGCAAAAGATTGAGGAAAGTAAATTTAAAGTGGGTTGGGAGGAGGAATCGTTGGGAAGCCAAAAACGGCTTTTTGAGAAGAAAAGTGCTCGTAGGAATTCCTAAGTAGTCCTTAAGCTACTTAAACATAATAACGAGGCAAAGTATTTCAACTATTAAAGGTTCCATAGCCTGGCGCCTTCAGGTGTTGTTGGACTATAACTCCCATCAGCTCCAGCCAGCATAGCCTGTGGTGGGATGGGAGTTATAGTTCAAATTTGGAAGGCACCAAGTTGCGGAATACTTCTATGAAACAGTTTTCTGCTTGCTGGTGGAGAGCTTCCCTTCAAATTTCAAGGGTTCAGGCTAAATGCTCAACTGTGAAGGAGGCCATTGAGGTTACTGGTGTGTTACTTTTCTGGGGTCTGGAAGCAGCATGGATCCTGATAGAGAACTTTCAGTCCATATGTCTTTCTGCATGTAGCACTCTAATACAGACTTTGTTTTTCTAGTGGTGAGTGTGCACATGCACGGACATGCGCGCACACATGTTCCGTATCTATCCTGATCTGCTCCAGAAATAATCTGGAGGCATCTAGAAAAGACTCCGGATTGTGTTGGGTTTCATCAGTCCCAGTCCCACCCCCGCAATCAACTTAATTTGCATTTTCCAAAATGGTATCAGAAACAAAACACAGTTATCCAAATTTTGCATTTTGGTTCTTCGGCCAAGTTATGTATACAAAAAATGCATAAACTAGGCTAAAATGTGCCTAAGATGTGCAGATAGATAGATAGATAGATAGATAGATAGATAGATAGATAGATAGATGATAGATAGATAGATAGATAGATAGATAGATGATAGATGATAGATAGATAGATGATAGATAGATAGATAGATAGATAGATAGATAGATAGATAGATAGATAGATAGATAGATAGATAGATATAGATAGATAGATAGATAGATAGATAGATAGATAGATAGATGATAGATAGATGATAGATAGATAGATAGATAGATAGATAGATAGATGATAGATAGAACCTATAAAATGCATTATATTTGCAAATAGCTTTGCAAAAAACATGTGTCACATGGAATTGTATACAGAAATGTGGCTATTAAGTGGAATTCACACTAAGATACTGGACATATGTGCATATATATGTGTGCCTATATACACACAGAGAGAGAGACCGGCATTTTGCAAACTGATGTGGAGAACTGCAATTAGGACTGGAAAATGAGAAAGTGAAATTGAAAGGTTCATGGTCATCCTTATGTACAATGGATTTTGTTGAATTGCTACCCTTTTAATAATTTGCCAGTTGACAGACACAATCTTTGCTTTGTTCCCTGCCCCCCCCCCGTAGTTAAATTTCCTGCATGAAGTTTCCTTGCCATATTGGGCGCTTGCCTTCTGATCTTTGTTAATGTGTGAAGTCCATGGAAAGACATGCCCACCATGGTTTGCAAGCCTGTGTCAAAAATACTGCTGAAAAGTGGTGAATAATAGGTCTCATTTTCTGCTCTATGGTAGCCTGTGTGCTTAACACTGCTTTTCATATACAATCAAACCTCGGTTGTCAAACGTAATCTGTTCCGGAAGCCCGTTCGGCTTCCGAAACGTTCAATAACTGAATCGCGCCTTCTGATTGGTTGCAAGAGCTTCCTGCACACAGTGGAAGCTGCATCAGACGTTCGGCTTCCGAAAAATGTTCTAAAAAACCGGAGCATTTACTTCCGGGTCTTCTGCATTTGGGAGCCGAAACATTCCAAAATGGAGCCGTTTGGGAGCAGAGGTTTGATTGTACTTACTGGCCGTTAAAGATTTATCGTTCTTCCCCAGTGGCGGTCTGTGTATTTTACTGCAGCTGCAAAGATACCGTATTTTTCACTCTATAAGATGCACCAGACCATAAGACGCACCTAGTTTTTGGAGGAGGAAAACAAGAAAAAAAAATTCTGTATCCCAGAAGCCAGAACAGTAAGAGGGATTGCTGCGCCACGAAAACAACGATCTCTCTTTCTGTTCTGGCTTCAGGGATAGCTGCGCAGCCTGCATTCGCTCCATAAGACGCACACACATTTCTCCTTACTTTTTAGGAGGGGAAAAACGAGTCTTATAGAGCAAAAAATACGGTACGTATTAATATCTAAGTCCTTCCTAAGCATTGGTCGAGCTGTGATGCTGTGGAATTTTGACAAACATTTTGACTGCTCAAGTAAAATTTAGAAGAAAGAAGCTTTGGGGCAGAAAAGGCTGTATACTGTTGGATAGAAGAGGTGCAGAGAGTTTAGATGTGTGAGCCAGTGTGAACTTCTGGTGTCCCTGTTTCTGCTCATGAGTATTCGCTCCCCTTTCTGGTGCAGGGCGAAATGAACTGAAATTCTCTTAGGGATAGTTCCTCAGTATTCCCTCTTGTGCTGTTGGGTGTGGAGAGGCAAAGAGAGCTGCTTTCAGGACAAGCGGAATAGAACGAACCTGCCTGCACATTTTTCGCAGTATAACATGGTTATCTGCAGAGTGGAGCAGCCCGTTGCTTGGGCAGCCATGCCAAACTCTGCGCATATGATCCTTTAGGGCGAATTCCACTCTTAAGGTACATGTCTGTGACAGATATTATAGCCAATAAGACCTTGCTGGCACCCCCCCGTCAAAACGGTTAAAAAGCTTCCAATTCTTGGCATTTCTTCTCGTGTCCTTTATAAAACAACACAGTCCCTCTCTACATGTGTGCAGCTTGACCCAACGTTTATCCCCCAGCCCTATAGTTGTTCTACTCTTCCTCCTCTCTCTGCGAGGGATGGCATGCCTAATAAGAGAAATTAGGAGTGAAACCTATAGAATGGCACCAAGACACACACAGTTTCAGTACAGTGGTACCTTGGTTGTTGAACTTGATCCGTTCTGGGAGTCCGTTCGACTCCCGGAACCGTTCGAAAACCAAGGCGCAGCTTCCAGTTGGCTGCAGGAGCTTCCTGCAAATCAATCAGAAGCCGTGTTAGATGTTCGGCTTCCAAAGAATGTTTGAAAACCGGAAAACCACTTACTTCTGGGTTTTCGACGTTCAGGAGCCGAAACGTACGAGTACCAAGGCGTTCAAGAACCAAGGTTTTGGAGCAGTGGTTTACAGCAGTGTTCTCACAAGCCCTGTTTGAGCATTCAGATGAATGTGTGAAGGCTCACGTTTTTGTGATTGGGGCCATGTGCACTGGCTTCACCCCCATGAAACCCCACCTCCCTTTATCCTGACTGTATCTTTCTGTGTTGCCCATAACAGTCGGAAGGGGGAATCTCACAGTGTTTAGCTAAATGTAGTTGAAATCGCCCCTTTCATCCGGGTGATCACTTGGAGGGTTCTGTCTGTGGCCACATGAATGAGTTAGAATTTCCCTGGAGCTTTTTGTGCTCTGTGCAAAGAAAGATTGGAAGAGGAGGGGGCAAGATGTTGTTGCATACAGATCTTGGAAGTGGGGATGGCATCTGTACCCTTGCACCTCTGCACAGTTTGAGTCCTCCTGTGTCGTTGAAGAAGGTTACTGCTCTCACCTTTCCAGGAGATCATAGATTATGCGTCTGTCAGAGAGAGGGGATAAATACCTCCCCTGAAAGGCTCTCTCATGACCCATATTCTCCAGAAGAAGAGATGTGCATTCATCCAGTATTGTAAAAGTTTGTGGGAAAGAGTTTGTGAGTTGTGCTAGCTAGATCTGCTGTTTCTGTTTGGGTTCTGAGCTCAGGTTATGGTGCTAGTAATATTTGTTCATTTTATTTAAAACATTTCTGTGCTGCCTGTCCCCTTGAGGAAGGATACCTATTTAAAAAGCGCACACACCAGGCAGTATCATAACACAGTATAAAATTCGGCTGCACCAGGCAGGACTAAAACCGGAATTAGATATTTGCAAAAGCACAGTTAAATAAGTAGGTTTTAAGGAGGCACTGAAATAAAATCGGAAATGTCACTTACCCAAGTTAAGGGCTACAGTTAGAGAATAACTTGATCCCAAGCTTACGGACATAGAAAACTGTCTGGGATTTTTAGTCTGTGACTAGCAAATACCAATGACCCAAAGTTGCTCGTGGATCCGGGTTTGGGAATTTTCTTAACAAACCAGATTGAATCGTGGGATGGTCTGCACCTACAGATCTGTGCGCAGAATCTGGCAACAATCCGGGTCATTTTGTGGTCTTTGCCTAACAGGAGAAGATCGAACTTTTGCTTTACCGGGAGGTCAGCAAGCCTCACCAGCAGGGGGTCAATGGTTTCTCTACGTGCCTCATCGTAAAATGGACATCTAAAAAATATGTGTTCAGGGCTTCCTATATCTCCCTATTTCTCTAGGTCAAAGAGCAAGAACATTTTACATGAAAAACATAACAACAAAAAGTTCATTCAAAAACAAGATACCGTGGTACCTCGGGTTAAGTACTTAATTCGTTCTGGAGGTCCGTTCTTAACCTGAAACAGTTCTTAACCTGAAGCACCACTTTAGCTAATGGGGCCTCCTGCTGCTGCTGCACCGCCGGAGCACAATTTCTGTTCTCATCCTGAAGCAAAGTTCTTAACCTGAAGCACTATTTCTGGGTTAGTGGAGTCTGTAACCTGAAGCGTATGTAACCCGAGGTACCACTGTAATGTATATCATAGAATCCTAGAGTTGGAAGGGACCATGAGGGTCATCTAGTCCAACCCTCTGCAGCGCAGGAGTCTTTTGGCCCAACATGGGGCTTGAACCCCCAACCCTGAGATTAAGAGTCTCATTCTCTACCAACTGAGCTGTGTATCCAAACAATCTTCAGGAGAATGATGTTGCTAAAACCACTGATGAACAAGCATAGCCAATTAACATGGCTGTGCTTCAGATGGTGAAACAATTTGTCCACTTAACTGCAGTTAACAAACCAGACTCTGGCATGCTAACTAGATCTGTAGCTCATCAGTGAGAAATCCATATTTTACATCATGTTTACTCATACAGTTACAGAGAGGGAGGTTCTAGTAAACAGCCTTTGCCTCATCTCCTGAGCCAAGATATATCTACATATGAGTAGGGGTGGGAGAGAAATATGATTCATTTCACATTTAAAAGCAAAGTTACCTAGTTTGCACTTCTGAAACCAATAAAATAACTGGAATGCTGCTATCCTTTGAAATCTACACTCTCCAAATTTTGCTCTGCAGTTCTCCAGCCAAGTAATGTTTAGATAGATGTGTATACTGGTGTTAATTGTGCACGCAAATGCCTATATTAGTGAAAATAACATACAAAAATGAATTATATTAGGGAAAAATCTGCAAAAAAATGTGTATATTAGGCAAAATTCACACCAAAATGTCAATGAATTAAAACTGACAAATACATTGCAAACTGATATGGGTATGTAGAGAACTGAAATTAAGACTGGAAAAATGATAAACAGAGGGAAACCAAATTCATAGATTTCACCCATCCCGGTACATAAGGTAGATTCATTTGTGTGTGTTTTCAAAAGTGGTTTGTTCATTATCCAGAGCTCATGTTGCTCGGGATTTTTAGTCATATAATTCTCTTGTGGATTGTTTGGATCCATGTACAGTATATTACTCTCTTCTTATTTTTTGGACTCTTGGGACAGTGTGTGTGTGTGTGTGTGTGTGTTGTTATATTTGCATTGCATATTTGCATAGTTTTGGTTTATGGGGCAACCTGTGATTCTAGATATACTGTTGATAATAAACATCAGCTGCTTTCTGGAATTGACTGCATACTTTATTTAGGGTTTACTCTTGGGGTTTGGGGGCTCAAGAACTTCGGCTGCCTTTTTGTGCCTTTCTGTTGCCCGATTCCCAAGTCTGAAGAGCGGTTTGCTTTGGGAGTAGAAAGCCTAAGAGAAAATGTGTATGTTTCTGTCCTGAATATACTTTTGACATCTTGCTTTCGAAAGTAGAAGACTCTACCCCAGCTGGAAAAAAAGTCTTCCCCAACCCTTTCCTGGCTCTGTTGCAAACTGCGATCAAAGCAAGAGTTGGTCCCTACAGTGAGTATCTAGGCATTTCCAAAGCTGGCTAGCTAGCTGCTCCTGTTTAGAATAGAAATTTACCAGGGGATTAAGAGGCTGTGGAAGATGAGGTCTCTGCAGTGGAGCTGATTATGATTTGAACTTCTTAAACGAGCCAGCATGTGAGATAGCAGAGCCTTTTTGCAAGCCGTTCCCCACCAGTAGACAGTAAACTAGCCCCTATTTTTCTTTCTAGAAATCCTATGTAATAATAGTTGCTAATCTTAATAAAAGCTAGAAAGCCAAATCAGAGCAAGGGCCATGCTGCCTGCCATCACTCTGAATGTACGAACACTGTTACAAATTTTGAGGAAGGGGAGAGCAGCCAAATGAACAAAACAGCGTGAATGGGTTGCAGGAGCGAAGTTTATTTGTGAAAGTAATATTTACCACCCTTTGGGGCTTATGTCTTATATATTGGTAGCTTTTAAAATCAAGCAATGCCACTTTTGGAAATATAGAATTCGTCATAAATTGTGTAATGCTTTTTTGTAAGCTCAAAATGTTAATACTACCTCTGGTTTACTTTTCTTATTTGTTTTGTTATTCATTGATATGAAAGCAGAACCACTAACACACACGATTATATTTTAAATGTAAAATTCAGCAAGGAAACATTTCTGAAAAAAAGAGAATTTACAGATCTTTAGTGCATGTTCAGCTTTAGGGTGGGAAAAGCAAGAGGCAAAATAAAATATTGGTTCAGATCCCAGCAAAAGAACTGGGTGGCTTCAGTTGCTGATGCTCACCCCCATTCCCAGCAAAAGGCACATCTGGCCAATTCGGTGTAATGTAGATCGGGATGTGCATATATAGATGCAAATTTTTCCTGGCAGAGCACACTCTTAAATCTGAGCTTGTACACATCTTGTGTGATTTATGAATTGGTTATAATTTCAAACAAGCTAGAAATCTCTCTTTTTAAAATAAAAAAATAGCTAGCTTCTGTGGCAAATTGTACTTGTGCTGAAATTCCTTCCAGGTTGCTAGGTTACCCATGGATTAACTGCAGAACCTCATTTATCTCTTCTTTCCAAACTGAAAAGCCCAAGCACACGCAAAATGCTAACATTCTGGTTTGCACCTACTTTAGGCCACAGGTGGGGCAGGGCTTGTATTGTTGAATACTCCCTCAATCCCTGCATGTAATAATGAACTAGAATATCTGAGAGAAATGTGTGGCGCACGTCTCTCCGAATGTTAGTTCGTTGCATATAAGGCATATTCCCTCCCTCACCCCCAGTTGATGGTGCCTTCCAAAATTCGACCCCTGAAGGTCTGAAGTGATTCAGTCCAGAACTGCAGAACCTCATAATGGCGAACTCAGGTGGTTAAGTGCCGACAGGATTGGAGGTCACTGGGGAACAAGAGAGGAAGGTTGCAGCGTTGTAATGGGATTCCTGAGGTTTGCAGGTATATAAATTTTGGTGGACACCCCCCTCAACCTTCCAGCGAAGACTGAGCATGCTCGGTAGTTGCAGAATGTCGGATATCAGTTGGAAGGAGTGCTTCTGTTAGAGGGAGGATATACTGCAACATTTTGCTGCTGCTCCTCTCACATGTTCTATGTACAGTGGTACCTCTGGTTGCGAACAGGATCTGTTCCGGAGCTCCGTTCGCAATCTGAGCAGAACGCAACCCACGTGTGCGTGGGTCGTGCTTTGCCACTTCTGCGCATGCGCATGACCTTATTTTGAGCGTCTGCACATGTGCGAGCGGCGAAACCCAGAAGTAACCCTTTCCGGTACTTCTGGGTCACTGCGGGACGCAACCTGAAAAGATTTAACCCGAAGCGTCTTTAACCCGAGGCATGACTGTACTGGGTTTAAGGCACTACAGTGCTATGTGCATTGACTCAGAAGAAAGCCCCATTGTGTCTTGTGGGTCTTACTAAAGAGTAAAGCTGCACCAGCAACATACATTTAAACCAGTATCGTGCTACTCCAAGCAGTCATGGCGGGGTGATTTAGCAACCAGTCTTCCAGGGAGCTCTGGGAATTGTAGCTCTGTGTGGAGAAAGGGGGGTCTTTTCCATCCATTCTCAAAGCCTGTAAAAAAACAACACTTCCTAGGAAAGCCATGCCTATTCAAAGGGGTATCTTAACTGCTGTGTTGATGGGACCTACGCATGATTAGGATTATATTCCAAAGAGGCAAGTCTGATACTGAGGGCTGGTGGAGAGGGGCAGATAAAAGACTAGTCAGTGCTTCAAATTTTCTCTTGCAAAATATTAAAATAGCTGTATTTATTTATTTATTTTTAGAAAAGACAGCAAGGGGCCAACATGACATTCATTGCTGCTGTACTCTCTTCTTCTGTTTTCTATACTGCTCTTTCCTCCAAGGTTCTTAGAGTTGGTATGGACATAGGATGTTGATGCAGTAGTGGTGCTGTGCTCTAAACCACTGAGCCTCTTGGGCTTGCGGATCAGAAGGTTGGCGGTTCGAATCCGCACAACGGGGTGAGCTCCTGTTGCTCTGTCCCAGCTCCTGCCCACATTGCAGTTCGAAAGCACGCCAGTGCAAGTAGATAAATAGGTACCGCTGTGGCGGGAAGGAAAACGGCATTTCCGTGCGCTCTGGTTTCCGTCACGGTGTTCCATTGCGCCAGAAGCGGTTTAGTCATGCTGGCCACATGACCTGGAAAGCTGTCTGTGGACAAACGCCGGCTCCCTTGGTCTGAAAGTGAGATGAGCGCTGCAAACCCATAGCCACCTTTGACTGGATTTAACCGTCCTGGTGACCTTTACCTTTTTACCTATTGATGCAGTGTCCCATCCCCAGGGAATAACCTGACTCAAAGCTTGGGAAGATGGAACTGACCAATGGGGTTTGTGAGGGTTCATGAGCTGGACCAGACAGAACTGAATTCAAAACCCTGTCCAGCTGCATGGCTTCCTGGCTGATCCTGAGCCAGTTGCTGTCTCTCATATTAACCAATATTGTTGTATGGATGCAAAACACCGCCCAGAGCTCTGGAGGAAGAGCAGTACGAAAACGAAATCAGCATAGCCTTATGTAGATTCGTTGTGGCTGCCATGACACCCCTACCAGTTTTTGCAACCCATCCGCAAACCTCATTTGCTACAGCTGTAGATCAGGGTTTTGAAATGACGATGAATTATGAAAAACAGCTCATTTCTGTTTGGTTTTTCACCTTCCCTAAAGTTTCCTATTTCTTCTTGAATAAAAAGGGAGCCTTCTCCCCCCCCCCAACTTGCCTCATGCCTTTCAATACAGTCCGTAAAGCACAGAAGGCAAGGTTCCTCCTTTATGGCGTTTAACCCTTCAGGGTTGCATCTAACAATGACTCTGCACAAGCAAGTGGAATGATTTCTGCTTGTGCAACATAACTTTCCCTTTCTTCCTCCTGTGCAAACACCCCCCCAACTTTGGTGGTTCTCCCAACTGGCCCAAACAAATTACGGGGGCTGGGAACTAATGGAAAAGTTAGCAAAATATAACGGAACTCTACACAATCCGAAAAAGGACAACTTTTCTAAAGTTTGGCATCCGTTTGTTGAACCCATTAAAGTTAAGGAACATGATTGGCAGCTGCCCTCTTCTCATGAGTTCCTTTGGAAAAACATTCTTGGATAACATGCTGACGA
Organism: Podarcis siculus; assembly: GCA_034642415.1. Taxonomy (NCBI): domain Eukaryota; kingdom Metazoa; phylum Chordata; class Lepidosauria; order Squamata; family Lacertidae; genus Podarcis; species Podarcis siculus. Next base: position 14,510,144 of record JAXCMG010000039.1, read on the forward strand.
AAGACAATTGACTGGAATTATAATGTCGTTTTTTGGAATACTCCCTCCTTTCTCCTCGCATCCTTCCTTCCTTTTGTTTTGCTTCCTTGCTTTGATTTCTTTTCCTTTACTTTCTTCTTTATTGTTGTCATTATGCTTTTTAATGTATGAGAATATGGAAGCAAAGGAAGGGGAGGGAGGCTGGGAGAAGAGAGGGGTGAGAGGTGAAGGGACACATCTTTGTATGAGACAACAGTTAAGATATATTTGTGAGAGGGGATCCTGAATTCTTCTTTCTCTATCGCTTTTCTTTTCTCTTTATTTTTTTGGGGTGTAGATTAGCATGTCTTGTAGGGGACGCGGGTGGTGCTGTGGGTTAAACCACAGAGCCTAGGCCTTGCCGATCAGAAGGTTGGTGGTTCGAATCCCCACGACGGGGTGAGCTCCCGTTACTCGGCCCCTGCTCCTGCCAACCTAGCAGTTCAAAAGCACGTCAAAGTGCAAGTAGATAAATAGGTACCACTCCAGCGGGAAGGTAAACGGTGTTTCCGTGCGCTGCTCTGGTTCGCCAGAAGCGGCTTAGTCATGCTGGCCACATGACCCGGAGGCTGTACGCTGGCTCCCTCGGCCAATACAGTGAGAGGAGCGCTGCAACCCCAGAGTCGGCCACGACTGGACCTAATGGTCAGGGGTCCCTTGACCTTTACCTAGCATGTCTTGTATTGTGAAAAAATGTTAACAAAACTTTATATAGAAGAGAAAATGCAAAGCAAAGGAAGGAGAACATTCATAGCTCAAGCGGAATGACTTTGCTGGATTCAACCCTTAGGTTCTAATCTAATTAGAAGAGAAGGAGAAAGAGTTGTGACATTGAATGTGGTTAGCAAATGCAGTTACCTGTACTTTACAGGATATAATGCACCTGTCCTTTCTTAACCTGGACTTAAGAGACAGGAATTCAGTTTAAAGGAGTAGTGGTGTAATGGGTCCGTTTTATTGCTTTGTTCTTATCCCTTTTAACTGAAACACCCATAATGGTACTTTCTATGATGATGATGATGATGATGATGATGATGATGAAGAAGAGTCGTGACTCCCTTTATTAAATGTTAACGTGTGCCCAGGGCAAACAATTGGCTTATCATCTCATTTGTTTCCGGTTTATTGTGTAGAAGACGTGTAGTATATGTCAGATGCTGCTCCCCAACCTGTGCAGCTTTGCATCGCATCAGAGAATTCATCAGCACAAATCGCCGTACACGTGTCCTGAGTGTGGTGCAATCTGTAGATCGGTACATTTCCAGACCCACGTCACAAAGAACTGCCTGCACTACACTCGAAGAGTTGGATTTCGGTCAGTATAATAAAAATACTTTTGAGACTGTGAAGTGGTATGCTGTTTCAAAAAGCCAAAACTTCAGGGGAAATGGCATATTGTTAGTGCCACATAATTATTCTAGTACGTTTTTAAAAAATACCTGAATCTACAGGCACATAGCAAGGGGCCAAATTTTACAAGCTTAGTCTTTAAACAAGTTTCAAAATCTGTTATATGCATATTTCGGAATAACCATTATGGTATTTTGTGGTAGCTCATCCACTTGATGAGGATATTTTGAATTGACTCTCAACATGCTTCTTCTAGAACAAGTTCCATGAGTAAATTACAGATGGAAATGATATGTGGGAATACGTTAGCCACATAATTTTTCCAGGAGCAAGATGCAAAAACCTCCTTGCTTTGGCATCTGGCCACTCTATCTGTACAGCATCCCCAAGCTTCAAATTTGGGGGATGACATTTTCATTAATATTGGTAGGTTTGTTAAGGCACAGCTGCTCAAAGTATGCAGGCGACTTCGGCATGGCTCTGAACTATGCTTTTGTTCCACCTATCTTTGTCGCATGATATCAGAAAGGGAGAGAGGGTCACAGAGGCTTTGTTTTATCTTTTGCTTCTTTCATCATGAGACTTTTCCTGCATGCAGAACAGAGCTCTCGGCTTCTTACCAACCTTGTACAGAGGAAGATACAATCCTTGGTCTGGGCCACAGTCCTTTGTGCCCTGTGACCCAGGGTTGAGAATCTTTTAGTCATACAGTGGTACCTTGGTTCTCAAACTTAATCCGTTCCGGAAGTCCGTTCCAAAACCAAAGCGTTCCAAAACCAAGGCGTGCTTTCCCATAGAAAGTAATGCAAAATGGATTAATCCATTTAAAAACAACCCCTAAAACAGCAATTTAACATGAATTTTTCTATCTAACGAGACCTCTGATCCGTAAAATGAAAGCAATATTCAATGTACTGCAGTCACACAATCAGTCAATCAGTTCCCCACAGTCACAAAAACAAAACAAAAAAGCCACAAAAATGCAAAAGAAATAGCAAAAACAGAGAGACCTCAGTGTAACACTCAAAACAGAAGAGTGGCACTCAGATCAGAAGCATAACACTCAAAATGGAGGATGTTCGGCTACTGGAAAAAGTTCGCAAATCCGAACACTTACTTCCGGGTTTGCAGTGTTTAGGTTCCAAGTTGTTTGAGAACCAAGGTACCACTGTAGTATACTGGAGACATTTTGTATCCTTTATTTGTTCTGTGTACAGTTATAGCTGTGTCCTTGGCCATTTTCTACACCCTGTAGAAGGATGCTGGCACTTAGACCCTACGGTGTTGCATTGCACTGCACAACAGAAAACATTGACATAACTCTCCATCTCTTGCAGCTGTGTCCATTGCAATGTGGTATACTCTGATGTGGCGGCGCTCAAATCCCACATCCAAGGTTCTCACTGTGAAGTCTTCTACAAGTGTCCCATTTGTCCAATGGCATTCAAGTCGGCGCCCAGCACTCATTCCCACGCCTATACGCAGCACCCTGGAATCAAGATAGGGGAGCCCAAGTAAGCAGCTCTGATCTTTGCATCCTACTTGACTTAACTATTGGCTTGCAATGCTACGGTTATCATGCTCAGAAATGAATGTTGCATGTCATGACCAGAACTCCCCATATGCCATCAGAGAAGTAGGAACAGTCCTGGCAAGAGCTGGTTCTCCTTCTTTCCACTGTGTTTCTAAAATTAAAGGACAGGTGCAATATATAAATGAGACAAAAGATCAGCATGTTCGACAGCAATGCTTAATTCAAGAAGATTATGAGTGAAATTGGTGAGAGGGTATGAGCACCCTGCTCCTGTGCAGCTGAAAAAGTTGCACAGATTTCCGTTTATTTTTAGCGTGTTGAAAAGGTCTTGCGTCAAAGCAAATTTTAGGTCACGTTTTCCCACACAGAGCCGACCTTTCAAATAGGGATTTTGCAGCGGTCGAAGCCTCTCTGTTTTCTTTTCTTTTTTCTTATTTTTTAAAGTTTTTATTATTAAAATAATTCAGTATTAATACACACATATTGCGAATATACAGGCATACAAACATACATTTCATACAATCCTTAAAAATGTTCAAACATACCTACACAGATAATTCCTTTTCCCATCACCATCCACCACCCCTCACCCCACCTTTGTGTTAGACTTCCAGTCTACTCAGTTGCAATTTCTTTCCACTTCTATTACTTTCTTTCACACACCTTTAACCAGATAAAAATCTGGGCTGCATCAGTAGGAGTATAGCATCTAGATCAAGGGAAGTAATAGTGCCACTGTATTCTGCTCTGGTCAGACCTCACCTGGAGTACTGTGTCCAGTTCTGGGCGCCACAGTTCAAGAAGGACACTGACAAACTGGAACGTGTCCAGAGGAGGGCAACCAAAATGGTCAAAGGCCTGGAAACGATGCCTTATGAGGAACGGCTAAGGGAGCTGGGCATGTTTAGCCTGGAGAAGAGGAGGTTAAGGGGTGATATGATAGCCATGTTCAAATATATAAAAGGATGTCACATAGAGGAGGGAGAAAGGTTGTTTTCTGCTGCTCCAGAGAAGCGGACACGGAGCAATGGATCCAAACTGCAGGAAAGAAGATTCCACCTAAACATTAGGAAGAACTTCCTGACAGTAAGAGCTGTTCGACAGTGGAATTTGCTGCCAAGGAGTGTGGTGGAGTCTCCTTCTTTGGAGGTCTTTAAGCAGAGGCTTGACAACCATATGTCAGGAGTGCTCTGATGGTGTTTCCTGCTTGGCAGGGGGTTGGACTCGATGGCCCTTGTGGTCTCTTCCAACTCTATGATTCTATGATTCTAATTTCATGCTCTTTTTTCTATTACACATTGTTATCCATCTTATTTAGTATTTCAGTATTTAAAATGGAACTTGTTTATTCTAATAGGAGTTCTGATTTTTCAATATGGTTTTGCAAGTATCCTTTAAACACCTTCCAGTCCCTGTCTATCTTCTCTTTTGAGATCCTTTCCATTTCTCCCATTGTTTTGGATATATTGTAATACTCCAATAATTTGGCAAGCCACTCTGTTTTTGTCAGTATTATACTGAAGCTTCGCTGTTTTCCTCTCCCCAGATTTCTCATATTCACTTCAGTACTTCCTTGCTGATGGTCTAGGGCAGTGATGGCCAAACTTGGCCCTCCAGCTGTTTTGCGACTACAATTCCCATCATCCCTAACCACTGGTCCTGTTAGCTAGGGATGATGGGAGTTGTAGTCCCAAAACAGCTGGAGGGATAAGTTTGGCCATCACTGGTCTAGGGGAACCTGTTTCAGCCCAAGGGCATGTCCCCCTTGTGGACAGCTTTCCAGATGGTAGGCAGGGCCAGAGGCAAAAAAAATAAATATGGGTGGAGCCAGAGGCAAAAGTAGGCGGGGCAATGGGTACGACTTTGTACGACAGGCTACATTCCAATTATGCACATAGAAACATATACACACATATCTTCATTCTATATCCGGATAGGAAAAAGGCAGTTCAGAGGCACATTCCAACCAGGCAAAACGATGTGAGGAGAGTGAAGTCAGGCAACAGCCCTTGAGGGTCAGAGCCCAGGAAGAGCAATGAGAGGCCGAAAGGCCCGCCCCCCAAAAAACCCTGCAGTTTCCCACTCCTTAAATAGGGGTATCTGTGCTCACTCCAGATGCAAATGGCCATTCCTCTCCCAAGGGAGCACTCTGTGTGAGAGAATGATAAGGGTCTTTAATTGAGAAATCTAAGCATCCTTGCCAGATTACATTTCCCAGGGTTTCTTAAGTCAGAACCGGTATGCCGCTGTTATAAATGCATAATACAGATACAGCATCTACAGTGCATCTTCATAGAAAAGGAATGTGCAAAATGAGAATTTAATTATTATTTTTGCCGTTCCTTTCTTCCTCCGGCTCCCCTTGACGTCCCTCCAATTCTTCAGCTGAATTTTGCTTCGGGTGAAAATTCAGTGTCAGTTCTAATGATAAGTGGCTGGTAATGCTTCCCTTATTAGGAGCAAGAGTCCTTTGTCTGAGTTTATGGAAAGGCACTGAAACCACCAAGATGATTTACAGCCTCAAGGGGTCGTTTGAAAGCCCATTGCCATGCAAGCACTACTTTCAGTTCTGCGAAGGTTGTTCTTATGAGCCTTAGAAATGAAAACGCCTGATTGCCACTGAGTGACCTACATATCTGGGCCTTTTCAGGTATTGCTTCCGTGCATTGGGTTTATGTGTGGTTAGCTTCACCTACAATTTCACACTGCCCTGTGAGGCAGTATGAGGTAGTGGTTAGAGTGCTGGATTAGGACCTGGGAGACCAGGGTCCAAATCTCTACCTGCCTGCTTTTCATTTTGAGCAGCCCCTTTGTGGGACAGAAAATTGGGGTACGGTTTAAAAACCTATGCCAATAATGCAGTCTTTTGGAATAAATGAAATGCCGCAATGGACTGACGTTATGTCTTCAACTGCCTTTTTCTGTGTGTTTTTCTTTTAAAAGGATAATCTACAAATGCTCCATGTGCGACACAGTGTTTACCCTGCAGCCTTTGCTGTATCGCCACTTTGACCAACACATCGAAAACCAGAAAGTGTCTGTCTTCAAGTGTCCAGACTGTTCGCTTTTGTACGCACAGAAGCAACTCATGATGGATCATATCAAGGTGTGTGGGCTTCGTTTGGCAACCATAACAGGGAGCCACCAGAAGTAGATGAAAGTAGATGTAATCATCTCTGGCAGACAAGCAAGCCTGTAATGTAATGACTCTCCGGCAGTTTTATGTATGTTTATTTACAAAAAAGACACACCCAGAGCCCAGCTTCTTGCCTGCTTGCATTTGCAATAGTTGGTCAGTCTGAATTTTCATCCCTCCCACAGCAGGAAGGACGCCAAACTCCCCTTCTTGCCCTTCCGTTGCCATCTGATCTTATTCAGACGCCTAGAATGAGGACTGAGAGACTGGCCTGCCCCCTCCCCCCTCCCCCCTCCCACTTGACACTGACTCAGACCTCTGCTTATCTGCTGATTGCCTAGCAATGCTCTGGTTGCCTTACAACTCCTCCTCTTCTTGAGAGCTAACAGAGTCTTCCCCAGGAAGGGGGGTCAAACTACCCTTTCTCCCCAGCCCGTCTTGAAACAGAATGCAGTTCTCATCTGCAGAGTCAGACCCTCATTCACCTAGTTCGATTTCTGAGTCTAACACTTCCCCTGCGCTCGGGGGGGGGGACGGGGATGTTCCTGACACTAGGTTGGATGCCCTTGTAATCACAAGAGAAGCAGGATTGCGAATGATAAAACTGTAAACGCGTGAAACAGCATTATATTCTAGGAACCAGAATATGCTGTGGGTTAAACTAGAGCCTAGGACTTGCGGTTCGAATCCCAGGTTCGAATCCCCGCAACGGGGTGAGCTCCTGTTGCTCGGTCCCTGCTCCTGCCAACCTAGCAGTTCGAAAGCACGTCAAAGTGCAAGTAGATATATAGGTACCACTCCGGCGGGAAGGTGAACGGCATTTCTGTGTGCTGCTCTGGTTCGCCAGTAGCGGCTTAGTCATGCTGGCCACATGACCCGGAAGTTGTACGCCGGCTCCCTCGGCCAATAAAGTGAGATAAGCGCCGCAACCCCAGAGTCGGCCACGACTGGACGTAATGGTCAGGGGTCCCTTTACCTTACTACTTCTGGTAGTTTCATTCCTTTGAACTTTGGTATTTATAATGATATATATATATATTTATACTATGGCATTAGGCAATCAGCTGCCTTTTCCCACTGGACTTCTGCTTTTAAGCTATTGGCTTTACCGCAGTGACTTTCAGCTTGTGTTCTGGGCAAACCCAGGGATTCCTCGGTGAGATTTTTATACGTAGCGGACAACCTTGACAGAATATAAGGGGAAAGGCTAGTCTAGAACGCTCCCCCCCACCCCGACATGGCAGCTCTCTCTGTGCAAGGTAATGGCGGGTAGGGGGAATTCAGACATGCAATCCCCCATCTTTGAAGTGGTACAGTCCAGCTGTGTCATGTGGTTTTTGCCGCCTCTGTACATTGGCCTATGGGTGCCATGGATTCATGAAACTTAATCTACAAGCATTTATTTTATTTTATTTATCACATATCTGCATTCCACTTTTCATCCAAGGAGTTGAAAGTGGCTTTCGTGGTTCTCCTACTCCCCATTTTATCCTCACATCAACCCTGCGAGGCTGGCAGTGAGTGACTGGCCGAAGGTCACCCAGTGACATAGCTGTCAACTTACAGATTTGAAAATAAGGGACCAGCAGCCTCGAAAATAAGGGATCAGCAGCCAAAATAAGGGATCATCAATTACTTTGATAAAATACATATTTTGTTGCGTGCAAATGGCTTTAGATACCTATTAGGTCCATAAATTACCATATAGCTTATATTCAACACAAAAAAAACCAGCAACAATTTGTTGTTGACAAAGCACAGCTGGACGTAGAAAGGGCCCCATTACCTTCAGTAGCTTATTTAAGGGACATCATCAATAAGGGACAGCAGCAGGACATGGCGCTGGGATAAGGGACTGTCCCGCCAAATAAGGGACGCTTGACAGCTATGCCCAGTGAGTTTTGTGGCAGAGTGGGGATTTGAACCCTGTTGGCTTCCCAGATCCTAGTCCAACGTGCTAACCACTACACTACACTGGCTTCTCCAGCCTTCCGCCTGCTGGTCATCGCACCTTGTATTCTCTCTAGATAGCAAGTACCACCTTGCTTTGTTCTTTCTTTTTGAATTAGTCTATGCACGGGACGCTGAAAAGCGTCGAGGGGCCTCCGAACCTGGGTATCAGTTTGCCGCTGAGCACGAAGCCCACCACTCAGAACTCGGTCAGTCACAACAAGGAGGACTCCAAATCCGTCAACGGGACAGAAAAGACAGAGAAGAAGTCCCACTCCCCTGTGAAGAAAGCAGAGCCCCCGAAAGTCCCCAATCCCGGCTGGACGTGTTGGGAATGTGATCGCCTGTTTACTCAGAGAGATGTTTACATATCCCACATGAGGAAAGAACACGGAAAGGTAAATTGCGGGTGTTGAGCGGAGAATTAGAAGATTAGATCTGGGCCGTTTTCAAGTTGTTGACGCGGCTGTTTAGCATGGAAAGAATTTGTTGCTGTTAGTCGCCCACCTTGCAACCAAACCAGCAGTGAGGCTTATTGATTACACTTACCTGTTGCTGAAAAGTTATTATAAAAGATAATACCCCACCCCTGGCAAAATAAATAAAAATAAATCCCTCACCACGGTCTCATAGTAAGGAAGTGGTGAAGCCCAGGACAAACTGATTGACGTCAATTCTGCATACTGGAATGCGCTCTTCCTCTCTAAGCCAGGCCAGGCAGATTTGATTGCATTTTAGTAACCAGCCATCACACGATTTCAGCGAAAGAAAGGCCACTATTTAGTTTTATGTAAGCATATATCCGGAGAATAAATAAGATCATGCATGCTAAAAGGCACAGGGTTATGGAGGGAAATAAAATACAAATCAACACAATGGATCAGCCTGGTTTACATTTCCTATAGCGCAGAAGGGAGATTCAACGCTAGAAATTTTCACGATTATGTTATTGACTAGATCCGTTAAATTTTAAGCGCTTTTCAAAGTGTCGCCCACCAACTTGGAATTGCTTTGAAAAGACAAATTTGTGGAAGAGAAGGCTATAGAAGACTACCAGCCACAATGGCTGTGATCTCCCCTGCGCAGTTGGAAGCACATTGCCCCTGAGTGCCGTTTTCCTGGGAGTAACAGTGGGCAGACGGCTGTTGTTTCAGGCTTCTCCTAGGAATCTGGTTGGTCCCTGTGAGAGCAGGTTGTTCGCCTGGTTGAACCATTGGCCTCATCCAGCAGGCTCTTCTTATGTTCTTAAAGCTGCCGCGATGAATTAACAAGACAGGCGTGCCCTGATTAGTCGGTCCTATTGAGCAGAATGTGTCTGGTCATATTTTTATATATTTTGAATGGGTGTACAGCAGTGGGAGGCGGGTGGCGCTGTGGGTTAAACCACAGAGCCTAGGACTTGCCGATCAGAAGGTCGGTGATTCGAATCCCCGCTACGGGATGAGCTCCCGTTGCTCGGTCCCTGCTCCTGCCAACCTAGCAGTTCGAAAGCACGTCAAAGTGCAAGTAGATAAATAGGTACCACTCCGGCAGGAAGGTAAACGGTGTTTCCATGCGCTGCTCTGGTTCGCCAGAAACGGCTTAGTCATGCTGGCCACATGACCCGGAAGCTGTACGCCGGCTCCCTCGGCCAATAAAGTGAGATGAGCGTTGCAACCCCAGAGTCGGCCACGACTGGACCTAATGGTCAGGGGTCCCTTTACCTTTACTTACAGCAAAAAGGGCTTGCAAGAGGTTACCTGCTTGGGGAGGTGCAATAAACAGAAAGGCCCCCTGTTCTTAACTCCTCACAGATTGCTTTTCTTTTAATAACAACTTGCTGGTAAAGTAGATCCCTTCTTCTCAGGCTTTACTTCCTTCCTGCTTCTTCTCTCGAGTAGCCTGGTCCAAAAACGAGTTTGCATGTTCTGGTGTTAACTTCTTGGCTCCATCTTGGCCACATGTAAAAACCTCTATTTGCTTTGTTTGCCATGCGTAATAAACCTTTAAGTTTATTATTTCAGTCGCCAGTCTTACTAGACTGTTTCCTTGGTCACGCTGCTGCAAAATATGTACCAAACTCCAAGAAGGCTGGGCAGGCAGTATGCTCAGTGTGGACAAAAAAGGCACCTCAGAAGAGGAATAGAAACAGAAGTGGAGAGAGGGAATGTAATGGAGTGTCCTGAAAGAGCGCTGGCTGGCTGGAACCCTGAGCAGCAACACTCCATACTGTAATATTTTCTTGCAAGTCCCACTTCTCTGAACTAATAACAGTCTTATCGACTCCAGCCTGCTTTTGGCTCCCCCCTGCTGACGAGGCTTTCAGAGTAGTAAAATTAAAAAGAAGGAAGAAATTTTAAAAGCTCATAATTTTTCATGGTTGATGTTCAGCACAGGCCCCTAGGCAGGAGTAAAACTAATAAAAACCATGTCAGTTTTGCTGCCTTGGGTGGAAGGAGAGAGAGACGTGAGAGAAAGCCATATGGGAAATACCGCGAAAATGTAATAAGCTCAGAGGTGTTGGTAAAGACAGAAGAAAGCTAGTAATAAGCAGGCTCTCATGGGTCGGAGATGCTATAATGAAACACCCATGTAGCAGCTTTCAAAGATGGAAGCTGAAATAAAGCAGTGTGTGTGAATTGTTCCAGAGTAGGATAAATTCTCGGATACGGGTCGTTGGTTAAAATGCTTTACTGCTTCTTGGGTCATTTATGTAGGTCATCATGCAGCAAGCCTTGTTCAGATCCACTCGCCGCTGTTTATCATTTGTGTTGCGAATGGCTACTAAAGCAACCTTACACAGAGAGCTTAAGGGGTTGCCTAGCAACCTTGGTTTTGGCTTGGGCCTAGCAAGCTCGTCAGCCAGAGGCGAGGAATGCCAGTGATGGATCTGTGTCCCGCAGGTGGACTGGTTAAGAGCATCACATAACTTGCTGGACACAGACCTCCTTCCATTGCGATCCAGCAACCACTTAGATAGACACTTCTGGGACTCACAGAGCAGCGCAAGAACTGCTGTATGTCCTCACATCTCGTACTCCGAGGCAGGCTTCTCCTCCTGTGCATGGAGGTTCCATGTATCCGTCATGGCTCGTAGCCATTGGCTAGTCCCCACTTATTTTGGATTGGGGGGGGAAGGGGGACAGACACAATGGTCCATAGGTCTTGTGAGTCAAATGACAGGTGTATGAGCCACCTGTTCAGGAAGATCTGAGCACAGGGCATGGAAATAATGCACATGTATCCCTCCATATGCTGCTCTGCATTTAACAGCTGGCTTTTGTGTATGACGCCATTCCTCCTCTCGTTAGCTGATTTCCATTTTGCCTGGTTAATTTCCCCCACTCGATTGACTTCTAGGGGGCTAGGCAGAGCAGCTGCAACTGGTAATTGCAAATCTGGGAAACCACACAAGTAGGTCTTTCAAAGCCTTGTGTTTGTAGAGCCATCAGACTACCTATACTGGATCAGAATTAGTAAGGGGGAAGTGGCTTCCATTGCTTTCTAGAAATAATTCGCTGTACAACCCAGCCCTGCTCCCTCTGGTGGACACATCACGTCATAACGGTGCCCTGGGATGCGTCATGCTCGCAACATTGCTTTGTTTAAGGTAAAGTTTTAAGTTAACTGGCACGTATCGTAATGTACCTCCTTTTTAAAAAACGTTTTGACTTCCTTTCTTTAAAGCAAATGAAGAAGCATCCTTGCCGACAGTGCGACAAATCCTTCAGCTCCTCGCACAGCCTTTGCCGCCACAATCGCATCAAGCACAAAGGCATTAGGAAAGTTTATACCTGCTCGTAAGTTCTGCTTTTTAGAGTTCTGCACAACTATGTTTGTTATAATAATTCTTAGACCTTTAAAAAAAACCAAAACCTGCCCTTCTCTCATTGTGAGGCCAGGTAGCATATCTGGAGACAATCTGCTCACATTTCAGCCTACTCTTTAGAGGAAATGAGTCTCCAGCTGGAGCCACACAGTGTTCTTCAACCTTTTGGTCCCCAAATGTCGTTGGACTACAATGCCCATCATTTTCAGCTAGCTTTGCAATGTCGGGAATGGTGGGAGCTGGAGTCCTGCTGCACGTGAGGACCCAGAGTTGAAGAACAAGGTTCTACAGAACCCTGTACTTGTCTGTCATGTACGACTGCCTGCCACAGAGGAGGGATAGCCGACACGGTGCCCTGCAGATGTTCTGGACTACAAATCCCATCATCCCTGCCATCGGCCATGCTGATTGGGCCCCATAGGAGCCCAGAACATCTGGAGGACTCATTGTGGTTTCAAATGTCTGGTGGGCACCACATTATGTACCCTTGGTTGTAGAGGATTATGGGACAATTGCTAAAGTGCATTCTCAGCACATGCATGGTGACAGTACTGAAACCAGAAGTGTGTCCTGGAATGCACCCAGCTGTTTCCTAAGGCAGCCTGTTGCTGGATAAAATAGGTAGCAAGCTGCTTTTTATGCAGCAAATAAGTTAAAATGGCCTGGGTGTATGTATGTGTAAAAGAGAGTGCTCCTATTGTTCTTCAGGTTGAATCCAAGTAAAACGTGTGTGTGTGTGTTTATTAAAGATTTACTTGTGTTGCAAAACAAAGAAAGGAAAGTACATATAGCATCTCCATTTTCGGTTCCACAGTTTGTTTACGTTCGCCAACCTAGTGTGATTTAGTAATCCCATACATCCTAGAAGACCAAAGGGAACAATGGGTGCAAATGGAGATAGATAACGTTGGAAAAAGACACTAACACTAACACTAACCAGGTTCAAGGAAAAAGTAGGAAAACTGGCCCCATTTCCACTAATTTTCGTGGCCCACCACCCACTATTCCATCCTGCATCCCCAAACCTTCCAAATAAAGACCTGGCAAGCTGAAGGCCTGTATCGCCTCACTGAATTTTACAAAAGTAAATTATATTTTTTAGTACACCCATTGAAATCAGTAAGATGTGAGTTAGCCATGTTCACCCATTTTAATGGCAGGCACTTGAGCACCTGTGCAAATACTGTTAGTACCAACTAGTTGATCATAACTGTTGGTGGTCTGCTATGCATTTTGTTCATGCAGGCACTGTCCGGATTCAAGGCGTACTTTTACCAAGCGGTTGATGCTCGAAAAGCATATTCAGCTGATGCACGGCATCAAAGAGCCCGATGTGAAAGAGATGACAGAATCCAGCAATGTAGGACAAAGCGCGGTAAAAGAAGACGCGAAGGTGAGCTCTTAGTTGTATGCAAGTCCTGGTCTTTAAAAAGGAACATGGAACACCAGCTGAATAAACTTCTGTGTCCTCTCAACAAATCAGAGTTGGGAGACTTGAAGCTTCTTTTGTCTTTTGAGGGAAAAAGTGAAGAAAGCACCTCCAAACGTAAAAAGGGTTTTGTGGCCTATTTAAGGAGATTGGAAAGTGTTCAGGCTAGGATTGTGCCTTTTTATTATCTGTATCGGGATTTTTTTTTTTAGCCTGACCTGCAGATAGTTCTGGAATAACTTGGACGTAGACCAGTACTGCATTCTTAAGAGCCAGACTGTGATTCCTGAGCTGCATGCAATTCCAAAGCTGGGTTGGCTTATGTGCCACAGAACTGGGTCAGGTGCAGAAAAATGGACAACGTAGTCCCCTCCCTCATACGATCTCACGTTGTGCTGAGTCATGCCATTTAATATTTTGTGGCACTAGCTCTCCTAGGCCTGAGGTCAGTCCTTGGGCAAAGCACCTGTTCGAGTTCTACGTTATAGGTTCTCCCTGAATTTCTCCCAACATAGTTAGTGCAGTGAATCTCTTCCCTTGCTTCTTTTCCTTCCTGCACCCACAATGTGTCTAGGCTGGGAGGGTGGTAAAAAATAATAATTATGCATTAGTGTTGGGCACAGGACATTGTGGGTCTGAACTTGGCTGAATAGAGTACCCTGAATGAGATTTGAAGAATTGTTGGAAACAATGGAACACAAGAATGTGAGTTTGCAGCACTGGAGTATAATGCTCCGGTGAGCGGTTGGAGTTGGGGCTGCAAAATGTTTCTTCATGTGATGCTATCAAAAGGTGGAAAGTGGCTCCAGTGCTTAATAAACTGGAGCCAGTATTTGGTCTGAAGGCACGCGAGACCAAGTACCGTATTTTTCGCTCTATAAGACGCACCAGACCACAAGATGCACCTAGTTTTTGGAGGAGGAAAACAAGAAAAAAAAATCTCAATCTCAGAAGCCAGAACAGCAAGAGGGATAGCCTCTTGCTGTTCTGGCTTATAGGATAGCTGCGCAGCCTGCATTCGCTCCATAAGACGCACACACATTTCCCCTTACTTTTTAGGAGGGAAAAAGTGAGTCTTATAGAGCAAAAAATACGGTACTTTTTTTCCTAGAAAGAAAAGGTGCTGTAACTGCTCCCTCACTGCCCCCCATGCCTCCTTCCCTCTTCCCCACCCCCCACGCACCCTGTGAGCCCTTCCCTTGCTCATGTCGTCCACCCACAAACTGGTGGCCATGCTGACCCCTGATTCAGAATGTAGAGTCTTACCCCTTAATCCACTAATTGGCTTTGTACCCTGAGATCACTTTGCCTCCTGCCTGCATGTGCAGCCTGACCTCCTTAGGCATCACAGACCCTTGCTATCTATCCTGGTCAGATGCGCGGGTTGCAAACGTGCATTCCGCATGGATCACGTTCGCAACCCGAGCGTCCACTGTAAATAAATAACAGCCGTTGTAAAACCTGTCCTCCGTGTCGGATACACCACTATGTTTTTGAAAGCCATCTAAGGTAGTAACCATCACCACCCCAAACACATACACATACACAAACTTTGGCAGAGAATTCCATAAGTTAAATTGTGCATTGTGTCAGGAAGTGCTTCCCAGTTGGCTGATTCCGAACATGATCCTTGGCTCAATAGACACACTTATTTCTAGTGCAGAAGCAGTGAACATTCATGAGAACAGCTACATGATCATAGCTGGGTTGTTTATTTTAAAACTGATTTGTTCCAACTTCAGGTTCCCAGTCCGAAGCGTAAATTGGAAGAGCCTGTGCTGGAATTCAGGCCCCCTCGTGGCGCCATCACTCAGCCGCTGAAGAAGCTAAAGATCAACGTTTTCAAAGTCCACAAGTGCGCAGTCTGCGGCTTCACGACCGAGAACCTCCTTCAGTTCCACGAACATATTCCCCAGCACAAATCTGACGGCTCTTCGTACCAGTGCAGGGAATGTGGCCTCTGCTACACCTCCCACGTCTCCCTCTCCCGCCATCTCTTCATCGTACACAAGCTGAAGGAGCCCCAGCCCGTCTCGAAACAGAATGGGTCAGGGGAAGACAGCCAACAGGAGAACAAGCCCAGCCGCGAGGAGGAGTCGTCCGACAGTGCCGTGTCCGACAGGAAGTGCAAAGTTTGTGCAAAGACCTTTGAAACAGAAGCGGCCTTAAACACCCACATGCGGACACATGGAATGGCCTTCATTAAATCCAAAAGAATGAGCTCGACTGAAAAATGACCCGCCCCTCCCTCCCACCCCACACGCATATCCCAAAAGCGAGAGAAAGAAGAAGAAGAAGCCTTCTCTACTTCAGAACATGACTGACCTTTCTTTCTTTCATTCATTCATTTTTGGTACAGAAAACCTGCCACACAATGGAGATAACAGCTCTTCACACGCTGTTGCAATATATTCTGTACCGAAAATAATATCTTCTTCACCTCATCGCTAGAGAGAGAGATATATAGAGAAATATATATATACATAGATATATATAACCCCCCTAAAGACTTTTTTTTAAAAAAAACACTCCACGTGAAATAAAGCAGTATTTGAGTTGAACAGAGTTTGTATATATTTAAACAGATAATTTTTATACTCTTTGTTATGTGTTGGTATTGGTATTTAGTGGGAAATCCTTGTTTCGTTTTGTTTTTCGGTTTTGGTCAGTTGTTTCTGTTTGTTTTTTCCGGACAGCAAGTTCGTTTTAAAACAGAGTTCTTCATATTAGGGCATTGCTTAGGTTTCCATTGAACTGCTTCGTGGGGGTGGTCCCTTTCTGATGTCACTAAAACATCAAGGGAACACACCCGTCTTTCCCATAACTCTATGATCGTGCTAGAGGTCACATGGGAGGAGCCATGATTCCCCCAGCTCTTTTCCATGTTACCATCATCCTTCCTGGAAACCGTGGTTAATTCTGGCATGGTAAGGAGATGTACCACGTGTCATTGGACTGCCACACGATCTAGAGCTTCTGAAATTGCCAGCGTTGTGTGTGTGGAAACGTCGCACATTGTGGTGGCTCACACACCTCAGCATTGAAGTCACGAGGAAGCCTACCAATATATATATACCCAGGGGAGGATTGACAAAACTGCACTAGAAAGCAAAAGTTAAAAGAAGATAAATGAAAGGCAAGTCGCTTTTTTGTTTGTCTGATTGCTTTGTAGTTACTGGATTTATGCCCCTAAATAACGTTCTTAACGATCAGGAGGATTTAGAATAATTTTATTATCACCTCTTGCATAAAAATTATGGGTGCTTTTTTGGAAAATCTTCCCGTATTAATGTGAGAGGGCATTTCCGTGTGTAGACAGCACATCTGCTACAGAACCCAGCTGCAGTTTCCTGCAGAAAAGCCCCCCTGAAATAATGGGAGCTGCCCCAAAGCGCTATCCTTCCTTTTCGTCACTGCTTACGTGTAAGGAATGCCCTGGAGGGTCTGTGCTGCTTGTGTTTTAAGTATGATGCTCTTTTGCTCTCCACTGCACTTTTGAGAGTGGACTCTTTCGAAAGCTTCAGTATTTTGCTGCTTAGCTGCTCCCCGTTAAACAAATATGTAGAGTACTGTGAATCGAGTTTACAATGGTGGAGAGGCAGGGAGAAGGATCGTGCGCCATGTCATTTCTTAAACACTACATTGAAAAACCCGTGAAATGATGTATTTTTTGTTTGACGGAGAAGGCTGAAGCCTGGATGCTTGCATAAGATGGTAGGCGGCGCCAGTTTTATGTCAGATCAGGTGCTTGGAGGTGTAGGATAAATTTGTAGCCCCCACTGAAAAGCTAACACCCCGTAGGTCAGACTATGCATCCATTTAGCCCAGTATTGTCTTCTCTTGTTTCGCAAGAGCTTTACCAGGATCTCAGGCAGAAAAAAGGGTATTTTCTGTCACCTGCTACCTGATTCGCTTTAACTGAGGCTGCCAAGGATTTGCTTCCCTTTCCGTTGCTTATTGAAATGTAGACTAGATCGGACACCAAAATGCACAACCAGGAATCTGGGAGGCTTTCTAGAGCTGCCTTCCTCTTCCGGGTAGAGTTCTGCAAAGAGCGTTCAGTCCCCACTTTCCCATGCTCACATGGGAAGTCTTAAAGCAAGGACAAGGGATTTGGACAGGTGAGTAGGGCAGCCCACCTGTCCAACATATAATTGACGGGGAGGTTTGCCCTGTCCACCTGCCAAAGCTGGTACAGTCCCATCAGTCTCAGCCAGCAAGGCCAGCCCTGGGAGATGCTGAGAGTTGTAATGATCTGGACCACAGTGAGCCTTGCAAACCATGGTGTTCTTATAGCAGTTCCTGTTATGTGATTTGGGAATAGCATGGACTGTGGGAACAAGAAGGACTTAGTGCAGCGCTGTGTGTAGGAAGCATCAGTGTTTCTGAATAACGGTTGTTGTAAACCACAGAAGGGGAGAGAGCTCTTGTGCTCTTGTCCAGCATTTGGTCAGCCGCTGTAAGAACAGGATGTGGGACTAGATGGGCCATTGGCCTGATCCAGCACACCCTTCTTCAGTTCTTAACGTATTCAGCAGTTCGGTTGCATAAACAGTATTCAGCAATTGTTATGAACAGGGCTTGGTACCTGGCACAGAATCCTGTATTGTTTGAAATACCCTTGTTTTACTCTTTTTAAAGCAAGTCTCTAGTTCTCAGAGGATGGCTGTTACATTCTCAGAAGCCAAAGGACAGTATGAACAGGATTTCCTGCAGCTAGGCTCTAGCCACTAGGAAATGGTGTTCCTGTGTATAGGGTGGTTCTTTGCCACTCGCTGTGACTAGGAGAGACATTTTAAATCATGCAAGGTATATGAGTATATGGGGATGTGGTTAATTTGCATCACTTACACAGGTGGCGAAATTCAGTTTTTGTTGATGCAGCATATACATAGTGCAGGCCTGAATTTGTGTGAGCTACGCTTGACCCTTCATAGCAAGCAATGGGACTTGCCTCTGGTGCTGTGTTTTAATCTGAGGCCTGAGTGATCTCTTAATGATTGGTGAGCTTCTGAGACAGGGTGGCCAAACAAACTACGATTGAGGAAGGGCACTGGGGTCATATGTAATGCCAAGCCAGTTCTAAAACAAACCAAATGTTCGTAAGCTAGCAACTAACCATTGCTTCAGACTGTGTTTTGCTGGCAGAAGGGAAAAAAAATAGATAACCAAAATATAGTTAAGCTGCTGGGCAGGCTTCACACATAACACTATGCCATTGTTCAGCAAACCATGGTTTAGCATTATGTGCAAACCAGGCCAATGCTTTAATGTGTATTTAAGGATGGTTCTGGTTTGCAATGGTTGGTTTGTGCACTTAGGAATACATAGGAGTGAGTTGATTTCTAGTGTGTTCCTCTGAACTGGCCACCTAGTGAGTTTCAGCTTCACGTGCCCTTCCTTCCTCAGTGTCTCTTGGTCTCGCTCGCCAATTAGTCGACTAAAGTTTGGAATTCTGAACTACACGGTTACTATTTTCAAGGTTGTTTGTCTTCTGGTTAACACAGACATAAGCCAAGCACCTCCCACCGGCTCTTTTTGTTGCTTTCAGCTTGTTTTAGCCTCTCGGTTTATATATATGAGGAGGAGATGCATTCAGGTGCAAGCAATTGCAGAAATATGAACTGAGAGGTATGTTGCCAAGGTGATAGATGGAAAGGGTACTATTTGAGCACTGTGAGTCTTTTTCGGAGCGCCATCGTATAGTACCATGCTGCATCACATAAAAATGAAGGACCATGAAGCACTCTGAATAATGAAACTGTTCTATACGTGAATAATACTACCTACATAGTAGTTCTAATTTTGCAGATAAAATGTAATTTCTTTTTAAAAAAAAAATGAAAAAGAACGAGGCCCGCTGTGTAATTCACACAGCTCATAGATTTCTTAAAGGTTCTGGACCATACCAGCAATTATAAAATGTTTGGGAGTGTTCAGAGTGCTTCACATAAATTATCTCAGTAATCCTTACAACAACCTTGTAAGGTAGGTCAGTATTCTTCTTATTATTATTATCATCATCCCCACATTGCAGGTGGCTGCATGTGTGGGGACAGAGCTCATATTTAAGGCAAGATTTGAATTTAGGATTTCTCAGCTCATTGTCTTAACCCTCTGCACTAAACATACGCTCTCGAATTGCACCCAGAGTCTCTTGGGACAAATAGTGTTAGCTCAGTGTTATGCGGTTCCCAGATCGCCCAAATTCTCTACCAAAATGTGTTAACGTGGTAGAGTATTTGGGATTAATGGGGGAAGCTGGTGGCGTGTGCTTAAAAACACACACCACGTTTCTAGATCTCATGCTTATGGAGTAAGCAAGGATTTGAAGAAGGCTGTCAGTGGTTTCCAGCCTCGATGGCTTTGCTCTGTCACCGTGGTTGAAGCCAATAGTGCATCTGAATGCCAGTTCCTGGAAACTGCAGAAGGGGAGAGTACTCCTGTGCTGGCAGGTTTCCCACAGGCATTTGGTTGGCCGCTGTGAGAACAGGAGGCTGGACTAGATCTTAAGATCTTCTAGTTTTATTTTCAGCATTTAAGGCAGCTTTCTTCGTGCATTTCTCCATGCCGGGCACTCACATCCCCATGCGAGTTTCAACAGACACCCACAAGACTGTTTTGTGCCTCTTACAAAAAAAAATCAGCGCCGAGATGCCTGCAAAGTACCGTATTTTTTGCTGTATAAGACTCACTTTTTCCCTCCTAAGAAGTAAGGGGAAATGTGTGTGCGTCTTATGGAGCGAATGCAGGCTGCGCAGCTATCCCAGAAGCCAGAACAGGAAGAGGGATTGCTGCTTTCGCTGTGCAACGATCCCTCTTGCTGTTCTGGCTTCTAAGATTCAGAATATTTTTTTTCTTGTTTTCCTCCTCCAAAAACTAGGTGCGTCTTGTGGTCTGGTGCGTCTTATAGAGCAAAAAATACGGTATATATAAGTCAACTTGCAAAAAGTGCAGCTGGTGGCCACGAACCAGGTGTCTGCAGTAATTAAATGTTCAAACCGCCGCCGGTGTATCCGTTTTCTTCTAGGCTGGCAAATGCTCCGTACGGAGCACTC
Organism: Podarcis siculus; assembly: GCA_034642415.1. Taxonomy (NCBI): domain Eukaryota; kingdom Metazoa; phylum Chordata; class Lepidosauria; order Squamata; family Lacertidae; genus Podarcis; species Podarcis siculus. The sequence continues at coordinate 14,530,427 of JAXCMG010000039.1, forward strand.
ATGTGCGAAAAGCTCTCCCTGGTTTGTGACAGAACGTGTGCCTGAGGTGTTCTGCGTACAAGCCGGCTGCACCACCTTGTTGGATTTGTGTGGTTGTTAACAGGAGACACCCTTCGGAGGCAGGTTTGCGATCTTGCACTATGTGCTGATACTTCCTCCTCCTCCTCCTCTTCTCGTGGCATAAACCTGTTAATTTAGCACCTTTTGATTTGCATTTCCTAAACACTGTCGATCTCCTCCGTGGAAAGTATGGTGCTTTTGGAGGTGGGGAACACCTCAGAATGTACCTTCTATCAATAACTCGTGTTTTTATGGAAGTACAGAAGAGGTTCCATGCGCTGCCCTTCTTACACTATGTTGGATTTTTGTGGGTTGCTTTTATACCACATATGTATTCCCTGAACCCAATTTTGTACTTTTTTAGAGGAAAAAACACACACATTGAAAACAAAATGTTCAGTGTATGTACGTATGTATGTATGTATATATAAATATATATATGTATGTATGTATAGGGGGAGAGACAGAAAGAAAACTGCATGATTATACTGTAGTTAAACGTTCCATTCTTGAAAACCAAGGGAAGGCGTCGCTGCTCTCGGGAATTATACATTTTGTCCATAGTTACTTGTATGAAGAGACATGTTGTATGTAAATAAATGTGGGGTTCCCCCTCCCACCTCTCTTTTGCCCCTAAAGAATTGTGATATTCCGTTATTTATTGAGCAGAGGAAATACTGATCAACTGGTGTCCAAAGGGGGGTAGGAGCTGTGTTAAGTCTTTTGCAGCAAAAAAATATCCAAAAGCCTTGTCTGGCACCTTAATCATAAGTTGCCCAGCTTGGAGGTTTCCAGATGTTTTGGCCTGTCATTCCCATCAGCCCCTGCTGGCATAGTCTATACTGGCAGGGGGCTGTTAGAACCCATAGAACCGGAGAGTTCGGAGGGACCATCAGGGTCATCTAGTCCAACCCCCTTTTGCCCAACGTAAAACTCGAACCCACGACCCTGGGATTTAAGAGTCTCTACCGACTGAGCTGTGGGCCAAAACACTCTGTTGGCAAGAAAGCCGTGTTAGCCTTTAAGGTGCCTCCAGATTCCTTGCCATCTTCTAACGTATTTTCCGGATATTCTGTCTGAAGCAAAACGAGTTCTCAGTAGCTGAACATTATTTGTTCTTCGCTTCGTTGATGATGACCAGTGAATGCTTGTTATTCCTTTTCTCCCTCTTTTTGTACTCATCAAATATCGGGAGGTTATGGAGAACGTCTTGATTCTACCCTGTAGCTGAATATGCAGGATCCTGTTACACTTCTGTCAGTGATGTATACTAGCTTGTCACTGCCTTTTAAAACTTTTTTTTAAAGAAGAAACTGTGTACCTCTTAAAGCCTCACGCTTGTCGATGTGCACTTTTTGACCTGTGTAACAAATGGGCAGTCACTATGCAGTGATGGTGTTTTATTTTGGGGGGTTTTTTGTACAGAGTGAATGGAATAATAAAGGTTACCTTTTTATTACAAGACCCTTTCGATTATTGTTGTTTTGTTTATATTTGTATGGCCTGCCCATTATCTTCCAAGATAAAATGCTGTTCTAAACCAGAAGCTTTATCCCTGCCACCACAATCAAGTACATTTTAAGCAGTCAAATGTGTTCATTCAGATATATTCTTGAAGCTGGTCTGTACCTTTGTGTGTAATCCTATGTCGAATTTTCGGAAGTGTATACTTTTGCAATAGTTCTGAAATTGAGGTGAGAGAGCTCCATCGAAAGGTAACAATCACCTGCCTTGATCTCTGTAACAAATTGCAGCAGGTGATTTTAAAAAGCACAGAGGAAGTAAGCAAGACATCCAAGCTGAGAAAACACTGAGGCGCAAAGAGCCTTTTTCACGCTATTTGTGCAATTTCCACAGCATTGCATCTGTTTTGCAAGGCGAATTGATCCTTTTTCAATTAAGACACGGTTGCCTTGTCTTCTCACCTAAGGCAAGTGGCTTGAGGCCCTAATATATACCACCAGGCCCAAAGGAAGAAGTCTAGAGGTAAACGAGGTGTAGAAATGGCTTCTGGGTTCAAACTCCTCCCGCTTCTTTTACTGCCTTTTGCTTCTGTTGCAATAAATATAACTCTTGGATGTTGGGAAGACGTCACAGAATTCCTTTCTGACCTGAATGCAGAAGAACCCAAAGCTTACGCCGTAAAGAGTAAGTAGAATTTTTTTAAAGTGTGCTTGCTTGAGTTTTCTTGGCCTGTTAATTTATTTGAAATATGTATCTCCACACCTGCTAACTGGGATTCTTGATGTGGTGTGGCTTTAAAAAGTATTTCAAATACGTATAATTAAAGCGGCAATCGGGATATTAGCTGAGGTGGTTGCTGTCCATTGGAAAGGTTAGAGTGAACAGCAGGAAGACCAACAGTAAGTGTAGCTAGAGCCAATGACAGGCAGAACCAACTACCGTATTTTTCGCTCTATAACACACACCTGACCATAACATGCACATAGTTTTTAGAGGAGGAAAAAAAGAAAAAAAAATCTGAATGAAACAGTGGATGTATCATTTTTGTGCTTCATGCTGTGGCCACAGACATGTGATTTGACGGTGATTTTGGGGTAGCCCAATGCAAAAATCCTGAGAATCCATGTGGATCTGTGCTTTGTAACCACGTTTTTGCACCATTGTGGCCCCAGGAAACTGGTAATTTTAGTTTTGGCCCCCAATTTCCAGCTGAATTCCACAAGTAAGCTACCATCTCACCCCCCTTAGGAACACTTTGGCACAGGCAGGAATGCTTTCTGGGATCCAAGGCAAATTCTTAAAAGGGAAACAGAGATAGCATCTGGCTCATCTGTCACTCCCCAGAAACCAATTCCCTCTCATACAAAAATGTAGCCTAGACTGATGGACTAAGTGCATGCAAGGTTGGACTAACCCTGAGGCTTTGGCAAAAATGCACTCAAGACCGCACCAGCCAAATTTTATGAAGTTTATTAATAATAAAAAGTAAGGAAGAAGACAAGCAGAAGAGGCAGAATGTTGCTTCAATAAAATTTAAAAAAGGAACCTTTCAGTTTAAGTCTATCCAAATACACCTGCTTACAAACAGGCTTCTGGTCTACTCACGTGTAGCAGTGGTTGGATGGGATTTGTGGGACACGGACCATTTGGCCGCAGTCCATTTTTAAGGGGTTTGGACCCAGGTGGGACTTGTCTGACAACAGACCGTGTCCTGCCAGTCACCAATAATGTCATTTTAGGTAGACTGACACCTTTTGGAAGTTGGGGTGTGTGTGGCCATCATGGTCTTAATGACCACCAGAATTCTCCATCTCTTTGCCGGATGGAAGAATTTTACTGGCGTTACTTTTTCATTGCAGTTGGGTAAGAATAATCACCCAGGTGATGCATTTTCCTACACAACTATTAACTAGGATGGAATATCAGTGGTTGTCTCCATCTCTGCCTGTGTATTCAGGGAGAGGCATAACTTCTCTAAGGCAGATGTAAGAGATCAGGGCTCTTTGCTACACCCCCAGGCTAATGCCAGCTTTGGGGAACCCATCCTTAACTACCATGTCCTAGGGTATCATAATGCAACTATAAATAACCAAATTTATAAAAAGTAGGACCGGGTGGCGCTGTGGGTTAAACCACAGAGCCTAGGACTTGCCGATCAGAAGGTCGGCGGTTCGAATCCCCGCGACAGGGTGAGCTCCCGTTGCTCGGTCCCTGCTCCTGCCAACCTAGCAGTTCGAAAGCACATCAAAGTGCAAGTAGATAAATAGGTACCACTCCGGCGGGAAGGTACACGGCGTTTCCGTGCGTTGCTCTGGTTCGCCAGAAGCGGCTTAGTCATGCTGGCCACATGACCTGGATGCTGTACACCGGCTCCCTCGGCCAATAAAGCGAGATGAGCGCTGCAACCTCAGAGTCGGCCACGACTGGACCTAATGGTCAGGGGTCCCTTTACCTTTACCTAGGACCATTCCAACCAAAGCATTTGGCAGAGTAGTGGTGGGTGCAGGCAGCCGAACCCTCTCATTTCCCCCAAATGCCTCTGGCCCCCTTCCTTTCATTGCATCCTTCCTTTAGTCAGTTTATGGGTGGACCACGTGTAGTTTGCCCAGCATCCTTGCTTTGATTTCACAGTGTACGATTCTGTTGGGAAACCTGGCAGCAATGTCCTTGGTGGCAATGTGGACAGACTGGGATCTTACACTGAATGCATTTCTGCTGAGGCACCTTCCGGAAGATTCCGAGGGCAGTACTGCAAACTCCAAGTACAGCAGGTGTGTGACCTACTTTGGGTTGGCTGAATGATTGTAGCAATACCGGTGTTGGAAGGGCAACTCCCAAAGGTTCTTCAGCAAGAAAAGAGAGAGACTCCATGTGAAGACAGAGGTAAAATTGGTGAAGACAGAGGTAATATTCCTTGAGGAATTTCATAGGTGGAAAGTGTCCTGTCTCCTCTCCGCACCTTGTACTCCTTAAAAACTGCTCTGGAAGGTTGGGGCACACGCTGACTAATGTGAAATGAAATGGGGGGACTTCTAGGGGAGAGGGTATAATCCAAAATTAGGCTGGAATCGTAAAATAAATTAACGGCAGTTATTGATAGCCACAGGACACCTGTGGCTGCTGGGGGGAAGAGGGGACAGCAAACTTTCCTTCCTTGATCTTAAGCTAACTTACTTTAAGCTCCAACAATTATTCTAGAATCTGACACGGTGCTCTTTAAAGTTTCAGTGAGGGGCTGGATTGTCAGATCTTGTACAAGGCAGTAGATTTCCCCCCCCCCCCTTAAAAACAAAAACAAAAAAGAATGATCTCTGCTGTTTGTTAGAGCTCTGATAAATTAAAATCTTAAATACCTGGTCTCAAATGCCCACTCATATGTGAGCAAAGCACTGCCTTCTAGGCTACAGGTTTATTCTGAGGATAAAAAGCTCAGGATACAAATGGAATTCATACGTAACTGGCAAATCCTGTAACTTTTAATAATTATACAGTAAGAAGGATTTTTAGCGGGACGCGGGTGGCGCTGTGGGTAAAAGCCTCAGCGCCTAGGGCTTGCCGATCGAAAGGTCGGTGGTTCGAATCCCCGCGGCGGGGTGCGCTCCCGCTGCTCGGTCCCAGCGCCTGCCAACCTAGCAGTTCGAAAGCACCTCCGGGTGCAAGTAGATAAATAGGGACCGCTTACTGGCGGGAAGGTAAACGGCGTTTCCGTGTGCGGCTCTGGCTCGCCAGAGCAGCGATGTCACGCTGGCCACGTGACCCGGAAGTGTCTCCGGACAGCGCTGGCCCCCGGCCTATAGAGTGAGATGGGCGCACAACACCAGAGTCTGTCAAGACTGGCCCGTACGGGCAGGGGTACCTTTAAGGATTTTTAGCAGGCTTTCCTACTTTGACTTCGGCCCCTCAGACAGCTCATTTTGAGTGTCAGGGAAGAGCAGCGAATTGTTAGGTTTTTAATTTACTGGGGTTGCATTTTTACTGGCAGGGAGTGGGCAAGGGGCACCATTTCTTATTGCACCACAGGCAGCAAAATGTCTTGGGCTGTACTTTTAAACCCCAGAGCAGATCTGTAACTGTCCCTGGCTGCATGACGCCTGGCCTCTGGTGAATCTTCTTGTCCCGCTGATGTGCAGAATCTCAGTATTTTTCAAGTTTTGCCAGAATGCCCTTGAAATCAGTGCATCTTGGGTATCTACTCTATTTGTCTACTTTTGCCAGTATCTCTATTTTCTCTTAAACCTATTGCAACAAGAGAACTGAAAAGCATTCTACTTCTTAGGACGGAATTGATTACTACAATGGATTATGTGCCCCCAGTTCCTGCCACGAAGAAGAAATTACGGCACTGGCCATGCTAGGTAAATTGACTGTGATTTTATTGTTTGTTGCTGTATAACATCTTGAAGATGAAACTTCTGTCTGAAGATCCAATGTGTGTGGATTTATGACACGTGTCTTGAGTTCACACACCGTGTGTAAACCGTCACTCATGCTTTTTAACATGAGCTTTATTATTTGCAGATTAAACAAAGAAAACAAAGGGGGGAATTATTAAAGAAAATAAAGAAAAGGAAATAATATATGGAGAATACTAATAGTAACCATGATCCACCGTCCATTCACAGCACAGACACATTAATGTCAGTCAGTGGCGTAGCGTGGGGGGTGCAAGGGGGGTGGGCCGCACCGGGCGCAACATCTGGGGTTAGGGCAAATCCACGGGTTAGGGGGCGCAAATTACTTGCCTTGCCCCGGGTGCTGACAACCCACGCTACTCCACTGATGTCAGTACATGCATCTGGTAATTAAACATATCAGTTTGGAGAGAAACAAACCACGGTTTGCATTCAGATGACATGACAAGCCAAGGGTTATGGTTTGTTGCTCCTACCGCAGCCCGAAGCAGAATAGTGCAGACTTCGTGCACCAGCAAGATGTTCATAAACCATAGTCAAACCTTGTTTGTGGTTTAACATGACATTACAAACAGGCTAAAGTATGTACCTAGATGGATCTACTTTTGCTCTCCTTCAAAGCTCCCGTGCTTACTATCTAAAATAAATAACATCCTATTTCCACAGATAACTGTCAGTTTACATTTCTTAGTACAGAAAGTATTGATCGGATGTGTAGAGATCTTTCCTGTTCTGCTTAGTTCAAGAGGGTTCTGGAAGGTTTATTTCTATGTGAAAGAAACAAGCGGAAGGTTTCTGGTGTTTGGGTTATTCCTTCCGAGAAGCCGAGTACAGCTGGTTTAAACTGGTTCTGTTATCTCTTCTGTCAGGGTCATGCTGACTATATTAATAGTCCAGAAGTAGCCTGAGTTTACTTTCTCTTTCTATCTCTTTCTTCTGGTGTGGTGTTCTGTATGCTTAGTGTTAAGGTTTAGTCTTACTATAAGTTCTTGTAAGTTTAAGATAAGTCTAAGATAAGCTACAACTGGATTTCTTATGAACAGTGCCAATCCCGAATTTATTGGATTTGTGACCATTATGCTCATTTCCCTTCAGTAGCAGCAGTGCTTTTTTTTTTCTAAAAAAATGTTTAAGGGTACTCTCATTTTCCTACTCATATTGAAATACTGCCCCCAAAATGAGGCCAAACTTAGATTCACAAAATGTTTAGGGGTACGTGTACCCCTGCGTCCCCCCATTAAAAAGCAGTAAGGCTCTGCTGGATGAAATACAATTGCCTCTGGTCTATTTTGGGGGAATCCTGCAATGTGCTTAAGTTGTTACTCCAATTTTTCTTTCTTCTCATTTTTCATTGGCCTCTTTGTTCTTTACAAAGAAAAGTACTTTTGAAAGGGAGAATGGATACTTTCATTTTTCTGATTGCGCTGTATGCTAGTATTTCCCACCCTGTCACCCTCCAATGGCTGAAAAACTCCATATCCCATCATCCCTGACCCTTGGCCATGCTGACTGGGGTCCAACAACATTTAGCAGACCTCAGGTTCTAAGAGCTAGGTCACTGTTGGTCACCTGCAATTTGGCCCTTAAACTGACATCTCATGGGCTTATACCAACTCTGTTTCTTCCATATTTCTGCAAGGAAAGTGAAACAACCAAGGGAATGCATGTGAGAGATTCATTTCCTAAGACCACTGGAAGTTTATTATTTTTTGGAAAACGTGCAGTAAAATCTTTGTGCCGAATAGAAACTCTTTCTGGGACTTAAAAGAACAAATGTTTCCATTTATTCCACTGAACAAGCTGGTAACAATTGTGATCACAAAAGGCTCCATTGTCCTGACCGTGAAATTATTAACTTATTCTTCCTTTGACAGGTGTATTTAAATTCAAGACCATCTCTTTCCTATTGCCTTTTCCGTCTCTGTTCGCTGTGAATTCAACGGCCTCGTTCCCGACTGTGGCCAGATGCGCTAAGAACCTTTTCCCTATTGATGTGTTTGTAGCGGTTTGTTTGTAAGTACTGACCGCGGACGTCTCAGCCCAGCCGTGAAACTGACCCTGAACACCGTGCCTCTCAGGAGCGAGAGTCACTCTGCAGTAATGAACTTCTATTTCCCTTCCAGGTTCGTTAGCGTTTCCTTCATCATCTTGCCAATCATCGGAACCATTTACACCGCTGATGTATGGGAGAAGGCTAAGCACGATGAATTGCCATCGGACGGTTTGCCTCCTGCAAATTACGGGAGCACATCTTTCGTTGCAAGAGATGCAAGCGAATCAAAAACAGAGAGGAAACATAGTCATGAACCTGTATCAGCAGCGCTGGCCGCATTTGATGGTTCAAAGCAAAGTAGGGATTGCATTATTATTAATGGTGATGTTGGTAATTATTTTTATGGCACCTACTGTGAGCAGGTAGCATCACAGAGTGCGGGATGTGGGAAGGGCAGGTCTCCGTCCCGAGGAGTTTACAATCTATTTTGAGATAGTAGGAAAGGCAACAGAGGGAATCGAGGACAAGGAGGCGGGAGAAAGCCAGCCCTGAAATCTTCAACTCCCACAGGGTTCATTTGGGTTCAGGTTCAGGATAATTTTAGGAGGACTAAAAATTCAGTTTCAGGTTTCTATTTGGAAATCTATCCGAAATGAATTTTGAAAGGTATTGAGTTGTATTCTGTGTAGCACCAAGGAACCATCTCCATCTCTCCTCCACTCGCACCCCTCCCCAAATCTGTTCTGAGTTTCTCCCCCAACCCTCCGGAGCAGAGAAGGGGGAAGTCCTGTGGGGCTAGCAATAATCTTTGCACAGGCTTCCCCTTTGCAGATGGATGTGACTCCAACTGCAGCCTATGAAACTGGAAAAAAGCACTGTTGTTTGTTTTGGAAGCTGTTTGTCCATTAATCATCCCCCATCATCTGCCAGTCTTAAAATGCGATCCCATGCATGTCTACTCAGAAGTAAGCCCCACGGAGTTAAGTGCGTACCTGCTTTCGAAAAAGGACTATTTATTCACTCTACATGGCAGAACACGTATAATCTACATGGTATAATGAATTAATTTCTGCTGCTTTAATATTCTTAGGTACCTTGGACTGCGTTCTGAAGTGTTTTTCCTTGCAAAACCACCTCCCAGCCATTTGGCTGATGAAACCCTGTAAAGAAGTCTCCTTGTCTCTAAATGGTATCAGAGCGCTGAGTCTCTTGTGGGTAATTTCTGGGCATACAAGTCAAATGACAGCGTGGCAGAATTTAGGTATGAGCTGAAGCTACAAAGGCAGATATATTCCTGTTTTAAAGGAAACACAGTGTTCTCTAAATGAACTCACTACTCATTTCAAATGCTGTTTTATTCCATATTTGACACTCGGGATTGCACTTCATGGGCTGTGACTTGCTGCTAAATAGCCCTGGCTTTGGGTTTTTTTTCTCTTTTTTTGACAGGGCGATCAGTTATGTAGAGGCAATGAGATTTGTTCAATACAGAGTTGTAAAGAACAACGAGAGTCCTCACTTGATATATCTCATTCAGTGCATTTCACATCTTTCCTGGGTCATTTAAGAATGATTATAGAGAGGCTGAGCTGCTGTTTGAACTGGAAAGGACCTTTTCAGTGACCAGACCAAAACTTTGTGATTCTCTGCTTCAGAGAGAAGAATCTGATGTCCTTCCTCCACACTGTGGAAGACCTGCTTGCTTCTGAACTTTGGTTGATAGGATTTCACAGCTTTCCTCTATTTCTCTCTGTGTGTTTCTCTCCTTCCCTTATGTGTGTGTGTGTGTGTGTAATTTCAGAGGCAGGAAACCTGTGGCTCTCCAGATGTTGCTGAACTCCAACTCCCATAATCCACATCCACTGAAGCTGTTAGCCAGGGCTGATGGGAACTGGAGTACAACAATATCTAGAAGCTCATGAGTTCTCCTCACCTCTGAGATATAGTGTGTTTCTTTGTCTTTCTTGGCTGCCTTGGACATTTTGGAAATGTGAGATATAAATGTTGTATATCAATAACATTTGGAAGGGTTTCCTGAACATACATTCTGTAAAAGAAGGATTAAGAACACAGCAGTTAAGAACTTCGACAAGTACTTCATTGTCTGTCTTGAACAAGAACAAACCAACAACAGGACACTGCTGACTCAGTGTCCCAGATATAACTAAATCTAGTTCCATCTTAGGGACGTGGGTGGCGCTGTGGGTTAAAGCCTCAGCGCCTAGGGCTTGCCGATCGAAAGGTCGGCGGTTCGAATCCCCGCGGCGGGGTGCGCTCCCGTTGCTCGGTCCCAGCGCCTGCCAACCTAGCAGTTCGAAAGCACCCCCGGGTGCAAGTAGATAAATAGGGACCGCTTACTAGCGGGAAGGTAAATGGCGTTTCCGTGTGCGGCTCTGGCTCGCCAGAGCAGCGATGTCACGCTGGCCACGTGACCCGGAAGTGTCTCCGGACAGCGCTGGCCCCCGGCCTATAGAGTGAGATGGGCGCACAACCCCAGAGTCTGTCAAGACTGGCCCGTACGGGCAGGGGTACCTTTACCTTTACCTTTAGTTCCATCTAGTGACACCAGACACATGCCAATTTTCATTCCAGCACCTCAGTCTTCAAGGAGGACAATCACACTACAGTGTGTTTTGTTTCGTTCCTTCCTCGCCTTTGAATGGGCACAGGAGGTTGTGTGATTGTTTCCTGGGTTGCCCCAATTTCAATCCAATATTTCAATCTTCAAGACAGGCACACACACTCATCATTTTTAGCTGGAGAGGACCAGCAGTTCTAACATTTCAAAACATCCTCTGTCTAACAAATAGTTCCTGTAAGTTTCCAAGAGACATGAAAAGATCAGTAGGGCACTGTATTTGCAAAGCCTAGCCTAACATAAAGTATGAATGCCATAGCCTAAACATTCAAAGACCCATTATTTGAACTGCTAATATTTGTAAGCTGCTTTAGAAGTGTTTTAAGTGAGGGGAAAGGAACTTATTTTTTAAAAAAGCAAATAGACACAGTTGGACCTGATTTGTTCCATGTTTCTCTTCGTTTGCAGAGATATGCTTGAGTTAAGTAGATTTCCAAATATCTCCTGACTGTTTATCTCTCTCTCTCTCCCTTATATGTTACCACAGATAATGAGTTGGAATGGGAAGCTAAAGTGCTTAAAAACCCTGTTTATGTATTTTCTCTAAGTGGACCATTTTATTTAGGCGTTGACACATTTTTTCTCATCAGGTAAGTCAGATGTTAGGGGATGCGGGTGGCGCTGTGGTCTAAACCACAGAACCTAGGGCTTGCTGATCAGAAGGTCAGCGGTTTGAATCCCCACAATGGGGTGACCTCCTGTTGTTCCGTCCCAGCTCCTGCCCACCTAGCAGTTTGAATGCATGTCAGATGCAAGTAGGTACTGCTCCGGCGGGAAGGTAAACGGTGTTTCTGTGTGCTGCTCTGGTTCGCCAGAAGCAGCTTAGTCATGCTGGCCACATGACCCGGAAGCTGTCTGTGACAAACGCTGGCTCTCTCGGCCTATAGAGTGAGATGAGCGCCGCAACCCCAGAGTCGTCCACGACTGGACCTAATGGTCAGGGGTACCTTTACCTTTAAGTCAGATGTTATTAGAAGTTTTTCTCCCTCTATTATTATTTTTAAATAAAAAATAACCATCTAACGTCTCATGGTAGTGAACCTTGCAAAGTCTATAAAGGTGGAACATGAGAATTATTCCCTGGTAATTATTTGAAGAAGTATTGGACAACAACCGGTGTTTTATTCATGCAGGATCTGTAGGACAATAGATCCTGCTGGTAGTCCATGCTGCCTGCCTCTGCTGCTCACCTACTTGACCCCCCCCCCACACCTGGGGGAGCAGGCGCATGGCGGCAACAGAGGCCAACAAGCCCAGGGGATACTCCATGGAGGGAGGCCAGATCTGCTACCCCTCCCATCTATCCGGAGCCTGCTGCCCTGAGGCAACTGCCTCACCTTGCCCCATAGGTTCACACCTTGCCCCTATGGGATCCCTTGCCATAGGGATCACATGGGACTGCTGGTGAGCTCAGACAGCCAGGATTGGGTGGGATCCCTGGTTGTTTGAACTGGCGCCTTCACCACGGACTGCTGTGACCACACAAACTGCGCCCCCTCCTTGTCCATGTTTCATGATGTCTGAGGGCATATATTTTTCAACAGGATTTTGAGTCAGTTGCTTATTACGTTGTGATGTCTACTGTGTTTCCCCCCCCTTCATTCTGGCTATTTAGTTTTGGGTGTTACATCATTGTAACGCTATGTGTTTTCCTATATTATTGCATTTGAGTTTATTTTTAATTTTGGGGGGCCTGTTTTTGTTCGTCACTTTGAATACCTCTGTTTGGAAAGGAAACTGAAGGACAGGCATTTTAGAACAGGCAATTAAACCTCCGTTCTTTTTCTCCTCAGTGGCTTTTTGAGCTGCCAGTCCTTTTTGAACATGTTGAATCTCTCTGAAAAACGGATCACCTTTTGCCTCACAGTGAAGTACCTGTGGCGCCGATTTTTCCGGTAACCGTTTGTGAGGGTTTGATCCATGTTTTTGCTATTTATTTTGCATTTCTGTTTTTGCGGCTTTTTTGTTTTGTTTTTGTGACTGTGTGGAACCCAGTTCAGCTACTGATTGATTGATTGTGTGACTGCAGTACATTGTTTATTGCTTTCATTTTCTGGATCAATTGTCTCTTTTTGCATTACTTTCTGTGGGAAAGCGTGCCTTGGTTTTGGAACGCTTTGGTTTTGGAACGGACTTCCGGAACGGGTTAAGTTTGAGAACCAAGGTACCACTGTACTATTAATTACTCCAGTTTGCTATTGAGCTGGGCTTGCAAAGGAATGCAGGGATGAAGTTTAAAGGAAGAGAGTCTGCTTTGCAAATGCAATCAGGTTTGAATTTCTTTAACAACGTGCTGAAAACTGTGTGCCTGCATGCAACCTGACCATTTCTGCTCTTGTGTTTGTAGGCTTCAGCCACTCCATATATATTCCTTGTGCCTTTTAATCAGTTTCTATTCTGTCACTCCTTGGGGGACATTTTGGGAGCTCTCAAAACTCGAGGTTGATAACTGTAGAAGAACATGGTGGGCCAACCTACTGCTGATCAACAACTTTATCGCTGGGCAAGAGTCAGTAAGTCTGTACGATGGAATATTTATTGGGGCATTGTGTCATAATATATATTTTAAATAATATATATTAAAAATATACATTCGTCTTCCCATTCCCACCCCGTTTTCAGTGTAACGGATGGACGTGGTACCTTGCAAATGATTTCCAGTTTTATTTCACAACACCTCTGCTGGTCTATATTTCCATGAGGTGAGTATTTCTTCGGCAAGGAACATCCACCATGAGGTTTCCTCGTAATTTATTTATTTGACTTATTTCATTTCTATACCGCTTTGTATTTTCAAGGAAAAAAACTCAAAGCGGTTTGCAACATAATTAAAACATCAACAAAACAATCCAGAATCAAACATTTCTGAAGAAAGTCAAATATAGAGTATAAAGTAACATAATTAACAGAAAACTAAAATATTATCTTAAAGATTTCAAAATAAAACATTGCAGAGGAAGTCTACTACAGAATACATGTTTAACACAAACGAAGTTAACAAAAAAAAATTCAAAGTAAAAAACACCATTGCTAAGTGAAGTCAAATATAAATAGCACATTTAAAACAGGGTGCGGGGCAAGGAAGAATGGCAGTTTCCAGAAAAGCCTGTCTAGCCTTCTGCTGTTGCTGCCACCAGAGGGATCTAAGACCCCTACACCCCACATGGGAGGCACGGATCAGAGTCCTGTTCATCTGAGCCTCTTGGTTGGTGGTTCGAATCCCTGTGACGGGGTGAGCTCCCGTTGCTCTGTCCCAGCTCCTGCCAACCTAGCAGTTCGAAAGCATGCCAGTGCAAGTAGATAAATAGGTACCGCTGCAGCAGGAAAGTAAACAGCGTTTCCATGTGGTCCGGTTTCAGTCACGGTGTTCCATTGCGCCAGAATTGGTTTAGTCATGCTGGCCACATGACCCAGAAAGCTGTCTGTGGACAACACTGGCTCCCTCGGCCTGAAAACAAGATGAGCGCCACAACCCCATAGTAGCCTTTGACTGGACTTAACCATCCAGGGGTCCTTTACCTTATCTTTTAGCATCCGTATCTCTGTGAATTTGTTTTAGAACATGAGAAAACTGTACCAAATGGGACTCATTTGGTCTGTTGCTTTGCTTCTTCCAAGCTGAATTCATACCTGTGGGTAATTAGAGTGTGAATTATTCTGCTTCCCCTTGGAAAACTAGTATTACTTCAGTTATAACAGGGAAATACATGCTCTCTCAAGCAACCCTTTGAGTATAAAGGTTAGAGATTTTTGTTATTAAGTGTTTTGTCATTTAAATGAATAATATAAAGTCCCCCCTCCAAAACAGGCCCCATCTGTTGCTTATATTTCTATTTTTGCTTATATTTCTATTGTTTTGGCAGGAGCAAGCAAGGAATTATAATTCTGGGGACTTTGCTGTTCCTGACGACTTTTACAGTAACAGCCCTGCTGTCATCGTTCTACAGGCTTCCTGTTGCAAATCCTCGTGATATGAGGTAAGGTTCTGGAAACTTCCCCCTTCAGTAATAGGTCACAACAATATGCTGGGAGAGATCCAAAGCGCAGTCAGGAATCTAATTAATCAAGAGAAAGTAACCCTCTGCATGTTATGGGGTATGTCGGAGGTTCTTGAATTTTTGGAAACAGAAGCTGGAATGACACCCTGAGAAGAAAATTGCCCTTAATGGAGATGTCATCTGACTCACTTCATCTGCCTAATGTGTTTTTCTCCCAACCGATTTTAAAAAAAGGCAAAACCTGTGAATTTTGAGAAGCAAATAAACAGGTGGTGTTATCACACTTCCTTTCAGAGCAGAAGACTTGGGTTATGCCACGTTTGTTAACAGCAGCAACATTCAGACTTGGTTATCATATATTTTACCTCAGGAGAATCGTTCCATCGGAGTCATTTGCCAAATGTTTTTAGTTAGGAATAGTTATCAGTTAATGCTCTTTCTCTCCCTTTTTATAACCCGTTTCCAATATGCTTGCAGGAAAATGGCCACTGTGATGTATTTCGCAGAGTATTACTCAAAACCTTACTGCCGATACGGTCCATTTCTAGTTGGCATTCTTCTTGGGTTGTACATGAACCAGCGGCAAACCCCGGTCCTAAGGAGCAAGGTAAATGGAGGGCGTGTTTAACAAACATTTGGGAACCTATCTGCACAACAAAATGTGTATTGATTTTAAACCATTTTAACTGCAGTGGCGTCCTCCAAAGAAATCTGGTACAGGCTTGGTGAGGTTTGTGTCGTATTCCAATATGACCAACAGAGCCATTCAGAATATCTGGAACTCTAGATCCCTCCTGAGAATGTATTTGTTGTGGTTTTCTTCTGATCCTTTCCCCAAGTTTAACACCCACCCACCCCCTTTTTTTAATTTACAACAACCAGCTGGTCTGAACTGGCTAGCTCTTTTGTCAAAACCCATTAGGAAGGTGGGACCAGAGTCAGGTGGAAATGTCATAATAATAATAATAATAATAATAATAATAATAATAATTTATTATTTGTACCCTGCCCATCTGGCTGGGTTTCCCCAGCCATTCTGGGCGGCTTCCACAGAGACCAAAAATACACTAAAATGTCACACATTTAAAACTTCCCTGAACAGGGCTGCCTTAAGATGTCTTCTGAATGTCAGGTAGTTGTTTAGCGCTTTGACATCTGGTGGGAGGGCGTTCCACAGGGCGGGTGCCACTACCGAGAAGGCCCTCTGCCTGGTTCCCTGTAGCTTTCCTTCTCGCAATGAGGGAACCGCCAGAAGGCCCTCGGCGCTGGACCTCAGCGTCCGGGCAGAACGATGGGGGTGGAGACGCTCCTTCACGTATACTGGGCCGAGGCCGTTTAGGGCTTCAAAGGTCAACACCAACACTTTGAATTGTGCTCGGAAACGTACTGGGAGCCAATGTAGGTCTTTCAGGACCGGTGTTATGTAGTCTTGGTGGCCGCCCCCAGTCACCAGTCTAATGAACTAAGTCTAATGAACTAAGATGCAATCAAACGTCTCATTCTTGTGTTTCCGCAGGTGCAGGCTTCCATCGGATGGCTTTCTGCAATGTTTTCCATGTTTATGGTAGTTGCTTTGGCCTATACATTACAAGACCCCCTCGACTACTCACCTGCCACAGCCATTTACCAATCTACTCACCGGACGGTGTGGGCTATCGCTGTGGGGTGGATAATTTTTGCGTGTGAGGAAGGCTATGGAGGTACTCTATAGACCTGGAGTGGGGAACCTCATGCCCAGGCAGTGGGGTGAATGTGATTCTCAGAGCCTCCCCCATCTGGCCCTCAGGAGTGGGGATTTGAACCTTGGTCTCCCAGGTCCCGATCCAATACTCTAACCACTACACCACAACTGGGTTTGTGATTTGCTGATTTGCTGTGGTCTAAACCACAGAGCCTAGGGCTTGCTGATCAGAAGGTTGGCGGTTCGAATCCCTGCGACGGGGTGAGCTCCCGTTGCTTGGTCCCAGCTGCTGCCCACCTAGCAGTTCGAAAGCACATCAAAGTGCAAGTAGATAAATAGGTACCGCTCTGGCGGGAAGATAAACGGCGTTTCCGTGCGCTGCTCTGGTCCGCCAGAAGCGGCTTAGTCATGCTGGCCACATGACCCGGAAGCTGTCTGCGGACAAACACCGGCTCCCTTGGCCAGTAAAGCGAGATGAACTCCACAACCCCAGAGTCGTCCGTGACTGAACCTAACGGTCAGGGGTACCTTTACCTTTATCTTTACCTTTTAGGTTTCATCAATTGGATGCTTTCATGGGGCTTCTGGTCAGTGGTTGCCAAAATCAGCTACGCCTGCTACTTGGTCCACCCAATGTTGATTTTGTTGTATAATGGACTTCAAGAAACGTCCATTCACTACTCGGACATGAATATGGTGAGTGATTAAGGATAGATGGATCTGTCAGTTTTGGTTCTCTTCGGGATCTCAATTTTCCAAATTTTCAATTCAGTTCCTTGCATTTCTGCAGCAATTTGAGATTTGTGTGTGTGTGTGTGTTTAAACTCCTCTTGAAAATTTGTCAGCCTTTTCGTGCAAATTTCACATTTTTGTGTGAAATTTTGCCAAACACACACATTCTTTCAAAGCGTTTTCCATAATCTAGTACACTTTGGTATGTTATTTTCACTAATATATACACTTTTATGCACATTTACCCTAGTATGTTTTTTTGGGGGGGTGAGCAC
The DNA here is from genome assembly GCA_034642415.1 of Podarcis siculus. Taxonomy (NCBI): domain Eukaryota; kingdom Metazoa; phylum Chordata; class Lepidosauria; order Squamata; family Lacertidae; genus Podarcis; species Podarcis siculus. Next base: position 14,547,680 of record JAXCMG010000039.1, read on the forward strand.
GTTACTTGGCAGCAGAACTGCATTATGATCAGAGAAAAAAACCAAAGCTCTGTCTCTCCCATAGCTTGAATTAGCCTTCCAGCCTAAGGCTATGTAGCTCCTGGAGAGGCTTCATTATCACATCTTTCTCTGGCTGTGCCTGGGAACAAAAGACTAAGAGGCAACTCATTTTCAAAATGGAGATTTGAAATTGAATACCTTAATCACATGATCTAAGGCTCAGTTGTCATATTTCAAATCCAGAAACAAAACTTGTTGACCTTTTTTTGCAATCCCCCTCCCCAAATTAAAGGTTTATAAACTATTTTTCTATGAAAGTCACCAAAATAACCACACTTCCAACATGGGTTGCCATACGCCTGGGTTTCCCCAGACATTTAATCAATTTTTGGAAATTCCACTTTCCGAAGTACGAATCCTGGATATGTCTTGGGAATTCTGGACGTATGGCAGCCCTATCTAAGGTTAAACACTCACGTGAGAGCTAGCAGAGAACACCAGTTGATTAATTATCAACCTGTTAAAGCTCAGCGAGCTTCAGTACGCCTCAGTGGCATGTCCCAATGTTAAACCCTTTCAGCAATATGCATACAGCCATTCTCCATTTCAGTGTGCAGTTGAACAATTATGCTTAATAGATCTGCCCTTATTTCCGTTTGTACTTATCTTTTTAGTTCTATCTGTTCCTTGGACACTGCCTGATGACATTAATGGTTGGGCTGGCGTTGACGATGATGGTTGAGATGCCTCTGCAGGCGTTAAGGCGGGCTATGGCTTGCCAACAAGTGGTTCAACTGTGAAGGAGGAAGCAGGAAAGGTGTGATGTCTTTAACCCTCCCTACCATGCCCATTCCCTTTGAAGGAGGGGCTCTTCTGCTGTGCTCCAGAAGAACTGTATAGTGATGAAGATCTGAACTTTTGCATGATGAAGATCTGAACCAGGCTCTTCAGGAGTGATGTGGCCAGGGAATTTCAGAATCTGGAATTAATGGTCTTGCCAGGCCTCCCCTTTAGATGGCCAATTCTGAAGCACACAGCTAACACCCCTCTTCTCTTCACTGCCGCTGTTCCATGCTTTGCAACTACTTCTATGTTACAGTGAACAAATGGTTTACCAACCCTAGTTAAAAGAAAAGAAATACTCTGAGCCCATGCAGTTCTGCATTTTAAATTCACTGAAATCAGTTGTTCCTATGGAAGCCGCCCAGAGTGGCTGGGGAAACCCAGCCAGATGGGCGGGGTACAAATAATAAATTATTATTATTATTATTATTATTATTATTCCTAAACATTTTCGGGCCTCCGCCCCCTTGGCTCCATAAACTCACCCCCAGTGCCCCCTGCCCTATAAAATGCATTATAGTGGTACCTCGGGTTAAGTACTTAATTCGTTCCGGAGGTCCATTCTTAACCTGAATCTGTTCTTAACCTGAAGCACCACTTTAGCTAATGGGGCCTCCCGCTGCCGCTGCGCTGCCAGAGCACGATTTCTGTTCTCATCCTGAAGCAAAGTTCTTAACCCAAGGTAATATTTCTGGGTTAGCAGAGTCTGTAACCTGAAGCATATGTAACCTGAAGCATATGTAACCCGAGGTACCACTGTAATAATAAATAATAATAATAAATTTTATTTATATCCCGCCCTCCCCAGCTGAAGCTGGGCTCAGGGCGGCTAACAACAATGAAATAATCAAATAAAACAGTTGAATAATCACACATTCTAAAAATATTTCATTATAAAAATTAATTAAAATCAAATTGATGGCAACCGATTAGGCAAAATTCTGTGCAGGTTGCCAGAGGAGGGAGTCAGGCTGCGCCCTGACCAAAGGCCTGGTGGAACAACTCTGTCTTGCAGGCCCTGCGGAAAGATGTCAGGTCCCGCAGGGCCCTAGTCTCTTGTGACAGAGCATTCCACCAGATTGGAGCCGCAGCCGAGAAGGCCCTGGCTCTAGTTGAGGCCAGCCTAACCTCTCTGAGGCCTGGGACCTTGAGGATGTTTTTGTTTGCAGACCGTAGGTTTCTCTTTGGGGCATACCAGGAGAGGCGGTCCCGTAGGTACGAGGGTCCTAGGCCGTATAGGGCTTTAAAGGTTAAAACCAGCACCTTAAACCTGATCCTATACTCCACCGGGAGCCAGTGCAGCTGGTATAGCACCGGGTGAATGTGATCTCGCAGCGAGGACCCCGTAAGGAGTCTCGCTGCAGCATTCTGCACCCGCTGGAGTTTCTGGGTCAGTCTCAAGGGCAGCCCCACGTAGAGCGAGTTACAATAATCCAGTCTGGAGGTGACCGTCGCATGGATCACAGTGGCTAGGTCAGGGCGAGAGAGATAAGGGGCCAACTGCTTAGCTTGGCGGAGATGAAAAAATGCCGCCTTTGTTATAGCTGTAATCTGCGCCTCCATAGAGAGGGAGGTATCGAAGATTACACCCAAACTCTTAACGGACGGTGCTGGCACTAATTGCACCCCCGCAAGAGATGGGAGTTGCCCCCTCGATCCCATATCGTCCCGCCCCAGCCAGAGGACCTCTGTCTTCGAAGGATTTAACTTCAACCGGCTCCCACGTAACCATCCAGCCACAGCTTCCAGACATCTGGTCAGTGTGTCTGGGGCCGAGTCAGGATGGCCATCCATCAACAGATAGAGTTGGGTGTCATCAGCATACTGATGGCAACCCAGCCCAAAACTCCGGACAAGCTGGGCGAGGGGGCGCATAAAGATGTTAAAAAGCATCGGGGAGAGAATCGCACCCTGAGGCACTCCACACACCAAGGAGTGGCGCGATGACAATTCCCCCCCAAGCGCCACCCTCTGTCCCCGACCAGAGAGAAACGAGCGCAGCCATTGAAGGACTGTGCCCTGGATCCCCACGTCGGCAAGGCGGTGGTCCAGGAGTTCATGATCGACCATGTCAAAGGCTGCTGAAAGATCTAGAAGAATCAGCAGCCCCGACCCGCCTCGATCCAGCTGCCTGCGGAGATCATCTGTTAGGGCGACCAGAGCCGTCTCGGTCCCATGACCAGCGCGGAAGCCGGACTGGAATGGATCCAGAGCAGATGTTTCATCCAGAAACCTACCAAGCTGTTCAGCAACCGCTCTCTCAATCACCTTACCCAGGAATGGAAGATTTGAGACCGGGCGGTAATTGGATAGATCTAAGGGATCTAATGATGTTTTCTTTAAGAGCGGACGCACCACCGCCTCCTTCAGTTCCCCTGGGAATATCCCGGTGCCAAGGGACAAATTGATGATATCCCCCAGGGGGGCCCGCACCTCGTCTGGGCACGCCCTAATCAGCCATGACGGGCACGGGTCAAGAGGACAGGTGGTGGGCTTTCCAGCTTGGAGGAATCTGTCCACATCGGCTGGAGATATCTGGTCAAAGTGGTCCAATACTGGACCCGAGGACAGTCGAGGGGCCTCCAGTTCCTTTATTGTATCCAAATTGGCAGGGAGGTCATGGCGGAGCAACAGGACCTTCTCCGCAAAAAAGTTCGCAAATGCCTCACAGCTGTGTGTCAGATTATTATTTAAATTTGGCTGTCCTTCAAGGGACGTTAAAGATCGAATTATACTAAATAATTGCGCCGGGCGAGAGCTAGCGGATGCAATGGAGGCCGAGAAGTAGGACTTCTTAGCGGCCTTCACTGCCATCTCATAGGTTTTCATAAAAACCCTATAAGATGTTCTTGAGGCTCTGTCACGGGCACCCCGCCATACTCACTCTAGCCGTCTGAGGTCCCGCTTCATTTTCCGAAGCTCCTCGGTAAACCAGGGAGCCCGGTTTCTGCGGGGTCGCAGAGGGCGCTTAGGTGCGATCTCATCGATGGCTGCCAGGAGCTGGGTATTCCAGCCCTCAACAAGCTCAGTCAATGAGTCGCCAGGGGGAGCAAGGTCCCGCAAGGCTTGACGGAATCTATCAGGGTCCATCAGCCTCTGCGGGCGAGCCCAAATCGGCTCGCCACCTAAGCAGGGTGGGGGTGGAAAGTCAATCCTGGCTTTCAGAGCGTAGTGATCAGACCATGGCACCTTCATCGAAGGAGACATGATCACATCTATACCGGCGCCAAAGATCAAATCCAGCGTGTGGCCTGCTTGATGTGTGGGGCCCGAAACAAACTGGGAGAGCCCTAGTGTCGCCATGGAAGACACCAGGTCCAGAGCCTGTGAGGAGGGAGTGGCATCAGCATGGAAGTTGAAGTCTCCCAATACCAATAGGTTAGGGAACTCCAAGGCCCAGCCGGCCACCGCCTCCAGCAGGCCTGACAGGGTGGCTGCTGGTGCGCTAGGTGGCCGGTACACCAGCCAGACAGCCAAGCTCTCCTCGGAGCCCCACACTAGGCCAACACATTCAATGCCGGGGATCGATGGCGATGGTAGAGCCCTGAAAGAACAATCTTCCCGGATTAATACTGCCACCCCTCCCCCCCGGCCCACAGTCCGTGACTGGTGGAGGATGGAGAAACCCGGGGGCGCCATCTCTCGTAAGGTAACAGTTACCCCTTCGCGCACCCAGGTCTCCGTCACACAAGCCAGGTCAACCCCCTGCGAGATAAAGAAATCTCGCAGGGTGGCGGTTTTATTGCCTATAGACCTGGCATTGCACAACACCAGTGAAGGAGGTGAGTAATCCTTGCTCACCCTACCCTCGTCTCTCGGGATGGGGCGCAGATTGGAAGGGGTACGAGCATATCCGTATCTCGATCCCCTTCGCCTATAACATCTGCCCCCACCGCCATACCTCCCCCGCCCCATCACGGTAGCAATCCCAAGCCTCATACTAACCTCCATTTACAAAATAGAAAAACAAAACAACTGAAAACAATTATGCCCAAACAGAATCAATCCCACCCCAGCAGGTGTATTCACAACAGCAGTTTGCACGACCCACTAAGGAATATAATAACACATTAAAATTCAAAACAGTAACAATTGATTTGATCCAAAATACAATTAAAACTATTTAGCTTACTTATTTCAACAAACGAACACTATCCAGTGATGCCAAATTTTCGGAGTCTGATAGCCATTCACACCTCCAGTGACCTCCCCACCTGCTTGCGTCTTAGTGCCCTCCCCTGTATGGGGAATGCACCCGGGAGACAAAAATGTATTGAGGAGCTAGTGATCCTACACGGTTACCCTTCCTGCCACTGTTCCTTCCCACTCCCTTGCTCTTGTTAAGTTCTTTGATGGTGTGAGAACAGTCTTTAATGTCCTGAGAAAGTTGGGAGGAGGTGAAGCCCCACACACAGCTGCCTTAATCAGTTGGGGAGGATAATGCTGCGTACCTTCTTTGATGTTGGACATTGTTTTGAGAAAGTGAGGCATTGGGAGGGGGTGGCTAATGGATGATCTGCACGTAGCCAGTCTTGGAGAGCCAGTGTGGTGTAGTGGTTAAGAGCGGTAGACTCATAATCTGGTGAACTGGGTTCGCGTCTCCGCTTCTCCACATGCAGCTGCTGGGTGACCTTGGGCCAGTCATGCTTCTTTGAAGTCTCTCAGCCCCACTCACCTCACATAGTGTTTGTTGTGGGGGAGGAAGGGAAAGGAGAACATTGGCCGCTTTGAGACTCCTCCGGGTAGTGATAAAGCGGAATATCAAATCCAAGCTCCTCTTCTTCTTCTTCTTGGAAACCACACAGGCTATCTATAAAACTGGACAGTTTGGGCAGAGTTTCTTGAAAGCTCGTGCACGGACTGATCGGCCGCAGGGCCCTGCAAACCGAGGCTACCTGGGGGAGTCACTTTGCCGCTTCTTGAGGGCTTCCAATTTGTAGATTGAAGTGCTTGCTTGGTATTCTATACATTGCCCCGCTGTTTTAGAATAAAATATTTAATCTTCGCACTCACTTGTGTATTTTGTATTGCTTCTGAATCTCATTATAAAAGAACTACTTTGCCTTTGGCAAGACATCCCCCCAGGTAATCCTAACACCCCTCACTAGGGGATGTTTCCTCCCACTTTAGGAACCCCGCAATTTAAATCACAGCACCCTCCTGGCTACAGGAATAAAACGTGAGTTTGCTCCTCTTGACCTGATGCTAATAAACACATTGCCTTGGGAATAAATGGCATTTTGTATGTAGAACCTAGAATTGTAGAGTTGGAAGGAGCCCTGAGGATCATTCTAGGACAACCCCTGCAATGCAGAAATATGCAGCTGTCTCATGGGGATCGAACTCATGTAGAAAAGGTTAATATATATTTTTAGAGTAAAAATATCAAAATGGGCATCTTGTAACCAGGTACACACTTGGCTGGTCATCCTGACTATCTATCTATCTATCTATCATCTATCTATCTATCATCTATCTATCTATCTATCATCTATCTATCTTTATCTATCATCTATCTATCTATCTATCTATCTATCTATCTATCTATCTATCTATCATCTATCTATCTACACACAAGAGGAAGGAAGGAAGGAAGGAAGGAAGGAAGGAAGGAAGGAAGGAAGG
>JAXCMG010000039.1:14554157-14603217 GCA_034642415.1 Podarcis siculus
TATAGGGACTAGCACAGGCAAACTTGGCCCTCCAGATGTTTTGGGACTACAGTTCCTATCATCCCTGACCATTGGTCCTGTTAGCTAGGGATCATGGGAGCTGTAGTCCCCAAACATCTGGAGGCCCAAGTTTGCCTATGCTTGGACTAGCATCAGCCCCAGAGGGCCCTTGTACACTCATCCTAACCCAGGTGCTGCTGATGATTAGGCAACTTTGTAGAGGCTCCTTGCCATTATGGTTGTATCTTTCCCAATAGCAGTTGCTGGAAACCGCAGGAAGGGAGGGTGCTTTTGTGTCTGGGTCTTGCTTGTGGGTTTCCTGCAGGCATCTGGTTGACCACTGTGAGAACAGGTTGCTCAGTCCCTTGGCCCAATCCAGCAGTTCTTTCATGGGCCTGTTTGCTGCTGCTGCCCCCCTAATCACCTGCCACCCTCTGGGTGGTCATTTTGGGGTCTGTGGGGCCCTGGACTTTGCCCAATCTGCACCAGTCCTCTTCAGTTCTCCTTTCAAAGTTCTGTCGCCCATCCTACCTGGCTTTGGAAATATATACAGCTTAGTGCATATTTCAGCTTGTTTTTTGTTTAAGCGTGTGTTGCTTTAGAGAAACAAATAAAATTAAAACAAGTTTCTCAACTGCATTATTAAGCATTCCCTTCTCGTCTCCCCAGAGCCAAGCATTCCTGTGAAGGTCAAACTTTGCCCTTAGGTTTTCACATGTGGGATCAACTGGGCACAATCTTCTCCCGTGTGTTTGGCCTGCATTGATTGGAGGTGTGAACAGGACAGTGTGAACTTCAGGCAGTGAGTTGTCAAGGAGGCAGAGTCCTGATTTCTAGCTTGGTGTTATCTTTTTCTCTGGCTGGGTGGAGTTTATATCGAGCAAAACAAAAGTCACTTTTACTTACATAGGAAGATGCAGCGGCTTCTATATCCCTTCTTTTGGTCAGCCAGTTATATGGCCAGTGCTGATTCAGATACTAACCCAATGGCCTGTGCTGCACCGGGGGCACAGTTTGGTCTTCAAATTTCAGCGGCAACCTGTGCGAGGCCACAATTTGGCACACCCACCCTTCCCTTCTGCTCTGCACAATTGTGTAGTTGTGCTGCCCTGCAGCACCCCCTAGGCTTAGTGCTCAGTGTGGCAGAACTGGTTGTGCTCCCCACACTTTCTCCTCCCTAAATCTGGATAATTCCCTATGCTCTGAAAATCCAAATAGGAGAGCTATGTGGACTGCCTTGGGAATTTTGGAAACACCACATGGACAAGGGGGAATTAAAGGCGGCACTAGGGCAGGCTTCCTCAACCTTGGCCCTCCAGATGTTTTTGGCCTACAACTCCCATGATCCCTAGCTAGCAGGACTAGTGGTCAGGGATTATGGGAATTGTAGTCTCAAAACATCTGGAGGGCCGAGGTTGAGGAAGCCTGCACTAGGGGTTCACAAACTGCTTTAAGCCAAGGTATGGACAGGAGGAGACTCTTGAGAGTCCCATGGACTGCAAGAAGATCAAACGTATCCATTCTTAAGGAAATCACCCCTGAGTGCTCACTGGAAGGACAGATCGTGAAGCTGAGGCTCCAATACTTTGACCACCTCATGAGAAGAGAAAACTCCCTGGAAAAGACCCTGATGCTGGGAAAGATGGAGGGCACAAGGAGAAGGGGAAGACAGAGAACGAGATGGTTGGACAGTGTTCTCGAAGCTACAAACATGAGCCTGACCAAACTGCGGGAGGCAGTGGAAGACAGGAGTGCCTGGCGTGCTCTGGTCCATGGGGTCACGAAGAGTCGGACACGACTAAACGACTAAACAACAACAACAATGGACAGGTTCTTTGAGCAGAACCCACAGCTGAAGCTGTTTTCTTTTATTCTTCATAACTTCCCTATACCCTGCAGTAATATTTCTGAAAAGCTACTGGTTGCTTTTCTAAGGGCACTTCTGTATGGTATATCATTGTCATACTAAAACCCTGTTCGCAAAAGCACAGCAAGGCTTCCACCCCTTTTGAAAGTCCCACCTTTCTCCTATTAAACATCTGCCCTCCACATGTCATTGAAGTGACCATTGGCCATGATGTCTGGGGATGATGGGAGCTGGAATCTCAAAAAAACAAAACAAAAAAACCCCAAAAACCTCTGGAGGTCATTGCATTGGTATTTTCTGTTATTATGTACATATAGATTAAATATTCTGGAGAATAAAGTTCTTTTCTTAGCTGGAAACAAAACGCCCAGCTCTGATTTAAAAGGCAGAATAATTTGGCTTCACTAAATGTTCTGCTCAGTTCATGCTCCCCCAGAAACATGGTTGCTCATCTTTGCAAATGTCACCTGGATGGAGGAGGAATGCAAATGAGCTGCACAGACAGAATCCAGTTTCATTCAGCAGCGAAGCAACTTCCCTTTGCTTTGGGTGGGCTTTCATAACAACTAATTGCATGTACATAAGGTGAGCAGTGAGCTGAATTGTGCCCTTGCCCCATTATGGCTGGAAGCACAGTGGGGTCAGGCTACCTGCACACACCACTCAACCCTCCATTGAAGTGGAGGTTTCTTTGGGGAGGGGCCATAGCTTAGTGGAAGAGCATCCATTTTCCCTGCAGAAGGTCGCTGGTTTGATCCCCAGCATCTCCAGGTAAGGTTGTCCTCAGCCTGCAGTTCTCAGTCATATATAATGAAATGAAAAGGATGTTTGAAATAACGTTTGCAAAAAACAACAACCCAGAAGCTTTTCTTTTGGGAATTATAGGGACAAAACTACCTAAACTTAGACACTTATTCATGTATACTACTATAGCGGCAATAATGTTACTTGCGCCAAAATGGAAAGAAGCAGAAGTCCCAGGAAAGGCAGCCCATTTTAGGGAAGTTTTTGATGTTTGATGTTTTCTCGTATTTTTAATATTTTATTGGAAGCCACCCAGAATGGCTGGGGAAAACTAGCCGGATGGGAAGGGTATAAATTTATTATTATTATTATTATTATTATTATTATTATTATTATTATTATTATTTTAGAAGAATAATGGATACAAAAACTTTTGGAATATGCAGAAATGGCGAGACTTACCAGAAGAATAAGAAATCAAGATTACAAACTTTTTATGAAAGAATGGAAATGGTTTATTGAATATTTACAGATGAATTGTAAACAGATAAGAACATTGGCAGGATTGCTGTAATAACCTGCAGTTTCATAAGAGTATATATTTGATGAATAAATGAACAAGTTCAGCTAATTTGGATTTGCAGAAGATATTAAAAATAAATTTAAGGAACCGCAGAAAGTGGGAAGGAAGTAAAGTTTTGAAATGTCAAAATGGTTGTAAAATCGGTGAAATGTATAAACCTGAAAAGTATAAATAATAATAATAATAAAGTCCCCAGTTGGCTGTCAGTCAATGTGCATCAGAGTAGGCATTGTGGTACTAGGACCCTCATACCTATGGGACCGCCTCTCCTGGTATGCCCCACGGAGAGCTTCAAAGTCCATAAATAGCAACACCCTAGTGGTCCCGGGCCCTAAGGAAGCTAGATTAGCTTCAACCAGAGCCAGGGCCTTTTCAACACTGGCTCCGGCCTGGTGGAACGCTCTGCCTCATGAGACCAGGGCCCTGCAGGATCTGATTTCTTTCTGCAGGGCCTGTAAGACAGAGTTGTTCCGCCTGGCCTTTGGCTTGGAGCCAATTTGATTCTCTCCCCCCTCTTTCTTTTTCCTTTTTCCTTTCTCCTCCTGTGATGAGGCTGCATTTTAATATTTTAATGTTTCAATATTTTAATGTTGTATTTTAATCTTGTTTTTAAGTTGCATTCATTCAACTTGTTTTTATTATTGCTTGTTAGCCGCCCTGAGCCCGGCCTTGGCTGGGGAGGGCGGGGTATAAATAAAAATTATTATTATTATTATTATTATTATTATTATTATTATTATTATGGCCAACGGTCAGGGATTTTGGGAACTGGGAATCCAACAACAAGTGGAAGGCACCTCATTGGCAGTCCCTGACATAAGTAGAACTGAACTAGATGCGTCAATGGTTTGACTTACTATAAGGCAAGCTTCTGTTCCTAGTTTGGACAGGGGTCAGAATGTTGATATGTTGACCCCAAGTCTGTGCATGCAAAGTAGATGCTTTACCACTGACCAACAACACTTCTCTGATCTGCTACCATCCTGCACACAGTGTTACATATGCTCCTTTATACGCACATTGTAAGGCAGTGTTCATAAGGTACGCAATCTTTGTATTGGTGGGGCTTTCGACTAAGGAGTTTGAAATTAGTCCCAGCACCCAGCAATGTGTTCTCCACTATGTTTCTTCCCTCCGTCCGCAGAATCCATGGCACTCTCTTTAATTCTTTGGCGTGTGACTCAGCACCTGGAAACGGCAACTTTTAATTAAGGCTCAAGAGATTCGTTTGACATGGGTGGAGATCAGATCAACTCTCCATCTAACATTGATGAGAATAACCTGTGTAAACGTTCCCTCCGGATCAAGGAATGGATGCTTCTGGGTAGATGTGCAGGTCTAGTTTCAAGAGCCAAAGGGCAGAGGGATGGAATTCCTCCTGGGATCCGATTCTCATTTGCAGTGCAATTCTAGAAGCAGCTAATGTTGCCTCACTACCTGGATGGATAACTTATTGCTGTCTGATTACTTCGTCTATGAATTACAACAAAACAAAGGTGGTGGCAGGAACAAGCCAGCAGTAAATCACACAGAGTAAGTGAAGTTAACTCTTTATTAGAAAAACAGGATCTGCATAGGGATGCCAGGCCTTAATAAGCACAACAATTCATATTCAGTAGGTTTTGCCCCTATGAGGCAGTTGCAGAGACATTGGAATGTCCCTGCCTTCCACAGCTGCCTAAGTCCTCTCCTCTCCAGGGTTACCCTCAAGCAATCTGAGACTGCACCAGCATGCCTGCCTTTGCTCCTCCCACTTCATGCCTCTACTGTTCCTGGGAGATGAGGGGGAAAGGGTCGCAGCAGGAAGGAGAGACACCTGTGCCTCTTCACCAGCCTGACTCCTCTCTGCCTCTTGGCCTTTCTCGTCCCCCTCTCCTGCTTCAGCTTCTGCCTCTGGACTTCTCTCTGCCACAGACTTCCCCCCTCTCACAGCCCTGTTACCTCTTCAGCTTTTGACACCTCCTCCTCCCAGTCTTCTCCCTCTGACCACTCATCATAGTCCCACCACCAATTCCCAGGCTCTGAACCTTCTTCCATTGTGGATTCTCCAGCTGGTTCTTCCCATCATTCCTCTGGGTCCAACCAGTCCATGACAGATGGTTAGATAGGGCACTTTCAGCTGTTGTTGTTGTTTGAGATGGACTAGACCAAGACCGAGAGCTGGACCATAAAGAAGGCTAAAGAAAGTAGAATGGATGCTTTTGAATTATGGTGCTGGAGGAGACTCTTGAGAGTCCCATGGACTGCAAGAAGATCAAACGTATCCATTCTTAAGGAAATCAGCCCTGAGTGCTCACTGGAAGGACAGATCGTGAAGCTGAGGCTCCAATACTTTGGCCACCTCATGAGAAGAGAAGACTCCCTGCAAAAGACCCTGATGTTGGGAAAGATTGAGGGCACAAGGAGGTGATGACAGAGGACGAAATGGTTGGACAGTGTTCTCGAAGCTACCAGCATGAGTTTGACCAAACTGCGGGAGGCAGCGGAAGACAGGAGTGCCTGGCGTGCTCTGGTCCATGGGGTCACGAAGAGTCAGACACAACTAAACGACTAAACAACAACAACAACAGACCCTGTTAATTCACCCTTGGACACTGGGTCTTTGATTTTAGTATGTTTCAGTAAGGTTTAAGGTCTTAGTCTTTAATATGTTAAATACTGAACTGTTTTAATGCAGTATATTTTTAAGAAAATTTGATCTGTTTCTATTATTTTTCAAAACAGGTCAAGTCACCCTGCTTTCTTTGTTCGTAAGCAAATCGATTTGTGCCTTTGGCATGCATAAACTAGCACATAAGCACAGTTAAGTGTTGCTCCTTTAACAATGTAGAGCTCTGGGCTACTTATGATGTAATTGGGCCAGCCCTGTTCTGTTAAGGGGGCAATACACCAAAATCAGGTAAGGACAGCAAAATTACAATATCCGGTGTTGCTCCTACTTCATAACAGGGGCTCATTTTCAATTTGCAGATAAAAGAGTTGCAAATGTCTAAGCAACAATGGCATAATGATTTGTGGGGCGGAAGAGCTCAACGAGAGTGGGTCATGAGACATAACAAAACAGTCTGTATGGATGCAAACTGCCACTTTAGCACAAAAGGAAACAGAGGTTGCAATCCTATGCACACTCACCTGGGGGAAAGCCCCAAGGAACTCAATGCATAGGGTTACACTGTTAAATGCTTGGAAAAGGATTGCGACAGCATCAAATCTAGGGATGGAGGAGAAAATGTATTTGCATTTATGGACAAAACCTATCTAATGTGCACTTTCTGAGACAATTATGTCACCGGCTTTGAGATGAAAAGGCTTGAGATGGGTAAGCTTATTTAAGCATTGTGTATCCATGCCAGTCAGAAGATAACTGAATTGCCTAGAATTAGCTTTATGTAAAATTCGTATAAGCAAGGGTTAGATCAGGGGTCGGCAAACTAAGGCCCGAAGGCCTGATCAGACCCAATTGCCTTCAGGATCTGGCCCACGGACTGTCCGTGGATCGGTGTGGGGATTCTGTTCATTCGGGCTGCACCATTTCCCCCCCCCTGCGCCATTCCATTCCCCCACACACCATGGCGACACCTCCCCCTCCCTCCCCCCTCCTGGCTTCTCCCTGCCCTGCCTAGAGGAGGAAGGGGGCAGGGCTGAGCTTGCTGAGCGCCATTTTAAGCAGCCCCTTTCTGGAGTCAGCCCTTTTGCGCCGCTCATCTTCCCACCACCACCGCCCTGGTGCTCCTGTAGTCCAGAGAGTAGAGTGAACAAGCTCCCTCTGCCTACCCACGAGAAGCAGCAGTGGCAGTGGTGGTGGTGGTGGCAGCCCCTGGGAAGATAAGCGCAGTGGCTGGGGCTGGGGCTGGGGTTGTGAGGAGGACTACTTGTCCCCCTCGCATTTTTTCCCCAGCTCCCCCCCCCCAGTGCTGCTTCTCCGGCCTGCCACAAGGTCTGAGGGACAGTGGACCAGCCTGCGGGTCATTTTTTTTGCAAAGCCCTGGGTTAGATGGTCATCTGTTATGTATGATCTAGTTGAGATTTCTGAATTTCAAGGGGTTGGACTGTCAGGGTCCCAACTCTGCGATTCTATGATTCAAGCTGTGACCAAGCTATGGAAGCTGACTGATGTTTAGACTCCTCCTTGAAAGGAACAGACTTTTGAGAAGTCTGAGAGGCTGAAGAAGAGAGAAAGGGGGACATCAGAGCCGAATCTTTTTTTTTATAATCTCTTTAAATATGGTTTGAGACAATGAACTTATACTCCAAAGGCAAGGCAGTGCCAAATGAGAAAATGGAATATCTGAAGGCAGGAACCAAAGGTTATACTTAAAAGAAAAGGAAACTCCCATAAGGTCATGAAAAGGCCAATTTTTTTTTTTGGTACCAGCTTACTTTGTGACGTAAGTACTTGCCCAAATTTTCCATGTTGTTAAAGGTACAGAGTTTGCTTACCTTTCCCATGTTGACAGGAGAGCTAATGAGACTACTTGTGGAGTAAGGTATTAATTAATCCCGATCCATTTACTGAGCATTTACTCATGCATACCTTAGCCTATCATGGGTCCCAAAATATGCTAGTTAAACAACAAAAACAAACCACCCGTGTTCGCTATGTGTCCTGGGATTTTGGCGTGCCAGCCGTATTTAGTTTAAAAAAGAATTTCCGACAATTTTCTGACCTTTTCATTCTGTTAATATTACTTCCCCTCTGAGCACCAAGAGTACACACTTAGATGCCAGGCCAATAATGGGGCACTTAAAAAGCTACTTTGTTTAAAACCATTCACAAATATTGGGATATGCTCAGAGTGGATTTCGCTCTATTTGCATTTCAGATTACTATTAAAAGGTTATCTGTCTTAAGCTCCCACAAGGAAAGTGGAAGGGATGAGAGGAGCAGAATACGGTTGCAAATGTCTTGTACTTTGAATACCAGTCCACCTGCTTCAGAGACACACCATATGCAGGCTGTAGTGAAAGCAAATAGAAGGTGAAATGTCTGGTCTCTCCACCCCCCCACCTCCCACCCCACAACTGTTAATTTCTTCCTCTTCTACTTAGGAACTAAGGAATCTGTCCTATACTGAGTCAGACTGGTTCATCCAGCTGTATAAATGGCTTGTTGTTGTTTAGTCGTTTAGTCGTGTCCGACTCTTCGTGACCCCATGGACCAGAGCACGCCAGGCCCTTCTGTCTTCCACTGCCTCCCGCAGTTTGGTCAGGCTTATGTTTGTAGCTTTGAGAACACTGTCCAACCATCTCGTCCTCTGTCGTCCCCTTCTCCTTGTGCCCTCCATCTTTCCCAACATCAGGGTCTTTTCCAGGGAGTCTTCTCTTCTCATGAGGTGGCCAAAGTATTGGAGCCTCAGCTTCACAATCTGTTCTTACAGTGAGCACTCAGGGCTGATTTCCTTAAGAATGGATACGTTTGATCTTCTTGCAGTCCATGGGACTCTCAAGAGTCTCCTCCAGCACCATAATTCAAAAGCATCAATTCTTCGACGATCAGCCTTCTTTATGGTCCAGCTCTCACTTCCATACATCACTACTGGGAAAACCATGGCTTTAACTATATGGACTTTTTGTAAATGGCTTAGGAACCGCAATACCTCAAGGACCATTTCTCCCCATATAAACCAACCTGGACTCTGTGATCATCCTCTGAGGCCCTTCTTCATGAGCCTCCTTCACGAGAGGCCCAGAGGGTGGCAACATGAGAATGGACCTTTTCTGCAGTTGTTCCCCATTTGTTCCCCATGGAGCTTCACCTGGTGCCTTCACTGTACATCTTTAGGCACCAGGCAAAAAACGTTCTTCTTTGACCAGACCTCTGATCCCAGAGGCAGCACACAGCCATCATGATTAGTAGCCATTATTGCTGTTGTAGTTATTTAGGCAATCTTTCAGAGCATAGCTCTCAGAAGGCAGCTTACATCACCATGAAAATAAAACAACAACAGGAAAAATCAACATTACAAATATGAAATACTTATGTTCAGGTGTTGTTGGACTTCATCTCCAATCATCCTTAACCATTGGCTGTGCTGGCTCAGGCTGCTGGAAGGTGATGTCCAACAACACCGGGAGAACATCAGGTTGGAGAAGATTGGCATAGATCGTGGATAGCTTTATAGAGCAGTAGAAAATCAATCCTATTGAATCTGGAGTTATGATTTCCATGGACTTTGTAGTTATTCAGCAAATTACATTCAAAACTGCATTATAAAGGTAAAGGTAAACTGCATTATAACTTCTTGCCTGCTGGCGTGAGGAATAACAAGCTAAACCAAAGTTTTGCATTGTAAGAGCGAGCAAACTTCTGTTTTTTCAATAACTGCAGCTAGTGGCGATGTTAGGACCCAGACAGACTATGGTTAATCTTAACTATGGTTTAGTCAAACAAGTCAATTTCAAGTGATAGTTTATGAAGCTGGCTCCCCACCCACCCACCAGCCACAGCTAGGATTAACCATAATTTAGGTTGTGGACAACATGCTAAACTGTGGTTAATCAAAAACTGGAATGAAAGCATCCAGTCTCTTTCTTACAGTCACAGCGGATAAGGAATGGGGAGGGTGAACATGCTCAGGCAAGAGGGCATGGAGTAAGATGGTGTGTTGGTGCTGATCTGGAGCAAGGCACGTTCAGGATCCTGGTTAGTGCTCTCCCATAGATTCTTGATATGAGTTCAGGACCATGGCTAGCAACCTTGCCAGAAGGAGGCAAATTATTGAAATTGAATTGAAATACTTTATTGTCACTTGTACAACTTGTATACAGTGAGATTACATGAGCACCCCCCACTCAGCTCTCTTAGCCTTAATTCCCCTCGTTTACTGACGCACACCCACCAAACCCAAAAGTCAGTTGCCCTGTTGTTATCTTTTCATTCAGCAGCCTAACAGCCCACGGATAGAAGCTGTTCTTTACCCTGTTGGTGCAGCTAATCATGCTTCTATATCTTCTGCCTGAGGGCAGGAGATCAAGAAGGTGTGAATCATCCCTGAGAATTTTCCTCACTCTCCTAAGGCAACTTTCTTCCGCGATGTCATCCAGTGGATTCACGGGACAGCCCATAATATCTGTCCAAAATATTCACCACCCTCTTTAGGCACTTCCTATCAGTTGATGTCAAACCAGCATACCACACCATGATGCAGTATGAAAGGACACTTTCTATTGTGGGACCGGTAGAAGGAGATCATCAAATGTTGATTGACATTGTTATCACAGCCTGGGACAACTTGTAGCTTGACCAGGGAAGTCCTTGTGGGAACTCCCTCTTTCTCAGATGCTGCATCAGGCTCTCTTACAGAGCCCACATCATGTTCTGCAGGGTCTTGCTCCTTCTTGGAGATGAAGGTTGGAACAGTGGTGACCTGGTTGGTGAACTCCTCCCAGGACCTTCCCATCCTTGGAGGTCCATCACTTAGCATCTGAGGAGTGTAGCATTTCCCCAGGTTTTAGCAGATGAGATGAAGGGTCCTTCTCAGAGTTTTTGCTGCTGGAGAACAGTCTCTGAAGTCCATGATGCTGGGAAAGCTACGTTTGTTCTTCTAACAATAAACCGTGGCTTATTGTTCCATCCAAATGCAGCCTCATGTCTGCCACCTTAGGTAACCAGGTCTAAAATCACCAGACAGACCAAGCATGGAGAATGACCTGGTTTCTTTTGCTTCCTTTAGCATATGTTTGCTGTACACTTAGAGGGGAAAAATAAATGATTTTCAGTCGTAAATCACTAGCTGGACTAAATTGAACTTGGTAGTCATAAATGTGTGCCCGTAATGCAATTCTGTGGAAGCTTTCGCCGCATTTGCTAATGTTATAACTCCTGGGCTGCCTCTTTTGTATTCACTGATTCCAATATTGTTAGACTTATAAAGATGCACTTAACATATTAAGCAGAGTTCTGCTTGAAGCTCTGCAGTATAACTTGTAAGCCTGGCATGGCCATATTAGTAATTGGGGTCAATGGGGGAATGTATTTTCTGCTCCAAGTTACTGCCACTTTCTCCCACGTTAAAAATGCAGAGCAGCTCCCAAAGGAGGCAAATCATCCATAATTGAAGGACATTCTGTCTCAGGCTGAGCGAGCTGCTCACTCCGTTTATGCACCATTGCTGCTTTGAGGAATGAATGTTATCCTTCTTTGTATGCAAATAAAGAGCCAAGGGATTTACAAGGGGGCATCTGTCATGCCCACAAGAACCCACATCTTTTCCAAGATCCTTGCAAACTCCTGAAACCAGACTCCTGCACTCAGGGCTGGCCCTACAACTAAGAAGGCTGAATCAGCTGTCATTGGCAACAGATGGCAATAACAAGAGAGTGATCCCTGCTGTACAAGTTCCGCAGCCTGCCCCATGCCCTTGGGTGAAGAGCTCTGTCCTGTTGCCAGCGCTGAAGTAAGATTCATTGCCAGCCCCCTTAGCTTTTGCACATGGACTGTTAGAAGCACCACCTTCGCCGCAGGCAGCAAAATGCCTTGGGTGAACAGCTCTGTCCTGTTGCCAGTGCTGAAGTAAGATTCACTGCCAGCCCCCTTGGCTTTGGCACATGGGCTGCTAGAGGCACCACCTTCGCCGCAGGCAGCAAAATGCCTTGAGCTGGCCCAACCCACATCCGCAACATGGCTGGAGTGGATTGTAGAATCCGGTGCTGTGTTAGGCCCTGATAAACATGCCTCAAGGTAGCAATGATGTAGCAGCACAGCTGTTTCCAGAGTAGTACGTGCAGGAAAGCCATCAGGTCCTTCTGGGTTGAAATGTTTCTGCCATGATTGGAATTCTGAAGTTCTGGCACAGATTTTGATTGGAAGAGCATTCTGGAACACACCTACTGATTGGTTCACCCTCATTTGTTCAGTTTTCCTGATCAGGGATGGGGAACATGTAGCGTGTTGGACTCTTCTCAGCTTCTGATTTGCTTTTCAACCTGAACTCCTGCTCTGTCCTATAGTCTTGACTTGCTTCATGGGTTCTTGTTCCTGTTATTTCAGTCTGCTTCCGCCTTTTAACTCAGACTGCTGCCCACCTCCCTGATGCAATTCACAGGAAGCTGGAACATAGGACATAAGTCCTGAGTCAGGCCCTTCAGGCTCAGTACTGTCTGCACTAACTGGCAGCAGCTGTCCAGGACATTCAGAGGTCATTCCCAGTTCTACCTGCAAAGCTTGGACCTTCTGCATGCAAAGCACATGTTTTACCCACTGAGCTGCAGACCCTCCCCTAGGCAGGCCTTAGGACATGTCCTCTTCCCCAGCCCTTGTTTGGTGACAGCTCAGTGGTTGAGCATCTGCTTTGCATGCAGAAGATCGCAGAGTCAATACCCAGCATCTCCAGGTAGGACTTGGAATGTCTTTGTTGTTCATCTCTTTCTCACTCGAAAGATGCCATCCCTCTTCTGAACCAGCAATGTGGATGGATTCTTATCCTAACTAGCCTCAGGGGTGCAAAGTCATCAGAGCAATGAGAGAAAGGTTAGGCCTGATGGGAAGGTAAGGAGAGGGGAAACACAGCAAAGGCAAAGGTAGAGGAGGAGGATGGGGAGGAAGGATGTAGAAGAGGCTTCCTCAACCTCAGCCCTCCAGATGTTTTTGGCCTACAACTCCCATGATCCCTTGCTAGCAGGACCAGTGGTCAGGGATGATGGGAATTGTAGTCTCAAAACATCTGGAGGGCCAAGGTTGAGGAAGTCGGATGTAGAAATTCATGGTCCTCTGCAGTTTGTTGGGGAAGGGCACTGGGCACCAGCAACAGGCCATGCGCTATCACCCAGTTCTCATCTGTGCCAATGGTGTTTTGCCTGCCGAGCACAGACCTGTGGCTTCACCTCCTTTATTCAAAGAAAATCTGGGGTATTATTATTATTTCTCTTATTCGCAACTTCGCCAGCCACACAGCAGGCTGCGTGGTTTTCCAGCTGTCACGTGCTGAAACTCCGTCAGCCTCCTGGCTTATTATCGATGTCTCATTCATTCCCCACATTAAATATTCAGAAACGTAAGTGATGCATTCAGTATGTACAACGAGAGCAACTGATAATTGTGGGTTTTAAAAACATTCGACTTGGTTGTATGTAAAATTGAGGATTAAAATTTGGCGAAATGTGAAGGGTGGGTGATGCTGGGAGATTGGCAGATTAGAGGGGGGGAATGTATATTATATATTTATCCAAAAAATATTCTAGGGGTTTCATTTCCACCCTCTGCATGCTGCAGCAGTGAGGCTGAGTTGTTGATTACTGGGGCCAGGTGTCAGACAGCAACGTTCAAGGCCATGTTAGGGAGGAATGTGTGTATTTTGTCTGGGAGGAAGCAAGATCTGTTTTTCTCAGGCAAAGTGTTACTCCAGAGGTATCAGAAGGAAATGTTTGAAAATTGTTGAACGACTATTATAGATAGATAGAAGAGGATTTGCTCTACTCGACTATTTTGAGGACAGGTTATAACAATGTATAAAAGCAATAGCAGAAATTGGTAAAGGAACAGATGGTGCATAGGGAGAAGGGTTGAATGTATTTTGAAATGCGAGTTGGAAAAGTTATTTTATTGGGGGCAGCAAAGGAGGGAGGAAATTAGAGGGGACATCGGAGGTGGGTGGGAAGTCAACTTTTAAATTTGTATTAATTTGGTGACAACTTGTTAAAAGTTATGGAATATCAATAAAAATAACTGGCAAAAAAATGAATTGGGGAGACACAGAGTGAAGCCAGCAGTTTTTGTTATGCATGTAGAGTTTAAAGCTTGTACACCAGGGGTGTAGAACCTCTGACCCTTGAGTCTCTCAGGCCTCCCCATTTGGCCCACTAGGATATTTTGGCCGTGCCATGCCAACATGATGTCATATATGATTGTCAAGTCTGGGGCAGGGCCAAAACGTGGCAGGTTCAAAACGAGATCTGCAGGCACTGCCAATCATGTATATACTGCAGAAAAAAGCAAAAGTTAAAGGCAAAAGAATTAAGAATGAACATCCGTGGACCATGGTGGGGGATCATCGGATCATCAGCGCAATGTCACTTGATGTCATAGTGGCATTAGATGATTGACAGGTGGCAGCACCACCCACCTGTCAAAATTTGCCTTTGAGAAACAATTTCTCTGCACCGCTGGTATTCCACCTTGGTTTGGTAGCTTGGAGTAAAATCTCTCGATTTTACATTGTTGCTGCTGCTGCTATTGCTAGTAATAATATTTCTAGCACGCCTACAAAAGCTCAAGCAGCCTGCTTGGGTCTCTCTTTGCTGCTTCTGTAAGCTTTACCACTAAAGACCCAAGCTCTGCAGATGCCCCTGCCCCTTTGATCAATACCTATTCGAAACGGAACAGCTTTGGGGGTTGCAGATTGCTTAAAACTGTCTCTGGTCCTACAAATATCGGCTCCATTCCCAGCTTCTGCCATGCCTACTTCTCTGAGGTGCTTCCAGTTTCAAATGAATCCATGGTTTGCACTTTTCTCGTAGTGCTCTGTGGTGGCCGTGACTTCTGACATCATGTGCTGTCTTTAGCTGTGCATGTAGAAACCGAGTTAGTGGTTAAAAAAGCTTTATTTCAGGCGAGGCCTGGGCATAGATCAGTCACCAAGTTCTCCAGGCAGGTGACACCTCTGAATCAGCTCTCCTGGAGCAGTTTCTCTTAAAGGGGGCAGACATTTAGTTGATGATACATACATTATTGTTGTTGTTGTTTAGTCGTGTCTGACTCTTCGTGACTCCATGGACCAGAACACGCCAGGCACTCCTGTCTTCCACTGCCTCCCGCAGTTTGGTCAAACTCATGCTGGTAGCTTCGAGAACACTGTCCAACCATCTCGTCCTCTGTTGTCCCCTTCTCCTTGTGCCCTCCATCTTCCCCAACAGCAGGGTCTTTTCCAGGGAGTTTTCTCTTCTCATGAGGTGGCCAAAGTATTGGACCCTCAGCTTCACGATCTGTCCTTCCAGTGAGTACTTAGGGCTGATTTCCTTAAGAATGGGATAGGTTTGATCTTCTTGCAGTCCATGGGACTCTCAAGAGTCTCCTCCAGCACCAGAACTCAAAAGCATCAATTCTTTGGTGATCAGCCTTCTTTATGGTCCAGCTCTCACTTCCCTACCACCAACCGGGTACTGGACATCAGAATTAAGACACCAGCTGTGCCCTCATCCTACTAATCTGAGGACAACACAGAAAGGAGAGGGAGGGAGACCAGGTGGTAAGGGAAAGTGACATTTAGGAGTGATTTAGTAGTAGGATTAAAGCCAAGTATCAAAAGGCAGGCGTGAATTAGAGAGAGCACTCCAAAGGTTTATAAGAAATGGCAATATCGATTTAAGGGCAGGCAATAAGGCAATACGGTAACACTGTATTTGATGTCCATCTTACACGGAGCCTTCTCAAGGGATATTTCTTTAATAGCAAAATGATGACCGTCTGCTGCTTGTTTAACATTGCGAAGAGTAGAAAGGAATATTGAAATGAAGGACGGAGTAAATCAGAAGGAACGCCAAAAAAACAAGATAAAACAACATGACTGGAAACGGGCCCAGTGGAAACATAGAGAATAAATACCACATAAAACAGAGGACACTTTGTCTCAAGTCGGTGCTCTAGCTATGGGCATGCCTTAGTCATCAAATGCCACAGCGCTGTTGTTTCTTCAGGGTTTAGATTCGACTCTGCAGAACGACTCCCTTTCTACTGGCACACGAGTCAAGAACAGATCATCTTCTCACAATCAGATTAGGGTAGTCATATCCTAGTCCAGAGATCACCAGCAAGGCAGCCGGTGGGGGGAGTGTACGCTCTTGAGATCTTCCCCTGGTTCCCACACATTCTCTTAACCAGGAGGTGGTGAGAGAGGTGAAAATGACATAGAACTGAAGGAGGAAGTTGGGAGAGAGACACTCTTTCCTACATTCTTGTTATGTACTGAGTTGAATAGGATCCAGAATGCAGAGTCTGATTGGTCCTAGAACAATAGGATTCAGAATGCAGCAGTCTGATTGGTCCTAGAACAATAGGATTCAGAATGCAGCAGTCTGATTGGTCCACATGAGCCACCCAATCCAGCTCCAGGTGGAAGTGAATCTGCAACCTGATTGACCTACAGGAGAATCCCGGAATTAGCCAATCACATGGGGCCCATTGTGTAATATATAAAGCAGACATTCTGGGGGAACTTCCATTCCTCCTCACCACTATGAGCTGAATAAAGAGCATGAAATCAACTCTCAACTCCGAGTATATTTCATTCCTCTTTCACCTCTATGTGCATTTTCAAGGCTCAGATTAATTATTTTATCCAAATCCCTTGGAAAAGTGATCTATCCAGAGTCCTGCTACCTCGTAATCCGCTTCATAATCCTGAGGTTTATGAATTGCATTCCTGTCTCTGCCTGTACATATCTGTTTGGAGCTAACAGACAGCATTGCTTAGGAATACAGTAATAGGAAATGATTCTGGTTGCCCTTTTCTGACCCCCCCCAACTTTTCAATATATTTTTGAGGGGAGGGGACTTTCTCAAGAGGTCACCCCCACACCATACATTTAAAGCATACATACTACTCTGTCAGGGCTCCCCCCACAAAGAATCCTGGAAACTAGTTCACGGAGGGTGCTGCCCTCACAGAGCTACAATTCCAGTACCTTTAACAAACTACAGTTCCCAGGATTCTCTTAAAGGGGTATAAATGTGCTTTAAATATATGGTGTAGACATGGCCTCAAATAATCAGACTCTCCTCTCTCCCTCCAAATCTGACAACCAAGCAAAAAATTCTGATTTATTTATTTATTTGCTTACACATACAGTATACATGCACCAGTTTGTGTCAACTAGTCCAATGTTGTTGTTGTTTTTTTAAAAAAAGAATTAACCCACAGGGGTCTGTTTTCTTCCATTCAGTAGGCAACTCTTATTCCTCATTTGGAAAATATGGGCCAGTTGGTGTTCTAGGATTTTGGCACCAAGCAGTGACACACATCAGTGGAAATGCTGCAGAAACGGTGGATAATAAAACACAGGCATCCACACTTACTGAGAAGCTGGAGGAAATTGTATGGAGGTCAGGAGAAACCATTTCTTTGTGTTTCCAAGTTGGGAATAAAGTGCTCTTCCTCTGTAATGCAAGGCTTTTCAAAGACAGTCTGAACATGCTGCATTTTCGCAAATTGCTCTTACAATAATGAGAAGCTGAGTCAGACACCATGTACCGTGGACTAGTTTCCAAAACTGTTGTGAAAATGCTTGCACAAGAGTTTTACACAATGCTCCTACAGTTGAATTCAGCAGCCGTTCTCGTGTGGCCACATAAGCAGGCAGATGAAACTTGTGATTTAATGTTCACTTTCTCACACATCTCTTGAATGCTTCACAATGGCAGGAAACCATCCCAGTAGCTCCTGGAATTTCTGTGTTAAAGTAAGTTGCCATGCAATAATGTAGCTGGAATGGACTAAACAGCTGCCTGACTCCTACGGATCTTGCTGGACTATAATTCCCATCATCCCATGCTAGATGATGGGGCTGATGGGAGTTGGAATCCAACACCTGAGAGATCGTAGGATCCCCACTGCTGATTTAAACCAACCCATTGAAGTAAAGCACCCGCTCGCGATCAGCTCCTCCACAAATCTGTTAGCCAAACTCCAGCGGGGGCCATATGATCTGCATGAAGTTTATTTCAGAGAAGTGCAACAAAACAACTCTTGCAAGTGAGCCAAAGCACACGGTGTAGGCAGCATAGCTGTCAACTTACAGATTTGAAAATAAGGGACCAGCAGCCTCGAAAATAAGGGATCAGCAGCCAAAATAAGGGATTTTCAGAGCACAGGTATGTTCAACTTCTGAGCCCCTCTGAGCCAAAGGCAGAAAGCCCAGCCAGCAGCCAAACAAAGCCTCAAGCGGTGGTTCCCACAGCGCAGCAACCCAGTAAAGGGGATGCAGCAAGGAAAACCACCGTCACCTCTCCGCTGGGAAGCGCTGAGCAAAGGCGAGTCCCCAGGCAATGCGGCCAATTTGATTGGCACAAGGCATGCATGCTCCACCCCCCCCAGTCGTTCTTAGACTCCTTATTGGGTGAGCAACACAGCCAAGCACCACAGTTGGAGCCTCCCTCCTCCCTGGCCGGCAGGGAGGGAGGGAGAGGAGCTGCTTCCTTTGAAACCCGGGAAATTTAAGGGACATCATCAATAAGGGACAGCAGCGGGACACGGCACTGGGGTAAGGGACTTTCCTGCCAAATAAGGGATGGTTGACAGCTATGGTAGGCAGTCAGTGTGTGTGTGAGAGCTTTAGACTGAGGGGGGATACATTTACATTTCTCTGTCCAGGCATTGGGACTCTCCACAGGCAATACACCTCACCTGTTGTATTTTGCACCCGCCCTTGAATGTTTTTTGCCTGGCTGGACCGTGTCCTCCTTGCTTGCATGAATGGAGCATAGAGAGGTGTTATGTACTGAAGTTCTCACCCTGGGCTAGCAGGGGGATACTGTAGATAGTTTTCACTCAGGCCCACATATGCAAATAAGGAATTGAAAGTGATGTTGAGTGATTGGATAGTTACAGAAAGTTGTTACTGTTGCATTGTAGTGGAGCTCTATATAAGCAGGCTGGCTGAACCCTTCAGTTCAGTTCTGGGTCTGTGAATAAACAAGAGCTGTTTGAAGAATCTCTGTGTCGTCTGATATGTTCACCCACAACTTAACAAGAGGGTTGTGTGAATGTGGAGAATCTACCTGCTGGTGCAAAAGCGAAATTCACATTTATTGAAATTCACCCGTTTTTAGCCCTTGAACGGGGGGGGGGGGAATGGTTCTCCACCCGTGATGTAGGGAAGAGAATAAGGCCCAAAGAGAAAACCCTCCAGGTTGCAGTTTCTGGTCATGCCTAGGGAGGTGAGCGTGCTTGAGGACTAGAACCTTGTATTTTATATTTGACACCTCACTATCAAACGCCTTCTCACTAACCCCGCCTCCTCCACCAGCCTCATTCATATCCATAACGCTGATTCTGCATCTCCCATTCTAACACGGCATCCTTCTTAGCCCCGCCTCCAAATCCCAGCGATGGCTCAGCTTGCCACGCCTCTTTATCGCTCGCTTACCTCTCTAAGCCCGGCCCTTTCTTTTCCCCTCTCGCCAATGAACGACGTCCACGGTTTAACAGACTCTCTCGAATGCTTAGTCGTCCTAAGTACCGCCTGACGCGAGCACCCGAATCCGCTTCCCTCGAACCCGAGTCGAATTGGTTCAGCGCGGCGGCCCTGTATCGTGGCTGGTTTTTGTTTTTTTAAAATAAAATAAATAAATAAACCTCAACTCTCCTCCCTCCCTGTGACAAAAGATCGCTGCTTTCAGGCACTAGCGCGGCCGCCAAGACAGTAAACGGAAAGGGCCCCCTCTCCCCGCGCAGCTGCATTCTGGGAGACGTAGTTCTCCAGGTCTCCGCTGCTGCACCGGAATCGCCGCGAGAGGGGAAAGAGGCGGGACTACAATTCCCAGAAGCCTGCGCGAAAAAGCGTGAGCCCTGTGCCTTTTCCCACCTGGGCCAGCTGCTCTGGGGAATGTGAATGGTCTGCGGCGGCGGCGGCAGGGAGGAGGCTGCTGCTGTGAGTAGAGGTTTCGCGAGCCCCTCTCAGGTGGGGCTCATTTGGGGAAGGGGGCTCTAGGGGAGGGGCTTCTTCCATCAGAGCCTTGGCCCCCCTTGCTTGGCGACCCTCCTTACCTGCTGGTAGGAGGAGGGGGGGGACACACACACAAATAGGGGGTCTAAAGGGTCTAATTGCCAGGTTGCAATTAAGTAGGCTTGCTTTTGGAACTCAGTGGAGGCGGGGGCTCGCAGTCTTATATATCTATATTTGCACTGTTTTGAAAAACAAATTAATAATAATAATATTTAATTTACCAGTCGCTTTATTTTGCAACCCAAAGTTCCTTGGGATAGCTCAGTCGGCAGAGCATGCAACTCTTAAATCTCAGGGTCGTGGGTTCGAGTCTCACGTCGGGCAAAAGATTCCTGCATTGCAAGCACCAGATGACCCTCGTGGTCCCCTTACAATGCTACTTTTCCATGATGCACCCCAAGCGTATGTGGGGGGTGGGGTGTTGCTTTCCCCTGATCCTCTTCATGGTGCTTTGTTTTGGGCTGCCAGTTGGTTCTGACTCTCCAGCCTAATCGTATGGAGTCCGGACATCACCCTGCAACAAGGGGTGAGCAGGGAAGACTTTTGCAATTCATAGACTTGTAGGGGTAGAAGGGGCCAGGAGGGTCATCTCATCCAGCCCACTGCAGTGCAGGAATCTTTTGCCCAAGGTAGGTCTCGAATCCACGTCCCTGAGATTGAAAGTCTCATGCTCTACCCTTTGCTCTCGGTTGTTTTTCATTTCCTGCTATAGGAACAGCTCTGGCCCATCCAGTCCTACAGCTCATTTTAACATTGTCCAACCAGGGAGCAGAACCATGAGCACAAGAGTATTCTCTCTTCCTGTGGTTTCCAGTAGCTGCATTACTTCCTCCATCTGTGGCGGTGAAGCATATCTATTGTGACCAGTAGGAAGTGATAGCTCTTTCCTCCATGGATTTTTTCCCAGTCCTCTTTTAAAGCCATCCAAGTTTGTGGCATCCCTGTCTCTTGGGGGACACTGTTAATGCCACCCCCTCTCTGCCACATGCTGCTGCAAGGGTGTAAAGGCCTAGTGTGGTTTGAGAGGCATTAGATAGACAGCCTTGAACTGTTAGTCTTGCAAATGTTTGAGCCCAAAGTGATTTCCGCTGCAGTTCTCTGCTGCTAAGTTAAAATGTTGGGAAGTGTGTGCTAACTTCTCAGATTATAAGGATAGGGGAGGCCAGAGCTTAGTGGTAGAGCATGTATGTTTCAGGCAGATGGTTTCTGGTACAGTCCTTGGCATCTTCAGATAAAAGGAGCTTAAATAACAGGTCTGGGGAAAACCCCTGTTGAGCTGCTGTCAGACTTGTTGATACTGTCCTAGGCTGACCAAGCATCTCCAGTTAAGATACGCCAAACCTGGGAAATTGAAACCTGGGAAATTGAAATGAATCTGCATTTTGTACTACATGCAAGGTGTATTATTCTTTTGTAGTAATTTTGGAAGCAGATATTGTGTGATTTGTGAGATTTTCATACATATATTACATCTGTTGAACAGTATGAAGTTCTGGTTCCTTGGCAAACCTCCTGCCTTGCGGGCCTGGTGTCATGTTAAGTAACATGAAATGCTTCTGCCAAAAAACAAACACTTATAGAAAATATTGTTGTTGTTTAGTCGTTTAGTCGTGTTCGACTCTTCGTGACCCCATGGAACAGAGCACGCCAGGCACTCCTGTCTTTCACTGCCTCCCGCAGTTTGGTCAAACTCATGCTAGTAGCTTTGAGAACACTGTCCAACCATTTCGTCCTCTGCCGTCCCCTTCTCCTTGTGCCCTCCATCTTTCCCAACATCAGGGTCTTTTCCAGGGAGTTTTCTCTTCTCATGATGTGGCCAAAGTATTGGAGCCTCAGCGTCAGGATCTGTCCTTCCAGGGAGCACTCAGGGCTGATTTCCTTAAGAATGGAGAGGTTTGATCTTCTTGCAGTCCATGGGACTCTCAAGAGTCTCCTCCAGCACCATAATTCAAAAACATCAATTCTTCAGCGATCAGCCTTCTTTACGGTCCAGCTCTCACGTCCATACATCACTAGTTGCTTCTAAATGGGGAAGTGTAGTAGTTAAGACACTGAGTTATGAATTGGGAAGCCTGTGGTTTGAATCTCGCCTCTGCCAAGCTGGTGCCCTTCCTTCCAGATGTGCCATACTACAACTTCCAACAGCCATGCTCACTGTGCCTGATGGGAGTTGTAGTCTGACACATCTGGAAGGAAGGGCACCAGGATGGTGAAGACTAGCATAGGTGGTATACAGTATGAGGGCTAATGATACAAGATTCCCTGAAAGGTAAGTCAATAAGTATTGAAGCTAGATAATGCACGTGAAGCCCTTTGAGCAGTTGAAAGCAACAATTTATTAAAGTTGGCTAGTGGTGTATTTGAAGGCTGGGGAAGCTGTGGCCCTCCATGATGTTGGACTACAACTCCCATCATCCCTGACCATTTGCCATGCTGGCTGATGGGAGTTGGTGTCCAAAAAGATCCGGAAGGCCAAAGGTTACATATTCTTGTCCTAAGTCTCCCCATACAATTGATACCAGAACAAGGGTTGCAGTTCAGTGTTCACTACAACCTAACCATACTTTTTGCCCACATCCTTTCAGTGAAAGATACACCTGGTAGAATTCACAGCTTTGCACTTCAACCTAGTTTAAGAAAAGGGGACACGGGTGGCGCTGTGGTCTAAACCACTGAGCCTCTTGGGCTTGCCAATCCAAAGGTTGGTGGTTCAAATCCACAAGACGGGGTGAGCTCCCATTACTCTGTCTCAGCTTCTGCCAGCCTAGTGGTTTGAAAGCACACCAGTGGAAGTAGATAAATAGGTACCGCTGTGGCGGGAAGGTAAATGGCATTTCCATGTGCTCTGGCTTCCATCGCAAGATGAGCGCCGCACCTCATAGTCACTTTTGACTGGACTTAACTGTCCAGGGGTCCTTTACCTTTTACCTTACCTTACCTAGTTTAAGAATAACATTTCTCCTTCTCTCTTTCTGTTATTGGCTCCTCAGAAAGCTGCAGCCATGGATATATTTGGTGACCTGCGGCGAATGAACAAGCGCCAGGTAAAAGAAAAGCACAACTACAGTTTGTCTTGTTGCCTGCAAGACCTATATATGTATAAACCTTTATAAAAGCAGTTGCATATTTAAAAACAGAAGGCCATCCAACCTCTGTTTAAAAACCTCTTTGGGAGGTTGTAGACTTTCTTTCATTGGAGGTTTTTAAACGGAGGTTGAGTCTATCAGGGGTTCTTTAGTTGTGATTCCTGTCTTGCTGGCGGTTCATGATGTTTGGGTTATTCCTTCCGAGAAACCGAGTACAGCTGGCTTAAACTGGTTCTGTTATCTCTTCTGTCACGGTCATGCTGACTATAATAATAGGCCAGAAGGAGCCCGGGCTTCACTTCCTCTTTCAAGCTCTTTCCCTTCTGGTGTGCTATTCTGTAAACAGTGCTAAGGTTTAGTCTTATTTTAAGTTTAAGTCTGCTGCAACTGGATTTCCTATGGACAGTGCCAACCCTGAATGTATCGGATTTGTGACCATTATGCTTATTTGCCTTCAGTAGCAGTAAAGCTCTGCTGGATGAAATACAATTGCCTCTGGTCTGTTTTCCGAGAATCCTGCAACGTGTTTAAGTTGGCTAACTATACAAATATATGTATTCCAAACTATACATTGGATTCTACTCTGGATCAATATTGAGCAGAATTCCATGGCAGGCTTCTCATTCTGGAAAACAAGAGCTGAAAAGGGTTTGTTTTCCTACTCTTCAGAGTTCCAGTTTCTTTCCTTTCATCCTCCATATTTAAAATCAGTGGGGTTGTGTGTCTGTTTCTCCTCACAGCTGCCCCAAAGCGTCTTAGGAGCAAATAAATGCGGACACCCCCCCCCCTTTCGTCATACAGGATGCTGAGAGATAAAATGAGAAAGCCTGGAAGTGCTTGAGAGGAGAATGTTTTGATGGAGGAGAGTTGTGGGTTGTGTGCAAAGAGGATGTAGAACACAGCTTTCCCCTTTTTTTACATTTCCGGTCTCTCTTCGGGTGGGTGGGTGGTTGATGAAAGGATGATTCATCCAACCCAATTGGTGTCTTAAGAATGTAAGTCAAGTGGAGCTTCCTTTTTGAGGTTAAGCTGTTATGACACTTCTTCCACCACCTGCCCAGCATATAATCCAAGTGTACATTTCACTCCCCATGTCTTGGCTGGAGTTCTTCGTCAGCTTTGTGGCATCATGGGGAATGTGGGGTGAGCCTCACACCGGCAAGAGCAGTTTGCACGACGGCTTCACTGCATGTCAAAATCACAGATCCACTTGAGCACCTAGTCTAGGGAAGGGCTAACTTTTATAGGAACACCAAGTCAGGCTGCTGCACCATTGAGCTTAGTATTATCTACACTGACTGGCAGTAGCTGGCCAGAGTTTCCAGTAGGGACATTCCCAGCTTTCCCTGGACATGTCAGGAATTGAACTGGGCTGTTCCAAATAATGTTTGTATTTGACTAAGCTATGCTCAGGATAGAACCATTGAAAGTGAATGGATCTCAGTTAGTCATCTCCATTAATTTCAGTGGATGGTATCTTAGAGGGTGCAAGTCAATTTAACCCACAATTAGGAATGAACATATAAGCAGCAGATAACACTAAATAAATGAACATTTGAGACAAAAATGGGTGAAATAATAGAATATGCAGCTAACAAAAGACTACCTAGAATGCATGGAGAGATGGACTGGGAAGTCTGAGGATAAGGGATAAATGATGGCTGTTATATGATGTATAAATGTAAAGGGACCCCTGACATATAACTTGTAAAAATGCATAAGCACAAAAAATAATAATTTCAATGGACGCTGTCAATATGAAGTACTTCTGCTAGTGCAAGGTTTTCTTCTTGTGCAACAGAACTTCCTCTCCCCCTCTTGGTTCCCTCACTAGATTTGCTTTGTAGGGTTGGGGTAACTTCCAGAACAGGTTTTTTTTGGGGGGGGGGCGGGTGGTGTATGGGTAGAGGGGAAAGGAAGGTTCAGTTGTTCAGCCCCAAGTCCTTGTGCTAACGGAACTAATTCACTAGACGCCACCCAATTGGTGGTTTTATATTGATTGATTATTTAATTTCTATACCATTTAATATATTTTAAATCTCTCTAAGCGGTGGTACTCAAAAAAACTGAAGCAGCAACAGACATCATGCAACAGACAGCATAAACAAAATATTACAAAAGCACACGGTTACATATAAAAATGTAACAACAATAAAAAGTTTTATCTGTAAATCAATATCCATTCATTTTCCTCCCTTTCAGCCACCATATTCTCACCCAGGGTCCAAACAAACCCTAGCTCAGCTGCTTTTTATTGTATTGTGTTTTTCTCTCTCTGTGTATTTTTTTTTTAAAAAATATACTGTATTATTTTAACTTTTGTGAGCAGAGTACGTATGTTTTTGGGTGACCACCCGCCCCCAACCTCTGCCTTTGAACAATTTTACCTGTTCTGAAAGAAGCCAGGAAATGAGGCCATCCTTTGGGTTCCTTTTGAGCACTGCACAGCTGCCTTGTGCAGGCAGGTGAAATCTGAGTGCCCTACTTTCCCCTCTGCATTGATCTACTTTCCCCCCCTCTGGTGAGGGCGGCAGCGTTGTGGTCAGTGCACCCCCCTTCTCGGCAGTCTGTTTTTGATTGCCCTGTTTTGTGCTACCCCACCAAGCCGCCTGTTATAAAGGCACGGCGCCCTGGGGAGCCTTCACCTCTGTCGAAGAAGCTCAACGTGTGTCTGTTGAAGATAAAAAGATCCTACAGTATTTACATCTCAGAATGTGCCTCCCCTTTCCTTCCTGGAAGCAAACAATCTCGACCGTTAATAGGTTTCTGCACTGGTTTGGTTCTTTCAAGACTAGCAGCTGTGGCCATTTATGTTTCTGTGCAGTATAATAATCTCTCCCCCTCCCCAAACATAGAAGTGGGGGTCACTGTGACTTGTAGAGCTGTAAAAGCACAAATGTGGGTTACTGGAGTCCAGTCTTATCAGGAGATTCCCTTGCCCTGGCGCCTCCTTTCACACTTGCTTCCTCGTTCCTTAAAAGTGTTTGGGCTGTGCCATTCACACCCAAGCTAGTTTTCCCAGCTCTTGAGCTGGAGCAATCTCTCTAAAGCCCAGTGCATTCTGTGCTAGTGCAGCCTGTGCTGCTATAACATCAGGAAATGAGAACCCTGCTGGCATCTGTTGGCTTGCTTGCTTAATCTCAGGTTTTTGATCTGCTGTTTCCACTTATCGCAGCTCTTCCCTTCCTTACAGCTCTATTACCAAGTCTTAAATTTTGCCATGATTGTGTCTTCGGCGCTGATGATATGGAAAGGCCTTATTGTTATCACTGGGAGTGAGAGTCCTATCGTTGTAGTGCTCAGGTATGTCTGTGTTAAATCAAATCTGTTGCTGGGTTAGCGAGCGACCCATAGCTTATGCCCCATTCCTCTCCTAAAATGGTATCTGCAGATCTTGGAAGGAGACCAGGATGTGTGGTTTCTGCAACTGTTGTCTGTCTGATGTATATCCCTAGTTAAGCTTATTCAACCTGTGCATCATGTACCACTAAAAAAAAAAAAAAAAAAAAAAAAAAAAAAGGCCCAAAATTATTTACAACCAAAGTAAAAAGTACAATAAAAATCACATAAGCTTGATTAAAAACAGATTTAGCCCCTGCCTATGGAATGCTCTCAGTCAGTCATTTTATTTCCACGCTGCCTTTCCAGAGTTAAAACCATGCTCAAGGTGGCTTGCAACATATAAAAAAATACACAACTGCAAACACAACAAAAGTAGTAATAAACAATAAATGTAACATCAAGATGTACACAACCAAACTCAGCAATTTGCACATATTTTTTTTATTTATTTAAACAAAATAAATATGTACACAACCAAACTGAGCAATTTGCACCTATTTTTTTTATTTAAACAAAATAAATATGCAAAAAAATTAACAGCAGCACTCCCCCCCAACAAAGACCCCAAACAACATTGCAGCCCAAGAGTCTGTTCAGCAGCCTCAGCTTTTGTAGCTGGAGTCAGTCAGGGCATCCCCCCCCCCCAGCCAGGTGGGAAAAGTCCCTCAAGGCAGGGAGCAGGTTGAGCAAGGATTCCAAGTCTCACAGCCAAGGGAGGCCTGCCAGACACCAACCCTTGTCGTCATTTCATTTCCAGGCAAATACATTTGAAATGTATTTGGGCATTGTGGGATATAGTGCATCTTGGAATGTAAAATACAGCACCTGTCAAATATCAGGGTATGGCTTCAATAGCCTGTGAACATAACTGATTTTTCTTCAGTTATCACTGCAATAGTAATTTTTAAAGAAGAAAACTAGTACCAAGCTTCCTCCCCAACAGAAGAATGATATCGACTCTTTAATTGCTGTTTCTCTTCTTTCCTTTATAGTGGCAGCATGGAGCCAGCCTTTCACAGAGGAGACCTGCTGTTCTTAACAAACTTCCGGGACGACCCCATCAGGGCCGGGGAAATAGTGGTTTTTAAAGTCGAAGGCAGAGATATTCCGATTGTACACAGAGTAATCAAAGTTCACGAAAAGTAATGGCAAAAACAATTCAGTGCTGTCACTGGTGTAGTCATCTTGCTTGGCTGTTAGAATGCAGAATGCTTAGAAGGAATGGAGATTTGCATTTGAAGTGAAATGGGGAGGGTGAACTGGGCAGGAAATACTTGGGCTAAATGAAGCTAAATGTACATTCCTTAATTTTTAAAAAAGGACGTATTTGGTTCATGTATGTATTGAATGAGTGCTGTCAATGCAGTCAGCCTCAGCTCTTCAAATTGTTGGGTTTCGAAAGCACCTGCAGTACTTTCTTTCACTCTGCAGCTGTTCAACCGCTTTTTAAAACATCAGCTCCATAAAGTGGTTTATCACAGAGGACTGCAGACGAAGGGGTTCCTTAATGCAAATATGCAAGCTCTGGGAAAGGAGGTCATGGCCTTTTTGCTCATCCCCAGGCATTCTGCTGCTTCCCTGTCCTGAGCTAAGCCATGGCTTGGCTTAATGTGCGGTTCAAACTCGGGCTTGTGCTCCAGATTTAATCATGAGCTGAAACCAATGTTAGGAACATAGGAGGCTGCATCACACCAAGTAAACTTATTGGTCCATCTAGCAGACTTAATGTACACTGACTAGCAGCGGGTGCTGAGGGGTTCAGCCAGGGAGTTTGCCCCTGTGGTTTGCACCACCAGACCTTTTGGATCACAACTTCCCTCTGCTCCAGCCACCATGGCCAATGGTCAGGAATCATGGGAGTTGTGGTTAAAAGATACCTGGGCAGAACACAATCCCAGGCTGCTGCTTCTAGCCCAGAGAATGTAAGTCTGGTTGCTATTCCCTCAAAGCTTTTCTGAATTGAAACAACCTCTTTCTTGGACCCCAGATTTCTTGTTACTTTCCCATGTTCAGGTGCCTGTTTTCCAGATCAAGAAACACTCTTATTTCTCTTTAACCACATTAGGGCAGGCATCTAGTAACTAAACAGATAACTCTTTGTTTTGCCCAAAGTAAATTATTAACAGGCCGGGGAGAAATAGGTGCTTAGATCTGTCAGTAAGAGTCAGAAATGAAGGTCTCGATATTTATTAAAAGGCAGCAGGAAGGGCAGATTGGTACCTTATCCGTTCTGTTTTGCAAACATTCTAATGGCCGACTTCCAGGTGTGGCGCTACAACGTGTTTGCTGTCTTGTTTTTGCAGGGAAAACGGCAACATCAAATTTCTGACCAAGGGCGACAATAACGAAGTTGACGACAGAGGCTTGTATAAAGAAGGCCAGAACTGGCTGGAGAAGAAGGATGTTGTCGGCAGGGCACGAGGGTGAGTGTGGCTGCAGGGTGGGCTGTGCTGCCCCTGAAATGAAGGGCAATAGGTGGGTGACTTTTGAAAGCAGGGGTAGAACAAACCTCTTAGGAGTGGGAAGCCTTTTTGAGACCCTGTTCCTTTCTGGGCTACTCCCTGGGGGCAGGCAGTGTTAGTTTTCTTCAGCTCCGGCCCTCGAGCTGATACGGCTCATCTTGGCTTGAGCCCAGCAGAGCATAATCCCAGAGTCCGCAAGACAAAAGGATGAGGCAGGTATGGCTACATTGCTATACTTTATTTCTACGCTATACTGAGAACACACAAATACACATCTTGCCTCTGTGAGAGCAGAGAGCAACTCCAAGAAAGAAACGACAGAACAAAGAAACAGGAAACCAGTGAACGTCACATCCAGTCTCCCTTTCCCGTGGGAATCCAACAGTATCTGGACTGTGGAATGAAAACATAGTCTTGTGACTACCAGCAAGCTGCTCAGTGAGGGAAACAGAAACTAACAGGCAGGACCCAGAAACAGAAGCGGTCAGAGCAAAAAGTGTAATTTTTTTACCATTGTATGAAGGTCTAGTTTCTACACCAGGGGTCAGCAACCTTTTTCAGCCGTGGGCCGGTCCACCGTCCCTTAGACCGTGTGGTGGGCCGGACTATATTTTTTGGGGGGTGGGGAGAGAACGAATTCCTATGCCTCACAAATAACCCAGAGATGCATTTTAAATAAAAGGACACATTCTGATTCCTGGACCGTCCACAGGCCAGATTTAGAAGGCGATAGGGCTGGATCCGACCCCCGGGCCTTAGGTTGCCTACCCCTGTTCTACACCCTCACATGCCCCTCTCTCTCCTGCACACAGTCAAGCAAGAGGCATTGTCAGCATTCACAGACTTATTTCAGCAAGGGAAAAATACTCAGGGAGGGTTCAAAGCAGGGCTGGTAAGGAGAGCAGCCCGGGGATTTTCCTGAGGGTCAGGTAGAAAGGGCTGGAGGGCTGCATCTTCCTTCCCACCCCTGCTGCAGAGGCATTCTGTGTAGAATCAGAATGGACCTCTTAGGGTCATCTCGTCCAACCCCCTGAAATGCAGGAATCTCAGCTAAAGCATTCGTGGCCGATGGCCATCCATCCTCTGCTTAAAAACATCCAAGGAAGGAGAGTCCATCACCTTCCAAGGGCTCTTACAGTCAGAGACTTCTTCCTGATGTTGAGTTGGAATCTCCTTTCTTGTAACTTGAAGCCATTGGTTTGAGTCCTACCCTCCAGGGCAGGAGAATACAAGCTTTTGCTCTCCATCTTCCATGTGACAGTCTTTTAAGATATTTGAAGGTAGCTGTCCTATCTCCTCCCAGTCTCCTCTTTTCCAGGCTAAACATGCTGAGTGGACTGTCCCTCCCCCCCCCGTGTCAGAATTTCTGATTTCTGTGGGGAAAAAATCTTTCCACGCCACGTCTTAATTGCACTGCCGTATTTGCCTTTGCCCGTGAATACTCCGCTCTCATTTGCACCTCGCAAAGCTTTCTGCAGTGCTACATAAACTATTATCTGTCTTGTGTGCATTTATTTTGCTCAAAACAGCGCTTGTCTCTCTGGGGGGAGGATGTGGGCTGTTCTGGGCCAACTGAACCCTGACTTCCCGGCCATTACATACATTCAAATGGACTGTTCGTTTTCAGCCTTTATTTATTCTACTTCTATCAGTTTTAGCCATCAGATTCTCAAACTATACTAGCCAAAAGGGCTAGAAACCTTTTTCCCCTTTAATGATGAATTCTGATATTTGAAGCTCCTGAGGCTTGTACCTGGTCTGGCTTAAATATAAAAATAAAAGCATAAAATGCTACATTAAGTCGGGCTATTTTGAAATGACTTTATGCTATTCTGTTTAACCTCCACGAATCAGGTTTTTGCCGTATGTTGGAATGGTGACCATAATCATGAACGACTATCCAAAATTTAAGGTAAGTAAAGATTTAACTCTGGGGCTGATAACTTTTTCGGCAAAGAAGCAGTTCTTTCGCCAACCAGTCTGCAAACTTGCATGAACAGATTCCCTGGTAGAGAGAAGATTGTGTTTGGAAGATTTTATCAGGCCTACTTCCTTTTGCCACTAAAGGCTCATGTTTCAGATATGGGATAATTTTGGTCTGCACACAGTGGGTTCAATGCATTAGCGGATTTATTTCATAAAATTTTTACACCGCTTGATGGTAAATAAGAAAAACCAAATACAGATGCAGCGACAGCCAGTATCATTAAAGTGAATGGGAATTGTGCAAAATTACCAGTCGTCTGTTGTGTAGCTCCCATTAATTTCAATGGAGTATGTGAAGCAGAGGTCCTTAGCACCCGACTGTCAATGTACAAAGCCTCAATTCCCTGATTTTTAAAAACTATACTCAAGGAAATGTTCGCCTTATGCAGATATCATTCCCGTTTCATATTTCTGAGGGCAGCATCTTGCTTTGCATCAAGGATCATGCTGGAGAATTTTTGCGAGCGTGAGTATTCAAATAGAGCAGTCTTTTTATTTTCCCTGTTCTCAAAACGCCACAGAGAAAACTAGCCATGTGTCACATTTACAAATAAGCTTTTTATTCTATTTTGTTTTGCTCAACAGAATGTTTTTAAATTCCCGACAATGTTGCTATAGGCAGTATTAAAATAAACCTTGCTTTTGTATAGCTGTAGATATAATTTCCACACATAATTAGTCATGCGGTAATACTGTGCGTTCTGTGACTCCGTTAGATTTCAGTTTTAATCATTTGAAACACACCAAGGGTCAAATATTAGATCTCTAATCAAGTAAGAATACATCTACATGCATAAGTATATGCACTTTTATTCAGAGCCCCATGTGCCCTCCAGTGGCGCCCAGAATTCCTGCTCCGTTCACTTCAGTCATGAGTGCAGCTTCACTCACACATAGGGATGTACATAGAGTCCGGGTTTATACATAATTGGAAGCCATAGTTCATTTAACCAGCCATGAATGAAATACATTGCTTCTCCAAAATTAGTCTGTTTCCAGCTTCTTTGTAGTTTAGTGAGCATCTGGTGGTTGAATCACTTTTAAGGATGGGTTCACACATAACACCAAACCATAGCTTTTTAAAAAACCAAACCAAACCCAAGGTTGATGGTTGCAGTTTGTGGTTTGTTGGCAGTGAACAAACTATAGTTAAGCTTTGGGCAGGATTTGCACATAATGCCGAACCGTGGTTTAATAGACCATGGAATGGTAAACCATGGTTTAGTGTTATGTGTGAACCAGGCGAGAGTGAATTACTCCACTGGAAGGGATATTGGCCAATCGGGAATCCACGTTCGTTCACATTGCAGACAATTTCGACCTATCCTTTGCTTTTCAGAAACTGGTGCCAGTACTATATTGAAAACTTATTGTGAAACAGGATCTGATTTTTGACATCTGAGATGCAAAGAGTTAGGTTAGATACCAAAGTAATCTATATGTTTTGTTTGCAGTACGCTCTCCTGGCTGTCATGGGCGCGTATGTCCTCCTGAAACGAGAATCATAAAAGACTGAACATGGAACTGCCTTGCGCAACTCTTGAGCGTAGATATACAAAGAGATACTAATATATTTGAACCGTCCCTGTGTCTGTACAAAATATTCCATGGTCCGCAGACAATACTGTCCCAATGAATTTTCCTGTCTGTGCCATAATCTTAACCCATTTTTTTGTGCATAAGTCCTACTGGTTGCATCTGAACGAACCTCTAAGTGTTCTTACAACTGGATCACAAACGCTGTCCACTGGTATTTTGTTTACAATATTGTTTTGAGTTTCTTCATGTTTTCACGGTTGCTTTTCAGCAAGGCATATAAATGGGCAGAATGACTGGGAGGGAGGGTTCAATATCATGGAAATTTCAGCTCTCAGGGTGGGGCAGGGGGCTGGTTGAATGTTCCAGAACTAGGCCATCTAGGTGAAACAGATCTGCACTGCATGGATATGGTTGCTTGGAAGCATTTTAGACAGTAACTCAATGGCGTTTGAGTCTTGAGTTCCCTTTGGTTATATCTTAGCTAAGAAGCCCATTGATGAAGTTCTCCCTGTGCTGCTTCAACCCAGTTTCACTAGGTATTTTTGTTAAGCCACACATAGTTCATTCTTGTAAGTAGGTCCACCAAGTATTCCAGCATCCTATCACAATTCTTCTGATTATATATATAGTGGCTCGTTTGTGAGAGGAGACTTTTCTGTCGCAAAATTGTACTGCTGGACTGGCCTTGTCTGAGAAGAGCAGGTTAAGTTGACAATCTTGGCTCTCGGTGGCTTGAGATGAGCTTGTGTTATTCTCCCATAGATGAGGAAGAGCCCCCTGCAGATTCATCGAGCTGGTTCTGCTCCTCCCTGGGTAGCGCAGTCATCTGCATCATTCTGCCCACGAGAACTTGGACCACACACAAGGTGCAGATGCATGAAAAAATTGTCACCAGTAACCAACCAGGAACATTCCTGTGTTTGAAGACACCCACACTGCCTTGTCTGAATTAGCAACAGGTGCAGCTCACGTCTTGCAGTGTGAGATCCTAAACCTCTGGAAGACGGATCAGGTCCACTCAAGCCTGCTGAGAAGCTGATGTGGCATCTCAGGATGTCAGTGTACATCACTGATCTCTCCTTCCCCCAGGAGTAAAACACTGGGTGAGGAGGATCAATATACATGCTTACTAAACAACCCAGAAACACCACATTCTGAGCTACGTAACGTGCAGTTGTGCACATCTTCTGCAGACTTGCTATTTCTCTCAGCAGTGGCTTCTTGGGGTAGGGGGAAGGAATCTCATAGTTTGGAGGACACTCCAAGGCCCAACTCTTGAGAAAAACCTGGATTGGGACCAAACAAAATGTGGGGAACTTTTGGGTCATCTTGAACTCTTGGTTAGGCAAGATGTCACCCAAAACTAGGTGATAGGATTGAGTTGGAAAGGAAAGGCAAAACGTATCCACGAGGTAAAATAAAAGGCATTACCCAACCAAGTTTTTCTCTTATGGACCAAAACTTTGGCTTTATAGTGTGGAAAGTGATGCTGAGGTACGAGTATTATGGATTGCTCCAAGATTCACCTGTAGAAATTAATAGACCTGCAGAAATGTAGCATAAAGAGCTTTCTTGTGGGTGATTTAAACCTGTCCAACAGTTGTGGCTTGTTCCAAATCTCTCCTGGAAAATGGCATTTTGTATCGGTACTCAGAATCTCCGATTGTTCACACTCTCCATGTTATGAGCACTCCTGCTGCCCATTTTTTGCTTTTTACGATCCCTTCATGGCCTTAGAGAAGTCACTTTAACAATGTGAATAATATTTGTGCGTGGTTTTATTTTATTTTTTTAATCTTGAAGAATACTTTTGCCTTTCTGCATAATCATGGTTATAAATGTTGTCCGCTCCACGAATCTGCCTGCCTTTAAAAGTAAAGAAAGTTCACTGTTACGAAGATTTGTAACATCTGTGTGAAAGGCGTTAAGTGAAAAGTGGAAGTTCAGCTGGGTCTTTGGGACATGGGACATAATAAATGTGGTGGCCCTGAAAACATCTCATTCATTTGTCTTATCATGCTATGCAATAATATCATTAAAGACTTGCTGTCTTGGTCTATGATTCACTGTGGTTATTCCCCATCCCCCCCCCCATTTCTGCTGGAGTCATCTCTGCTTAGCTCTTTATGGTTGATTATGGTGATGATTCAAAAAGAAACCCAGTTACAGCCCCCTTCCCCTCCTCCCCTTACTGTACTTTTTGACCGGGGGGGGGGGACACAGAAGAGTCTTGCTTGTGGACTCCCCTTGAGTACATGGTCGGCCACTGTGACACCAGAATACTGGACGGGATGGGCCTTTGGTCTGGATCCAGTAGGGTTGTTCTTATTGTTGATTCATATAATTGTAGAGTTGGAAGGGACCCCAAGGGTCATCTAGTCCAACCCCCTGCAACGCAGGAATCTCAGCTAAATCATCTGTCACAGTTCGGTTCATGGGCGATCGAAGTCCTGGCAGGGGATGTCAGGACCGGGGCAAGATGGCGGGGTGGGAGCAGGAACGGGGAGTCAGAAACCAGGATTCAGGAAGCGAAGGGTCCAAGGGTCAGGAAGCAAGGAGTCACGAAGTCAGGGGTCCGAGGATCAAGAAGCAGGGAGTCAAGAAGCTGAGGTTCAAGGATCAGGAAGCAAGAAGCCCAAGGCAGGAAACGTGTTGCTGTGGCAAAGAGCTGAAGGGAAATGCTGATCTTATATCCCTCCCCAGCTCTTGCCACCAGGTGCTGTGAGTTACCAATCGGCCTCACCTGTGCAGCCGCGCCTTGCCTCTTCAGAACAACCTTAGGAAGGCCCCAGTCCTGCAAAGTCCCATTGGTCACAGGGCCTGGCTCCTGCACGCACACCTCACATCATCCACGACAGGTGGCCATCCAACCTCTACTTAAAAACCTCCAAGGAAGGAGAGTCCACAACTTTCCAAGGGAGTCCGTCCCAGTGTCGAACAGCTGTTCTTACTGTCAGAAAGTTCTTCCTAATGTTGAGTCAGAATCTCCTTGGGGATGGCCTCAGAAATGGCCAAAAATCCAGAAGAACGTGGTGTTTCTAGAAACCCCCACCCAGCTGCATGCAACTTGGCTTCCTTGACTGAGTCGTCTACTACCAGGATTCTCTCATCTCAGGACCTTGGACAGTTCCGAGTTGGCAATTTGCTGAAGTCATCTAACCCTTCCCAGTTCACTCTCCCTGTTTTCTTTGATGGTGTATGTAGCATTTATTTAATCATACCATTAGTTAGTCCATAAGCAGAGTTTTCTAGGTGATGGGAAACTTAAAGTGCAGTCTATAAGATCGGCAAAGAATGGGCGCATCAGTCGGAAGTTAATGCAATAGCAGCAAAAAAAATAAAATAAAAAGACACCTTAAGAGAGTGACAGAAATAGTATTTCAGGAGTTATGTCATATATTTGTACATAATGCTGAGCCTGAGTACATGTCCCAGTGGTCAGGGATGATGTAGCCCACCAATAACAGAATCCACCAATTCCCCATCCTTTGTATAGAAAGTAACAGATAGATAGTAATCTGTTTCTTCTGCCTGAACTATACTGTTGAAAGCTGAAGCATATACTGGCTTTTTAATACTTTCCTGCCTTCAAACAGAAGATCAAACAGAAGTTCCTGCTTGGCCAAAATAAAAATATTTTTTTTTCTTTAATTGAATAGGTGCCTTTCTTTCCCAGAGGCTGTTTTCCACTAGATGCATCTCCAAACATTTTTTGAAAGGGCCCCCTCCCTAGATCCACAGCCTTGAGGATATCAGCAGAGGACCTGGCAATACCTGAGCTGAGAATGAATTTCAGGAGGAAAGCAATCCTGGGTTGGGTGGTAAATTTTGGACAGCATGACCCAGCCAAGACTGCCCAAAGCGGAAGAAAACGCCAAGGTTATAACTTGGCTGACATTTACGGCTGCCAGCATAGCTTCAGTTCTTCACACTGTCCACTGACAAACTCAAATAAAGATGTTTGATGAAAGGCATTGGTAGTTTTAACTCTACTTTTTACTTCTGTGTCGATATCAGGGTTGTGGTTGTCCAACAGGACTAATTTTAAATGGGTGCCATAAGCACACTATCTGCCCCAGGAATTTGGATAAGACAACCAGCCTATTTTGTCACTTTCTACATGGCTGCCACCAAACACGAGAGAATGGGCATTGCATACCCAGCAAGTGTCCTGGAAATATTGGGACTTTGAGAGATTTATTGCAAGCGAAGTCTGCTAATAAATCTTGTGCCCACATGCTTCCTCTGGCGTGAGCTTTGCAGAAAATGCAATGTCGTTGGAAGCCGATTGAAGTCTAAATGCTGTCCTTCTGGACAATGAAGGGGAAAAGGGCTTGAAAGGTACAACTAGTGTTTATTGTAAAGGTAAAGGACCCCTGACAGTTAAGTCCAGTCACGAACAACTCTGGGGTTGCGGCGCTCATCTTGCTTTACTGGCCGAGGGAGCCGATGTTTTTCCGCTGACAGTTTTTCCAGGTCATGTGGCCAGCATGACTAAGCTGCTTCTGGCGAAACCAGAGCAGCGCACGGAAACGCCTTTTACCTTCCTGCTGGAGTGGTACCTATTTATCTACTTGCACTTTGACGTGCTTTCGAACTGCTAGGTTGGCAGGAGCTGGGACCGAGCAACGGGAGCTCACCCTGTCGCGGGGGTTTGAACCACCGACCTTCTGATCGGCAAGCCCAAGAGGCTCAGTGGTTTAGACCACAGCACCACCGATGTCCTAGTGTTTATTGTAGTAAA
Source organism: Podarcis siculus (assembly GCA_034642415.1). NCBI lineage: Eukaryota > Metazoa > Chordata > Lepidosauria > Squamata > Lacertidae > Podarcis > Podarcis siculus. Next base: position 14,591,167 of record JAXCMG010000039.1, read on the forward strand.
CAGTAATAAACACACATATTACTATATACAGATACAGAGTGTTAACAGCATGTACACTCTCTCAGCAAACTGCCATCAGCCAATCCCTCATACTATAACCACCACAGACAGACCGACTCTCTCAGAACGCAGGCATATATATATACAGTATAGCTGCTCTGTTACAGTATAAACACTGATGGGCTGAGGCTCAACCAATCCTTATCTTACACCAAAGTCTAATAACACACTCTATGTATGCTCAGGGACTAGCTGTTCTCTGCAGGCTGTGAGAGGGTGTGAGATATTCTTGGCAGCCTGCCCAGAATACCCCACAGGGGCATCCTGTTCTTTTCCTGCAAGATGTGGGCGCTGTGATCTCATGTGGTTTTTGCTCTGAGATCAAGCCCTGAAAAAAACTTGGGGGCGGGGCCATGATGATCTTGTGTGGTGCAAAACATGTGTTTCTGGGCATTGTGAGCCCTGAAAAATAAAGTGTGTCTTTGGGGCTCAGTGACCTTGCACAGGTCACATGACTTGTGCAGGAGCATGGACAGGAAGATGCACGTCCCGGTTTTGAGACTCAACATGCTGGAGGTATATGACATTGGAATACATTGGTTCCTGAGACAAGGACAGTACAGTGGTACCTCAGGTTAAGTACTTAATTCGTTCCGGAGGTCCGTTCTTAACCTGAAACTGTTCTTAACCTGAAGCACCACTTTAGCTAATGGGGCCTCCCGCTGCTGCCGCGCCACCGGAGCACGATTTCTGTTCTTATCCTGAAGCAAATTTCTTAACCTGAAGCACTATTTCTGGGTTAGTGGAGTCTGTAACCTGAAGCATATGTAACCTGAAGCGTATGTAACCCGAGGTACCACTGTAGAGATTTTAGGAAAGACTGGGAACCATTCATGTTATATCTACAGAATCAATGAAAAGAAACGGACTCGCTTGCAGGGTTTGATTAAACACTTGCAATGAACAAAAAAAAATGTAGGAAATAGAATGAGGGTGTTAAAATGATAAGAGAATAATAATAATTATGTTTTTAAAAGTTTTAAAGAAAAAGAAATAACCAATGAGCTGGGAGAGATAAGATGCCAAAAAACTGGAAGAGGAAGCTGAGGGAAGTCGGGGAGGGGGAAATTGGGGAATGGTATTTTTGCTATATGTTATTATATTTTGATGTTAAAAAATGTATAATTTCAATAAAAAATATTTTTTAAAAAAGGATTACATTGGTTCCTTCCAAATGACCTTCTTCCAGCCCCCTGCCCACCTTTGGTATAAACTTAATTTCAGAATGGCTATTGAAACACATTAAATTCAGAACACTTTCACGTTGGGTATTTTTGGCTAGGTCCTCAAACCTTCCTTATGACCCTGCTAGATTGGGCCAATCCTCCTGTTCTTGCGGTAGCCAAGCAAGGCTTAAGTTCCCATAGAAGCTTTGCAAGGGAGGAAGGTAGGGAGAAAACCAGAGAAACTTGGCTGCACCATGTGACCCTGTGCCACTTGCATCCCACCCCTGGTCTAGCGGCCGCCAGCTGCCACTGGCTGCGACGGAAAAGATGGTATCACCCAAGCAGAAAAAGATATCTACTGCAGCCGTTCCTATCTATTGATTACAAGCCGATTGCTTTACGTGCCAAATCACTCTCCCGCGTTAATAGGAACGAGCTGCTATGTATTGTGTGCCTGTTCAGATGAATTAAAGCATCATCATGGCTGCACCAGAGGGGGAACGAGAAGTCCACAGAGCAGATAAGACAGTGTATACTTCTGACTCACCCTTCACGCAATTTATGTTTTCATATTTCTTGCCGATTAGCCTTATTGCGTTTTATGCTGAAAGAGACTGTCATCTCCCTGTGTGTAATAACTTCCAATGTTCCACCGAGATGTCCCACATCCTTTATAATACTAGCCAAACAATCCTTGGTTTCCTTTTTTGCATTTCCAGTGTGCAATCAAGTATCATCCTGGGAGCTGATATCATTTATATGTTTATCATAGACCACATAAGGATATCAGAAGAGCCTGCTGACCCATGGGCCCAATGGCCCATCTCATCCAGCATCCCAGTGGCCAACTGGGTATCTTCAGGGACCAGTTCTCCTGCACTGGGAAACAGGTTGAGTCGGGAGGGCGCTGCAGACCCCCTGCAACAATGACTTAGAATGGAAGGCAGTGTGTGTGTGTGTGTGTGTGTGTGTGCATGTGTATGTGTTTGCGTTTGTGCGCGCACACCAAATTTTAGCATTGCACAGGGTGCCATGGAAATTTGGAAGCCCAAAGTCCACCACTGGAGAAAGCTGCAAGAAGGACCCACCACCAAGAACACCGAGTTTCCCGGAAACGTATTCACAAGCATTCCTTCCCCTGACTGTGGAGGCAAAGGATTGCAGTCATGGCTAGTAGACATGGATAGCCTCATCCTCCACAAATTTGCCCAGTCCTCTTTGAAAGTTGTACAATTTTGTGACCATCGCTGTCTCTTGTGGAAGGGAGTTCCGTAGTTTAAACTATGCACCGCGTGAAGAAGGACTTTCTGTTACCTGATGAATCTTCTGACATTGGGTGTCCACGAGTTTGAGTGTTATGAGGGGCAGCGGGGGCTTCATCCACTTTCTCCATGACTAACATAATAATAATTATAACATAATTATATAATTATAACATAATTATACGGGACGCGGGTGGCACTGTGGGTTAAACCACAGAGCCTAGGGCTTGCCGATCGGAAGGCTGGCGGTTCGAATCCCCGCGACGGGGTGAGCTCCCGTTGCTCGGTCCCAGCTCCTGCCAACCTAGCAGTTCAAAAGCACGTCAAAGTGCAAGTAGATCAATAGGTACTGCTCCAGCGGGAAGGTAAATGGCGTTTCTGTGCACTGCTCTGGTTTGCCAGAAGCGGCTTAGTCATGCTGGCCACATGACCTGGAAGCTGTACGCCGGCTCCCTTGGCCAATAAAGCAAGATGGGCCGCAACCCCAGAGTCATCCGCAACTGGACCTAACTCTCAGGGGTCCCTTTACCCCTTTACCCTTTACCTTTAACATAATTATATAAACTTCTGCCATGCCAGCTCTTACTTGCCTGAAAATGTCCAAATGTGGAGAACTGAATTTAAGGCAGGAAAACTGAGAAATTGAGGGGAACCAAAACAGACACGTTTGCCCAGTCCCAGTTGAAACACAGAGAGCACCCACTATCTTTTCTTCCCAACAGGTTCTATGGCTGGGTCCACATTCTGTAGAGTATTAAGCTTAGAACAGTGTCTTGTGAGCTGCCATGGAACCTGTGCTGTGTGGGTTGTAAACGACGAGAACCGCTTTGTACACTATCGTCCACGCATTTTCACCCAGCCCCCAAGAGAAACAAAATTATTTTTTGACATTGCATAATTCAGGGATGGAGAACCTTTTTTGCCGACTCCCAACTCCCATCAGCCCCAGAGAGCATAGCTTATGGGTCAGTGATGAGGGGAGTCAGAATCCAACCGTGTCACGAGGCCCACAGGTTCCTCACCTCAGGTGTAAAACGGATCCCAGCCAGACCGTAAGTCAAAGAAATCCACGTCACAATTGGTCAACCGGTGCTGAGGAAACCACCACTGTAAACAATAGTCTTCCAAATAAAGCAATAAAACAAACCCTCCTCAAACTTAACTTTGCTGTATTTCCTTCTATCGATCCAGCTTCTTCGTTCTCCTCAACATCATGACTCAGAGCACGTTTTCCACATCCTCACTTTCTTGACACCACAAGCCGTCATCACCATTGCTGCCACTACCGCCATAGTTTGTGCTCCAAAGTCTTACGAGGTTCACAAATCATGTCTAAAGCTTCATCTGGGAACCCAGCTGTCAAATGGTGAAGCCCATTTCTTTGACGTTTCTGCTTGCATTGAGTGACCTCTACTGACTTGGCCAGCCGCTCTCTCTAGGTCATTAGGCTTTGTATTAGCAGAAAGGGTGAGTGATGGAGGAAGAACACAGTGGATGGTATGCCTTTATTTTCTGGTCCCTTAGTTTAGGAAGACCGAAATCGTAGCAGGTCTCTCCATCGCCGCCACCACTCCTCACCGGAATGCTGCAACATTTAAGCTGAATAAAACATTTCCTTTATGAGCCAGGATGTGTGATCCAAGCCAGGAGTTGTCTCCAACTAAGTTCTACTCAGAGTAAGCCCACTGAAATGAATGGACCTAAGTTAGCCATGTTCATTAATTTTCAGTGAGTAGAACTAGCAATGGATACAGTTCCTGGATCCTAATGGGAGTTTGGAAACATTACCCTGTGTTCCTGCTGTGGTCCCAATTGATCCAGGGCCTCTGTGCCTGCTATTTGCAACAGAAGGAAAGTTTCAATTTGCTACGATGGAAGGTTCAGGGCCTCTGATCTGGACCAGAATTGCACCAGGGGGAAATGGGTTGAAGCCTCAACTCCTCCCCACAAGTCCCAATCCAGATCGGGGACTCCAAACATGCTATTTGCTTTTTTAAAACCCATTCACACGATTGCTAGCTGCGTCCATGCTGCCATGTCTAATTTGGCCCTTGCATTCAGGTACCATTGGAACGGAAGAAGACCCAGTCTAGTGCCCAAGTCGTTCTTCAAAGGAACTGCTGCAGAGATCATTCCCCTTCTGGGCATCATCTCGACACCCAACTCTTGCCCTCTGACGCAGTTATGGATAAAATTATAGCATGGAGCATATTGATCCCAACTCTCATCCACTGGAGTTTTTCTCAAATTGCTTTGCCACCTCCGTAGGGTTATCTTTTTAACTGAAAACCACTTGTACCATGTACTCCTTTCTGCGTTTGTGCTTTCCGCTATTGCAGCAGTAGCTTGGCAGCGCATCATGACCAATCCACAACCCTAGAAGAGACCCTTCAGACAGGTTTTTCATCCTGAGGAGTAACACAATGGAACGTGTCTGACATTTCTTGACATACATCCATTACTACTGTATCCTTTTAGTCCCTGCCCTGCTTTTATTAAATTGGTGGATAAGGACCCTGGAAGATCTCTTGTTGTGCGTCAGTTTTAGTAACCAGATAACTGGTTGCAGATAAACATGACCAGCGAGCATTACTCTTTTCCTTACAAACTTGTTTCCTCCACTTTGCCACCGTGTATATGTGTTTTTCCTAAGAGGGCAAATAGCAGCTGCAATGGGGAAGGGTAAGCAGGGAAATGGTACTGTGAGGGGAAGGTTAGCTGCCTTGCTCCTATGCCCTTGCCCTACTAATCTGGAGAGAGAGCGAGAAAGAGCGAGAGAGCTTCTGGCCTTTTTACTATTGGAGATGTAAGCGATAATGTACTCTACTCTACTGCTCTTGAAGAGCCAGCATAAACTCTATTGAGCTCCCAGTAGTTCTGTTTCCAGGCTGTTTGGCAATGATTTGCTGCCTGCTTAGGCCCCACCCAAGACAAAATCTCTAATTATGGGCTTGACCAGATCTTCTTCTACAAGGCTGCACACTTCTCGTGATCGCTAACAGCAGAAAAGTGTTTTATTTTCTGAGTTTCAAGTCATAATCAGACAAATGGAAGGGATGAAGGGTGCAGGTACTCTCCTTGATGGAAAACCACTCTTCAAAACAAGCGCTGATTATGGAATAGCGTTGGCTTCCATCAACTCTTAATTTTCCTGAAGGCTTTTGCAAAACACATTTTTCTCTGCCCCTTTATTTCATTTTATTCCTGTTTCCCGAATTCAAACTCACCAATGACCCTTTCATTTTCTAGAAGTGTATACCCCCTGAGTTTATTCTCCTTCTTGCTCTGTTGCTTTCAACCAATTTGCTCATCCTGCTCTTCTCAGGATTCACTATAATACGTAGTGCATATACACCAGTGGTGATCTCCTTTCTCCTAGTGCTTTTGCTCATGGAGCCAAAATGGCACCACGCACACTGGAATTATCACCTGTCGGTCACCTTGAAATGCAGAGAGACTTTTGCAGGGGACACCTGCGCACACAGAAGACCAGCAGGGAAGAGGAATGGAATGGAGGAACTCTAACCAGCCTTGAACAGCAGCACTCCATGCTGCAATATTTTGTTGCATGCCTACCCGCGGAACAAATTTCAGCTTTTAAATCCATCATTCAATCTGACCCCTATGGGGAAGAGCTGTCACTCAGCAGCAGAGCATCTGCTTTGCATGCAGAAGGTCCCAAGTTAAATCCCTGGCATCTCCAGGTAGGACTGGGAGAGATACTTTGGGATATTTTGGGAGAACAAAAGGCTAAGGAGTGAACCCTACACAAATCCAGAGTGGAGACTCAAACAGGTTTGGATGGCGCCTTGTGTGTCTCCTGTCATGGAATTCTACTCCATATTGATCCAGAGCAGATTCCAACGTATAGTTTGTTGTTGTTGTTGTTGTTGTTTAGTCGTGTCCGACTCTTCGTGACCCCCTGGACCAGAGCACGCCAGGCACTCCTGTCTTCAACTGCCTCCCGCAGTTTGGTCAGACTCATGCTGGTAGCTTCGAGAACACTGTCCAACCATCTCGTCCCCTTCTCCTTGTGCCCTCCATCTTTCCCAACATCAGGGTCTTTTCCAGGGAGTCTTCTTTCCTCATGAGGTGGCCAAAGTATTGGAGCCTCAGCTTCAGGATCTGTCCTTCCAGTGAGCACTCAGGGCTGATTTCCTTCAGAATGGATAGGTTTGATCTTCTTGCAGTCCATGGGACTCTCAAGAGTCTCCTCCAGCACCATAATTCAAAAGCATCAATTCTTCGGCGATCAGCGGTCCAGCTCTCACTTCCAACGTGTTGTTAGCAGAGTAAAAACTTAAACACATTGTGGGATTCCCCCCCAAAAATAGACCAGAGGCAATTAATATTTCATCCAGCAGAGCTTTACTGCTTCTGAAGGCAAATGAGCATCATGGTCACAAATCCAATACATTCAGGGTTGGCACTGTCCATAAGAAATCCAGTTGCAGCAGACTTTACTTAAACTTACAGTAACTTATAATAAGTCTAAACACTATATACAGAACATCACACCAGAAGGAAAGGAGATAGAAAGAGGGCCAGGCTCCTTCTGGCCCTACTTTTATAGTCAGCATGACCTTGACAGAAGAGATAATCGAACCAGTTTAAGCCAGCTGCACTCAGCTTCTCAGAAGGAATAACCCAAACATCACAGACCTCTTCTGCTTGTTTCTTTCACACAGAGAAGCTTCCAGATCCCTCTTGAATTAATTAGAATAGGAAAGATCTCTACACATCAGATCAATTCTTTCTGCACTAAGAAATACAAACTGACACGCCTTTTGACAACTCCTGCAGCCATGCTGGTGCCAAATGTATTGCTCTGCTTTCCTTTGGACGATAACAACAAGGCCAAGAGGGGAGTCTTGTTGTCTGGGCAGCCCAGGACACTGCCCAGACTTGCGTCCCGGGGAGGCCTCTTCGTTGCTTTTAAAGCCATGGTTTGACTTCACCTACAGAGGTGCACTCCATTGTCTCTCGAGACAGATGCCAACAATTGTTTCAGAAACTGTGGATCTGGTGGGGTCCCCTTGAAACATGAAATGAACTGAATTCCTCAACTATCAGCACTTCACCCTAGTCATCACTCGCCTGCCCTTGTCTCAGGTGTCATGTAATCATTAACCACAACCTTTATCTCTTTTTTGCACTTCTCAGATCAAATAATAACATATAACCAATTTGGGAGAATGCTTAAAAATCTAACCAGTCCAGTCTGGTCCTTCACCACACCACATCTTTGAGATGTTCAGGGAAGTTTTTAATGGTTGATGTTTTATTGTGTTTTTAATATTTTGTTGGGAACTGCAGAGGGTGGCTGGGCCAACCCAGTCAGATGGGCGACATATAAATAATAAAATGACAATGACAATGATATCAGAGATCACATTACAGCAACGAAATAACAATGGGTCATATTGTTTTAATTACCAAGTGCAGTGTTGGTAAATGGATCACCAATACATAATGGTCATTCTAACTCCTTTCCTTGATAATCAGTTTTAGTTTTTGTAGTGGGCAACTGCAAACAAAATCCAATACGTCTCTCACAAAGCAAAGTTCCCTTAGGCTGTTTCTTTCCAAAAAGATTGGTTGCTCTCTGTTTCCTTCAGAAGTGCCCCTTGCCCTCAGACAAATATTTTTGAAACTGAAGGCAAGATTGATTGAAGCTGGTTCAGGTACACAGTTCTACACGCACGCATGCACCGCCCCCCCCCAAATCATCCTCACTGTTTCTGACATTCAGACTGGGACAACTGTTGCTTATGTAACAAAACTGCAATAGCCATTGATAAGGGAGAGGTTTCCTTGCGGGGAACAAGGTTTGCAGAACTATTTTTAAAAAGCTGGTACTTAAAAAAACACCAAAAAACCTATAGGGAACCCCCGAAACACTCCAATTACAGCTAAACATGTCCAGTGACCAGAATGCTCCTTGGCATCTTTCTAGATTGTTTTTGTATGCCACTACTGCTGCTAGAATTTTGCTGGCTAAAAATTGGAAAACACAAGAAGTGCCAACAGTGGAGGAGTGGCAGATGAAGATGATGGACTGTTAGGAGCTAGCTGACCTGACCGGAAGAGTCCGCGACCAGAAGGAGGAGGAGTACCAGGAGGAATGGAAGAAATTTAAAGACTATTTAGCCAAATATGCTCAGATAACCTAAATAGAAATACTTGCAAGAACCAGATTGGCCTAGGATCTAAATATGTGATGTTATAGAATAATATGTCTAAAGTTAAAATGAAAAGAAAGAAAGATGTTAATTGACTAAGTAAACACTTCACCTGATCTTTCAATATGTGCTTACCAATCACTCCTGCGTTTTCAAAGTACAGTGGTACCTTGGTTCTCAAACGCCTTGGAACTCAAACAACTTGGAACCCAAACACTGCAAACCTGGAAGTGTTCTGGTTTGCGAAGTTTTTTTGGAAGCTGAACATCCTCCGTTTTGAGTGTTATGCTTCCGATTTGAGTGCCCCACTTCAGTTTTGAGTGTTACACTGAGGTCTGTCTGTTTTTACTATTTATTTTGTGGTTTTGTTTTTGTGGCTCTTTTTTGTTTTGTTTTTGTGACTGTGTGGAACCCAGTTCAGCTACTGATTGGCTGCTTGTGTGACTGCAGTACATTGTTTAGTGCTTTCATTTTATGGATCAGCGGTCTCGTTATATAGTAAAATCCATGTTAAATTGCTGTTTTAGGGGTTGTTTTTAAAAGTCTGGAACCAATTAATCCATTTTGCATTACTTTCTATGGGAAAGCATGCCTTGGTTTTGGAACGCTTTGGTTTTGGAACGGACTTCCATAATGGATTAAGTTTGAGAACCAAGGCACCACTGCACCCACCAACTGTCTTCCAGAGATGAAACACATGTACTTTTCCTTTTTGTAAGAAAGCATTTGGCCAGAAACTTTTTGGGTTTTTAAAAGGACTGCTTTAAATAATCTTTATCTGTAGGAAAATGTAAAAGCTTCCCATATTGAGCTTCTTGAGTACACCTGACTTCTGAGTAAACGCCTGCTTTGCTTTTGGCAGAGAGGCTGCCACAGGTGTCATCTATCTTAAGGCGTTGCTTGCCAAACTTGGAGCAAATCTCTACCAAGTACATCTTAAGAGATACCATCTGGCGCTTAACCTTGCATAAGGCAGGCCCTTCACAGAAAACATCAGGTCCACTATTAATATTCCATTCATTCCCCGAGGCCTTAATTAGGTTCAGAACTTCCAATATGGCTTCTGTGTACTCACACATCCCAGTGGGATAGCAAAAAAGACTCTCTTTCCAAACTCTCAGCAAAGTTCTGTGATTTACGATAGAGTTGTGATAGGAAAGAAAATACGACAGTTTGTTTTCATTTATTTATTTGTATCTTATTGGGGGGGCATGGACAAATAAAGTGAAAGAAATGAAAACAAACAAACTCGAAACTGTAATACAATATATAGGTACATAAGTAATGCTATTATTCCAGCGAGTATACAGTGGTACCTCAGGTTACAGACGCTTCAGGTTACAGACGCTTCAGGTTACAGACTCCACTAACCTAGAAATAGTACCTCGGGTTAAGAACTTTGCTTCAGGATGAGAACAGAAATCCCGTGGCAGTGGCGCAGTGGCAGCGGGAGGCCCCATTAGCTAAAGTGGTACCTCAGGTTAAGAACAGTTTCAGGTTAAGAATGGACCTCCAGAATGAATTATTCTTAACCCGAGGTACCACTGTACAATTATTAACAACTCGCTGTGATTTTTATAAATGCATTCCAAGCATCACTGTATTGATCCATACACAACCTGCGTCTAAAAGCAATCCATTTGTTGCAAGAATTGTCGTATCTTTCATTCGTTGATCAAACGGGGCCATAATATTATCTTCCGATGAATCAGTATCAGTCTTTTTAGCAGATGTAATGGTGCGAAGGGAACGTGGGTGGCGCTGTGGGTTAAACCACAGAGCCTAGGACTTGCCGATCAGAAGGTCGGCGGTTCGAATCCCCACGAAGGGGTGAGCTCCCGCTGCTCGGTCCCTGCTCCTGCCAACCTAGCAGTTCAAAAGCACGTCAAAGTGCAAGTAGATAAATAGGTACTGCTCTGGCGGGAAGGTAAACGGTGTTTCCGTGCGCTGCTCTGGTTCACCAGAAGTGGCTTAGTCATGCTGGCCACATGACCCAGAAACTGTATGCTGGCTCCCTCAGCCAATAAAGCGAGATGAGCGCCGCAACCCCCATGACTGGATGTAATGGTCAGGGGTCCCCTTTACCTTTTATTGGCATGAAGCGTCCATTTACATTGGCCATCAAGCCCCATCCACTATGGGCTCTCAAACTTCAGCAGCGCCCTATGTGATGCTAAAATTTGGCCCCTTTGGCTCTCACGCTGCGTTCTACAGCACCCCCTGCAGCACAGTGCTCAGTGTGACTGCACTGGTCGTGCTACCCTAAAATTGCCTCTGGATATAGCACCTGGTCAGTCTGCCCCACTATGGGAGATGCATTTAAATTATAGCAATTCTTTCTAAATTTGCATTTAGTCATATAAATGAGAACATACAGATTTTATGCAAATTTATGCCCTCCTTTCTCTTTTAGTGATGTGTAAATGGGTGTCGGGGGCTGGACTGAGGAGAAATGGTGGGAACCCCTCCCCCTTCCTGCACATTCCCAAGAAGAGGAGGACAGTATAGATTTAGAAGAGTGGTTTGCAGAAGGTCATAGTTCAGGGGCTGCAGAGGGGAGAAGCTGGAAAATATTGGGAGAGCAGCAGGGATAAGAAGCACCAGGAGAGAGACAGCTAACAGACCCTCCCCCCAAAAACCAAGGTGTGTCTTGAGAGTAATAGAACAGAAAACTCAGAGGCAGAAAGCACAGATCAGCTGGTGCAGGGATGATGTAGAATAGGTGGGACTGAAGGGGTTGGACTTTACTTGAAGCAATGCCATTATCTAAAATAGGCAACATTCCTTCATCTCTCTCTGTGTATGTTGAATAAACTACATGGTAAGAACTCTTCTTGTTTTTCTGCTTCTTGGCATCTCACTGCGAGAGGGATAGGATTCCCTGAAGCCTTGACAATGGGCTCGTTCCAGATTGAGTACCAGAAGCCTTCTTTAAAAAAATAATAATTAAAAAATTATTTTTTCTTTTTCATTCATTACATACATCTCAAATTCTTAACATTTACTATATATTCCTCCCTCCCTCCCCTCCAAGACTTCCCCCAACTTGCGCTTCTGGTTTGTCTCTATTTTCACCCACTTTGCTATCTCGCAACAGAAAAAGTTATTAATAACATAACATCACACCTAAAAACATAAAAATAGAAGTAAAGACACCATCCTATTTCACTATCTTCTAAACATTTTCTGATGCTGATAATGTGGATGTTTATTTAAATCCTGCCATCAAGTCTATTGGCTTTGTTTCTGCAAATATAATATGAATGGTCCCCAATCTTTTTCAGAAGCCTTCTTTCTTTAGCTTTATGGGGCAGCTCTTGACAACAGCTTTCTAGATTTTCTAACTATTCTTCAATCCAGAGGTTGCCGGGGGGGGGGGGG
>JAXCMG010000039.1:14603227-14615969 GCA_034642415.1 Podarcis siculus
AGAAGAAGAAGAGTAGTAGTTTGGATTTGATATCCCGCTTTATCACTCCCTGAAGGAGTCTCAAAGCAGCTAACATTCTCCTTTCCCTTCCTCCCCCACAACAAACACTCTGTGAGGTGAGTGAGGCTGAGAGACTTCAGAGAAGTGTGACTAGCCCAAGGTCACCCAGCAGCTGCATGTGGAGGAGCGGAGACACGAACCCGGTTCCCCAGATTATGAGTCTATCACTCTTAACCACTACACCACACTGACTACACCACACAATAGCATCCCTATGAAACCTCAGAGTGCCCCATGTTTGCCCCTTGGTCATGTGATGTTAAGAGTGGTTACCCTTTTCTCCCTTGAAAAGTACGTAAGAGTTGGAAGAGGAAGTTGAGGGAATACTCTTCCCTCCTTCCTCTTTCAATTCTTTGTGTTTTTCGATGCTCACATTAATTCTGCTGGATCCGACTTTTAGCCAAATCCCTTGGAGAAGTAAAGTGTATGTTCTGGGTACACAAGACCTCCACCATGTGCATAAGATGTTATCCTCACACACTGGTTCTGTGTCATGCGACCCCAATATTTTCAAACTCTTACCGCAAATCAACATGGTGAAAGAAAGCAGTTTCAGTTTCATATTCATCTGATTTTAATAAACCCCTCATAGAGAAGACACTATTATGTGGCAGAAACGTAAAGGAAGGAAATAAGAGCACAAATAACGACAATTTGATTATAGAAATTAATATCCATAAATGTCTTCCTGATGCAGGAAGCTTGGTTGTGTCGCATTCTGCCTAAAGCTAAGCAGGAAAAGGTTTGAAAATTAGAACTAACCGTCAGTTAGTTGTACACAGATGTGACTGCAATTTATTCGCAAGAAGGAGAAGTTGTCTCAAAGGAAAACAGCCGAGTCATTTAAAGTGAATTAGTGTGTTTGTTGCACCTGGATTCCCTTCTAGATGCTTAGTAACACAGAATAAATTACTATGATGGAAAATACAGAATTATGGTGGTGTATCTATACAAACTGATTTTGCAGTGTATAATTAAAGCATAGAGAAGAAGCTGTATGCATGCATTTATATTCAGGTTATACTCTGATTTCCAAACTACAAAATGCAGGGAGACGCTGCATGTTCAGGATGCTTCTGCCCTGGTTCAGCTCGGAGGCTCGTGTGCACAGAAGAAACAAACCTCTGTACGCAAGCAGATGTTGCAAGCCCAGTTCCTCTCCCAGTCTTGTTTTTGGGAGCGTTACAAAATTGGCGATAGTGCCGGACAGCTGTTCAGAATGAGGCTCTGGGGAACAGGAGTTAGTCTTGCCTACTCAACCGCTAATCAGTATGACAGGCATTCGTTTCATCAGGATCCATTTACACAGCCCCATTGGGAAGAAAGCCTTTGAGTACAGTACTGCCTATGTCATGGGTAGGCAAACTATGGCCCGGGGGCCAGATTCGGCCCAATTGCCTTCTAAATCTGGCCTGCAGACGGTCCGGGAATCAGCGTGTTTTTACATGAGTTGAATGTGTGCTTTTATTTAAAATGCAGTTCTGGGTTATTTGTGGGGCATAGGAATTTGTTCATTTCTCCCCCCAAAATATAGTCTGAGGGACAGTGGACCGGTCCCCTGCTGATGTGCTCCTGTTAATGTTGCCATTTTAGAAGCCTTCCAGGAGCTGCCACAATCTTTGATGTGGTTAAGGGATTCCATGCTACGTTTCTTCTTCTTGACCAATCAGCTTAGAAGTACCCAAGCAAAATGTTGGTTATAGACCTAAGTGAAGGAGGGTCCTCCCCATCCTGCCCAACAATTGCAATATTTGTCAATTTCAGTCATCTGACCATTCATTCAGTCATCCATTCGTCCATCTGTTTATTCATTGAAGAGCATTTGTAAACTGCTTAATTTTATTATAATTTCCAAAGTGGTGTACACCCACACCCACATACCCACACAACATCATTTTAAAAATACACCCTAAAACCAATAAAGCAGTGATATAAAAGCATATTATCACAGAATCTTAGAGTTGAGTCATCTGGTCCAACCCTCTGCAATGCAGGAATCTCAGCTAAAGCATCCATGACAGATGGCCACCCAACCTCTGCTTAAAAACCTCCAAGGAAGGAGAGTCCACAATGTCCTTAAGGAGTCCATTCCACTGCTGAACAGCTCTTACTGCCAGAAAGTTTTTTTCTGAATGTTTAGTCGGAATCTCCTTTTTTGTATCTTGAAGCCATCGGTTCTTCAGAGCAGGAGAAAACAAGCATGTTCCCTCTTCCAGGTCGAAACAAAATTTAAAAATTCCTTCCAGTAGCACCTTAGAGACCAACTAAGTTGGTCGACTACGGCAGACCAGCACCTACCTCTTCCAGGTGACAGCCCTTAAGATATTTGAAGATATCAAACATATAAAATAGGGTCTGATTCAGGTTAAGGAAAGCCTATTCATTTCGCCAACACCACTTGCTTTCTGAAAAAAATAAAATTAATAGAGTGATCGTTGGTTGGGGAAAGCACATGTGAATTGCCCCATCAATGGTGTTCTTGTATTTGTAAATGTATTTGTGTTCTTGTATTTGTGTTCTTGTAAAAGCATAATAAAACATCAAACATTAAAAACTTCCCTGTACTGTGCCTTCCGATGTCTTCTAAAAGTTGCATAGTTATTTATCCCCTTGACATCTGATGGGAGGGCATTCCACGGGACAAGGGCACCAATAGAGCAGTGTCTCAACTTTGCAGAACTACAAAGAACTGCAGCCATGACGCAGAATAGAATCTGGTGCAGATTTAATAAGGGAAGCAACGTGCTGGCGAAGATACTGCCAGGATCCCCTGGAGCAAAGTTGCCTGTGTTTCTATGCAGAAGAAATGTGTTGCTGAGAGGCGGATGGGGAGCACAAAATGAAAGATGGGTTTGGAAAACTGGATAACATCAACAGACCGGGGCATGTGGTGGGTGTCCGCAGAGGTGTTCCCCGGTATCTCTCAAAGGCTCCAGGCGTAATAAATGCACGCAGGATACAATAACAGAGTGCACGAGGCTTCATCAATCAGAGGCGAGAGTGTTCACGTGTGAATATCCCTGGAGTTATCAGCACCAGTAATTCTCCAAATAAAGAGCCCCTTCGCCCTACTTTGATAAGGGAACAGCAGTCGGAGGCCTTATCAAGTCTCACCAACCAGAGGGGGAAACAAAGATCCCCACTTCATTTATGGACGAGGAGGGTCCTGAAATGGGGAGGGGGAGATGGAGTTTGCTGTAGACGAGGCAAAGCATGTTTCATTCCCATTGAGAGCTTTTGTTTGTTTGTTTGTTTCGTGAATAGGGGAGATATGAATGAATGGCACAGGGCAGAGCAGTGAGAGGGAGGGCTTGCACATTAATCAGAAAATATCAGGAGCTTGCAACAGGGTGCGTTTGATGTGCAAAAAGAAGAAGGAGAAGAGGCTGCCGTGAAATCTGGCTTCCCCTCAGAACTGGTGCCAGGCCTGTAATAAATTATAAAAACATCACCACCGAGAAGACACAATCTTGGAGAAATTAAGAGCAAAAATTAAGCTTGAAATTAACCAAGAGAGGAACTGTTGGAATGAGCAAGACTAGATGAAACAAAATTGCACCCTGGTCACCCTGGACTTGTGCCCTGTAGTCTGGCTCTACCACTGCATGGCCGTATAAAATGGACTTATACAGAACGGAACCTCTGGTCTGTAAAGCTCAGCACTGTTTGACCTGCCTAGCAGCCCCTCCTCAGTTTCTCAGAGGGCATTTCCTCATTCTGCCCCCGAAATCTCCACTTTGGGCTGCATCTGGGACATTATGTAGCATGCAAGGAATGCGCTGTGTTGAGCTACGGGCATCTTCCCTACCATTCAGCAGAGGGGACAATATTGAGCAGCTGGCGGTGGGCTTGGTAAATAGGAAAACCTACATCCTTTCCCAGCAAGAAAGGCAAGTGTGATCTGCAACAAACTGTTGCAGTGTAAACTCCCTCCAAATAGGAAAACTCCGGTTCAGTGAACTGTTCCCTCCAAACAGGACATCCCAATCTCTCACCCCTGTCACAATTTCCACTTTCCCTTTTCTAACTGACATGCAACATTCCAGGACAACTGAGAATACTCAGCCCTCATTGGACTGTTTTGTTGGGAGGTGGGGGTGCCTCCATAATATATATATATTAAATTGCTGTCAACTAGCTACTGGACTAAGTTCAAAGTGCTGGTTTTACTGCATAAAGCCCTATACAGCTTGGGATCAGGATGCCTGTAAGATCTCCCCCCCTTCCTAAAATACCCAATCCGCCACTGCACTCTGCAGGTGAGGGCTTCCCGGAGATGCCACCTTATCAGGATGGCCATCTCACGCAATACAGAAATCAGGCTTCCAGTGTCATGGCACCTGCCCTTTTCAAGTCCCTCCTGTTAAATATTAATTGGGCTGTCGTGGGAGGAAGCTGCCTCCACAGCTCTCTTGCACCCTGGAGTCAGACCCCGAAGGCCCGGCTGAGCCCCGGCGTCTCTTCCTGCAGCTCCAACCTTGATGAGGGAGCCTTACGTGGGGCACCTGGTTGCGCCCCCTCAAAACAATGTGCCCAGGGCCACGGACCCCCACACCCCATGCTACACCACTGGTCTCCTCCCAGCACTTATTGCTAAAATGAGAGTAGACAGAAGCCCTTAGCTTTCAACACACCCTTACCTCCAGTGGGTGATTTCCCCTCAGAAGTCAGAGAAATGCACTTGGTACATGTTCAGAGGAACACTTCCAATTTATTAGGAGTTTAAGCATCTCAGGACTGAAATCTAGTCTGGGGCAAAGCCTTGATATACCTCAGCTGGAATTATCATCATCATCATCATCATCATCATCATCATCATTTCTATACCACCCTATACCAGGGGTCTCCTCCCTCCTCAGGCTCTCTCTGACAGGACAGCCCCTCCCTGGCTTTCTAGAGGTAAGAGCTTGCTTGTGTGAGTGGGACACGACACTCTGCACTGTCTCAGAGGCACCCTCTTCTTTAGGAGGACTTCACGAGGCTGAGTCTTGGGAGCTGACCCCACTCCTCCTGGCATTATTCAGAATTGCTATCCCGCCCCTCGCCTGCCATGGGGCTCTCATATTTCTGAAGGGCTCTATTTTCCAACAGGCAGAAGTTCTCCAGGTGCCGTTTTATCCATCCTTGAATCTGAGCGGTGGGGGGAAGCTTTTAAGACTGGTGGTGTCAGCCTGCCGTGCAGCTGCTGAAGCCACAGACGGGGCGGGGGAGAGTGGGGTGGGGGAACCTTCCCCCAGAGGGTAGCACTGAAGCAGTGATGGCTGGACGGGTGGGCGTCAGACGAAGGAGGAGCGCTGGGCTGCGCTTTCGCCGTCGAGCCAGCCAGCCAGCCAGTCAGGAGGGCGGAGAGGCGCTGCTCCAGCAGCGCCCTCGAGGGGAGGCGTTAAGGGCTTGACCTTTCCTGCCACCTCGCCCAGCCTGCATATAAAGGCAGGTCCCGGCCGAGGAGGCAGAAGCAGCGCCGCGCTCAGTCTCCGCCGCGACTCGCCGCTGCCCTTGATCAAGCAGAGCGCCGAGCCGCCCCGTCGAGGCCAAGCCCGGAACGCACCATGGCGCGCCCCGAGTCCCAGCTGCTGCCGAAGCCCCGCGGGCTCTTCTCGCTCCTGGGTCTCTTCGCCTTCGCGCTGCTGCTGGAGGGACGTGGCGTCCGCGCCGCGCCCTTGCAAGGCAGCGAGGGGGCGTCCCCGATGGCCAAGGTCTACCCCCGGGGCAGCCACTGGGCTGTGGGTGAGTACGCACGAATTGCTGGGCGCCCACAGTCGCCAAATGTGTGTGTGTGTGTGGTGCTCGCGCTTTCTCTCCCCACCCCGACGCCGCGGTTGGCGCTTGACAGTGGAGCATCAGCCCCGAGGGAAAGTGAAAAGAGAGCGAGGTCTTTGCCGCGAGGAGCTTACAATCGCCGTTTCTGCAGGGGGAGCGAGTAGCATTCAGGGAGTGAGGGTTGAGCGGAGGGGAGGAGAGTGAGTTTTAGAGGGACGGAGGGAGGGATCTCGTACTTTCCCCCAACTTTGAAAAGCTGGCTTGGAGAGCATCCATCCGTCCGTTATCATTTTCCTCCCAGCCAGGCTCGGTACCCATCCTGGCGACGCAATGCCTCCCGTTTCCAGTGAGCATCCCCTCTAGCTTGCCTCGCTCCCGCGCCGCATCACGTTATCCCCTCCATCCTGTTCGTGTCAATCTATTCCGTGTGCAAGCAGATGCGCTGCTGCTGATTTTTATTTTTCTGTTTTGGAAAAGAATTTGCGACTTCGCACAGCAGGTCATTAATATTTTTTTGGGGGGGTGACTTTGCTACCCTGTAGTCATAACCGCCACTAGGTTCGATGGAGAAGAATTCCATCCCTTAGGTCTTTTCAGTCCTGATAAGTGGGTCAGCAAAACATTGCAGTGTGGAGCGCACCTGTTCAATGTCCCAGCCAATCAGTTTGTCATGCCTTTTGCGGGGATACTCCATTCCTCCCCACTCCCTTCATTTCCTGTTCCTCCACTGCATTCTGTGCCAAATGAGCATCTTTGGTCCTCAGTCGGCTGCTATTAGACACCCCTCACTTGGGTTCCCTCCCCTCAAGCTTTTTTTTTGAGTGGGAGGGAGGTACTTGGGGTGTCCCCAAGCTTGCTAAAACGTGCTGATGAACCGTGGATGGTGTTGCCATTTGAGCTACATGGGGTTCTAAACTCCAGAGAACTGAGTTTTCTATTAAGATATAGGAGAACTAAATGAAATCTCCATTGACAGGTAAAAAGAGATAGTTGGTTGCAACCCCCTTAACATGGTGGTATTAACCTCCCAACACCACCAGCACCTATTGCAGTTGCAGGAGATGATACTGACTGCCTGGAGACAGGTGACAGTTTATTCCGGAGGGTAGAAATGATATCATGGGAACACGGCTCATCCCAACAGAACTTGACATATGTTCTTGCATATGTAAAGTAACAATGCAATGCAAGTAACATTGATTTAACTAGAACAAGCTCCAAGAGAGGCTTTGCTTTTGAGCGGAGGAGTTGCTGGAGAAATGGAAGCGCTTCACCCTTTCCCCACCAGCCATCAAAACCACCCTCCCCCCCCACTGCTTTTCTCCTCCTGCTCTCTAGATATATGTGTCTTTTTCAGGGACATTGTGGTGGGGGAAAGCAGCTTGGGGGGAGGTCATCATGGGGCTCATCCACACATTCGCTCGTCCTGTGTTTGATCGTATTGTGTACTGCTTAGTTGCTCAGGGTCCGAGAACTTTTCTTGTTCTGCAGCTGTGCCTTCCGAAAATTTGACCTTACCCACTGAACTGAAGCTCAGTTGAGCAAAATCTGCCTCTTGGTTTTCTGTGCATCGGATAAGATACAAATCAGCAGGTAAGATTGGATTTTCACACGGCACAGCCGAGGAACAATGGGGATAGCCCTCGCACCTGGGAAAAATTAATCGGTGCACAATATGATCAAAATACGCGTCAACCGAAAGTGTAGATGAGCCCAAAGGTGGCAAGGTGGCTGGCAGGAATAAAGGTCGTTCATATCTATTTTAGCCCATACTTTTTGCATGTTTCTGTAGGGCTTCAAAAGCCTGCAAGCAAAGCCTGTTTGATCATCAGGATAAAAGAAACGAGTGACTGTGGTCACTGATGCTTCTATCATACCACCTTGAAAATCCATGCTCACCTGGTCTGCACACTCTTTTGTGCATCTATGTGTGTCTATCCAAAAGTCAGGAGCACTCACACGGCCGAAATATACAGAGTGTGAATTATACCTTTAATGGGGGTTTCTATTTGGAAGGATGTATTACTTACACACACACACACACACACACACTTTTCTGTTTCTCCTCCCCACCCCCATCAGCCCAGTGAAAAAGTCCCCAGTGAGTTTGCTTGCAAGGCATCTAGGTTCCTAGCGTTAATTTGTCAGCAGTTGAGTTCCTTTTTATTGGAACATCTTTGATGCATAAGTGTGCTAGAATGTTGCTGAGAGAGTGAAAGAGAAGAGGCTACCATATTTCAGTCAAGGCAAAAGATTCCTGTTTAGCCCCAGCATGAAACCCTCCATCTCCAAGACAGGAGTCACCTAACCAGAAACCTGTGGACACAGTTGAACTTTTGAGCGAGTGACGTGGGCACAACCTTCTGTGGTGTCTTCTCTCCCCCTTCCTGAGAGAGAGAGAGAAAGTGTGTGTGTGTGCGCGCCCACCCACCCACCCACCCACCCACTTTTCCTTTCCAAGGGATCTGGATAAAATAATTCACCTGAGCCTCGGAAAGCACATAGAGGTGAAAGAGGAAGTGGGATAGAGTGTCACGTTTCCAACTTCCTCCTTTGGTTCTACGTACCTTTCACAGAGCAGAAGGAGGCCATTTCATGACCAAGGGGGCAGTGACATGGGAGTGAGGTTAAGAGGCTTTGTGGGCACCAGGGGGAAGATCCCAAGGGTGTCATTGTGCCCACGGGTACCACCTTGCCAACTCCTGCCCTGGGAGTTCAGTATAGCTGCGTGCTTCATTTAGCTCTTTCAGGCACAGACTTTAACATGGATTAGTTATCGCTAGCATCCTTTAACCACCATGTCCTATTAACTGTGGACATTCCCCATATTTCCTGTGCTTGGTTATGGGCAAAGTGGCAATTCTAATCTACTTAGAGATCTTGATTACAAAAACCAGTAACTCTCCTGGATTAATTATGTGATGTGATCTTGTGCACATGCTTTGCTTTGGGTGGATGGCAACAAACATTTAACCGAGAAACAAATTAAGCTACAAATAGTCTTCCTAGACTGGATTACCTGTGCCCAGAAGCACCCTAAATAATTTCACAATGGCTGCCATCACCACTCTGCTAGCCTGGTACTCTTATGAGGGTACCAACTTTGATGCACTTCTGCCTGATCCAGGCATTCCTTGCCGGACGATAGAATCACAGCATAAAGCAGATAGCTCAGTCCATAGAGCATGAGACTCTTAATCTCAGGGTCGTGGGTGTTAAGTTGTGGGTGAACATATCAGACGACACAGCGATTCTTCAAACAGCTCTTGTTTATTCACAGGCCAGAACAGAACTGAACTGAAGGGTTCAGCCAGCCTGCTTATATAGAGCTCCACTAGAACGCAACAGTAACCATTTTCTGTAACTATCCAATCACTGAACGTCACTTTCAATCCCTTATTTGCATATGTGGACCTGAGTGAAAACTATCCACAGTATCCCCCTGCTGGCCCAGGGTGAGAACTTCAGTACATAACAGTGGGTTCGAGTTCCACATTGGGCAAAAAGATTTCTGCATTGCAGGGGTTGGACAATCTACAGTTCTATGACTTTTGGCACCACTTTCATGGCATTTCGGTTCCTCTTTCAGGGCACTTCATGGGCAAAAAGAGCAGTGGAGATTTCCCTAACATATATGAAGAACGAAATGAGTCACCTTTCTCTTTGCTACCCGATAATGCCAAGCAACTGGGAGACTATCTGCACTGGGAGGAAACATTCAAGCAGTTCCTCCGGCTTCTTGAGGGGAACGAAAACCAGAGTGCTCAGGTTCTTAGGGAAGAATCTCCGTTTCCTGTCAAGAGCACTTGGGAGGCAGAGGACAACAGCAGCCTCAAAGACGTAAGTGTAAACGCTTGCCTTCATCTCTGTGTTGACAAAAGTCACTTCAATAATGTAGACGGAGTCCAGAGAGGAAAGAAATCCTGATAACACTTTACTGAGCAAACTGAACAAAGTGTATAATTTGAGGCGGAACGAGTAGAGAGATTTTGCCTTTCTTAGTTCAGGCCTTGTAAGCAGCAGGGAAACATTCAGCCAAACACACAGAGGGAAAGTTCCCTGAGAACTGCACAGCCAATCAGAGTGTTTCCTGCCTCAGTAAATGTCAAGCCGCTCTGTCTGGTTGCTAAGCAACACTTCCACCATCCCCATCTTGGTTAGCTGAATTACTGATCACAGAGTTAACCTTTGAGTTGCAAACTGAATGATCCTTGCTGCAGCACTTCTGATGCTTTCACTGACAATTTGAACATGGGAAGCTTCCTGTCACAGTTCGTTTAGTTTCGGTTTGTTTCCTTCAAACAAACATGCCAAACATGGTGCAGCAGAGGTGAAAATACATCTGAGAAGGTCATCAAGTTGAGCCTCAAAGTAGGAACATGTGGGGAGGTAAAAAAGGTAAAGGGACCCCTGATCATTAGGTCCAGTCGTGACCGACTCTGGGGTTGTGGCGCTCATCTCGCTTTATTGCCTGAGGGAGCCGGCGTACAGCTTCCGGGTCATGTGGCCAGCATGACTAAGCCACTTCTGTCGAACCAGAGCAGCGCACGGAAACGCCGTTTACCTTCCCACTGGAGTGGTACCTATTTATCTACTTGCACTTTGACGTGCTTTCGAACTGCTAGGTTGGCAGGAGCAGGGACCGAGCAACGGGAGCTCACCCCGTCGCAGGGATTCGAACCGCCAACCTTCTGATCGGCAAGTCCTAGGCTCTGTGGTTTAACAGTTAAATCAGACAATTGGTTCATGCAACTCAGCACTGTCTCTCCTGACCAGCATTGGGTCTCTAAGATTTCAAGCAGGGATTTACCAACCCAGAGGTGCTGGGAACTGAACCTGGGAGCTTGTGCATGTGAAACAGATGCTCCACCACTGAGCTACAATTGCTCCCCAATAAAAAAATCAACAGCTTTTCAAGCATTACCTAGAATCCTAAATGGGACTATGAGGACCTCCCAGTCAACTATAATTGCACAAGCTGAATTTGATGGTATGTAATTGAATCCCACCCTGAAATAGTGACAACCTCAAAGTGCCCTAGAAATGGCAAAAGACTGGATCTTGGAACTCTTGCCTGTGGAACATATTCCTAACATCCCAATTAACACAAAGCATTTTTTAGCTTGTTGAAACATAAATAACTTACTGTCATGAGGTACTGGGAAGCCTGCTACACCAAGGGGGAAACAGCTCTCCCTTTCTGATTATTTTGATTTAATTTTCTAGAAAAACTGATTGATTTGTGCTTGGGGCGGCAGTAAATGAACCACAGCCCCAAGTAATGACTTTATTCTGACATGGTTCGGCCAGCGCCTTCATTATACACCTTAAGGGTGCCAGGCATGAACGTTCCTCTTTAACCAGGCCTTTGGCTGATTGACACCCAATGCCCTTTTAAATATGTTGTGTAAGTGGGATGTGTGTCTTATTGTTATTATTATAGCGAAGCAGCTGTGTCAGGCAGCAGATGGGAGATGTGGGGCAGCAGTAGCAGTCCCTGACTGTTCCTCCTGAGTCGCTTAGCTATCCCCAGCTGTTGAATGATATTGATATGCTGCTTTCATTCAACTGAATCGCAAAGCAGCTTACAAACAATAAATACAGTTGGACCTCGGGTTTCGAACCTAATCCGTTCCAGAAGACCGTCCGAGTTCGAAAACTGAAAACTCAATACGGAAGCCTCAATACGGAAAACTCAATATGGAAGCCACATGGCATGTTCGACTTCTGAGGCATTTTCAAAAACCGAAGCATTTACTTCCGGGTTTACAGCATTCAAAAACCGAAATGTTCGTCAACGGAGACGTTCGAAAACCGAGGTACCATTGTAACAATAACATAATAGAACACCACAAATGCAAGATAAACTAGACAGAGTAGTTAACAAACCATCAGTCAAAACAATTACAATTCACCAGTAAAACAATTACAGTCTATAAAACACTATTAATGAAATGATTTGGAAAGTGTAAGCTAAACAGCACAACAAAAGTCATATTATAGGATTATTCAAAGTACTACAGTTGTCATAATCTATAAAACAATGTTAACAACCTTGACAAAATAGCAACTGAAAGATAAGATAAGCACTGATATATTCGTTGACTCTTCTCAGCCCCATGACTCATAATCTTCCACTCTGTTCAGTTCATTAAAAGACTCCATCACACTGCCCAAGATTGACCTCTGAGGAGGTCACTTCAGTGCTGTTAACATGGTGGTTCGACTTCACCCACAGGGGGCCTTGCCGTTGTCTCTTGAGACAGGTGGATGCCAACCACAGTGATATCTGCTGCCACATGGTCACTCTTGGTCCTCCTACTCTGTCCTGCTGCCTCTGGTCTGGTGGAGAATGCTCTCCTGTCACACCAGCACTGACATTAGTGGAGGCTGGTCTGTATAGGGCAAATGGGCCAATACGCTGCCAGTCTGCCTTCGACCAACTCCTGTCCAATGCCAGCCTTACTTACAAGCAGTGGCGGATTTACGTATAAGCTAAACAAGCTACAGCTTAGGGCGCCACTCTCTTGGGGCCCCCAAAAAAATTTAAAGGGAAAAAACATGCATGTACATTTCCAAAATATAAAAAACAAATAAAGGAACTTTTGTTATTGCCAAATGCCAATGTGTTTGCATTATTAAGTTTGTTATGAATAAAAAATCATTTTAAGTTAGAGCTTAATAATTATTTCACTATTAACATATTTCTTCTTAATTGTATTTCACTATTAATATACTTCTTCATTGTATTTCAGTTCCACAATTACTTTGATAAAATACCTATTTTGTTTAGGGAAGCTTTTAATGTCTGAGGCATTACAGTATTTTAATATTTGGTTGGAAGCCGCCCAGATGGGTGGGGCATAAATAAATTATTATTATTATTATTATTATTATTATTATTATTATTATTATTATTATT
>JAXCMG010000039.1:14615979-14649256 GCA_034642415.1 Podarcis siculus
TTATTATTATTATTATTATTATTATTATTATTATTATTATTATTATTTATTTTGTTATGTGCAAGTGGCTTTAGATACCTATTAGGTCCATAAATTACCATATAGCATATATTCAACACAAAAAACAGAGACAATTTGTAGTTGACAAAGGACAGCTGGACATATAAAGGGCCCCATTACCTTCAGTAGCTGAGGGCCTCATCAGACCTAAATCCGGCCCTGCTCACAAGTAGTCAGTGGGTGGCTCTGGCGCTACCTGTTCTTGGTCTTCTGGCCTTCTCCGCCCCTACCAGTCCTAGTCTGCCCCACTGAAATGTGGGGAGCCACCCAGTCGGCTCCTGTTTGTGGAAGCCCTTCACCTCCAGCAGTGAAACATCTTGGGCTGGAGCTGGTTGAGGGACGTATGACCTCTGCACCCATCACTGCAGCGGCTTTTGTCAAGATTGCCCTCTCACTGTTATTCTTCTTCCTCTCTCTGTGTCTTCATTAGATGATGGATTACCTGCTGCAAGCGATGGATAGAAAAGAGGCCTCTCCGAGTTGAAGCAACTGTCTCCCAGCACCGAAGGCATAGAATAATATCTTTGCGAAAGAGACTATTGGTTTCACAAGCATTTTATTGTATATGATAACTGATTTAAAAATAATAATATTATCTTTTGTGTTAAGCAAGATTTTTTCCCTCTCCCTTTGGCGTAAAAATAACCTGCTCACTTGTATTTCTAGTCAGGACGACACTCTTTGGCGGTGTTTATTTCCATCTGAGTAGCCTTTTCCCTCTTTCGAATGCATTTGTTTGTACGACAGCTTTTGCCACCCTTGGCGCCCTCCGGAACACCTGGAGGGCGTCAGGTTGGCAAAAGCTGTTCTGCATAATTGTTGATGAAGGGTCTTCCAATTCTCTGACGGTAATTTGCCATTTCCTCTCCCTCCAATCGCATCGTCTTTTGTGTTAACAATCATTCGATGTTTTTCAACATTCACAATAAACAAATATGTTTAAAAAAGGAAAGATTCCGAGGTTAGTGCTTTCATCTATCTGAAACGCAGGTGGTGCTGCAGTCCAGCTGAAGCGAAGCAGGTCTGTAAGGGCTTGAATGTCTGGGGGCCATTTTTGTAAGCTGCCCGGAGCTCCATGATGGAGGAAAGGTGGCGTACAAAAACAAAGGAAACATATGTACAATAATAAATGCACACCTATTTATGTGTGTGTTTTGATGCATTTATCTTTAAAAGGCATAAACCGCCCTGTGAAATGGTACAGAGAAGTTTGAAACAAAATTTTAAAGGGACAATTAGATTGTAAAACAAATGATGACTAGATTTATAAAACGGCGGATAGGTTTTGAAAACAAGGAAGTTAAAAAGCATACCTCTCTCTGGAGGGCATTTTCAATTTCACATACAGTGGTACCTCGGGTTACATACGCTTCAGGTTACAGACTCCACTAACCCAGAAATAGTGCTTCAGGTTAAGAATTTTGCTTCAGGATGAGAACAGAAATCAGTGGCACAGCGGCAGTGGGAGGCCAGCCCAGCCCAGCGAACGGCAGCTGTGAAAAAGGTAAATTCCATGCTAGGGTTAATCAGGAAAGGCATTGAAAACCAACGCTGTTATACAATCTATGATGCAACCACGTCTGGAATACTGTGCATTGTTTTGGGTCACTGGGTCCACTCAAAGAGGAAATTGTGGAATGGGAAAAGGTTCAGAAAAGACCAACTGAAATGTCTGCCTGGATAGCTCAGTCAGCTAGAGCGTGATAATGTCATGGTTGCAGGTTCGATCCCTCCACAGGATAGCTGTATATTTCTTCATTGCAGGGGGTTGGATTAGAAAGAAAGTACAGTGGTACCTCGGGTTAAGAACTTAATTCTTTCCAGAGGTCTGTTCTTAACCTGACACTGTTCTTAACCTGAAGCACCACTTTAGCTAATGGGGCCTCCCGCTGCCGCCGGAGCACGATTTCTGTTCTCATCCTGAAGCAAAGTTCTTAACCCGAGGTACTATTTCTGGGTTAGCGGAGTCTGTAACCTGAAGCGTCTGTAACCTGAGGTACCACTGTACTTCCTCACATAAGTGCAGGAGGCAGTGCTGGGTTACAAACTGGGATGGCTTCAAAGGGGTGTTAGACAAAGTCCTGAAGCAGAAGTCTATCACTGACTACTAATCCCAATGACTACCTTCCACCTTCACTGCAAGAGGCAAGATGCTTCTGAATTGATGGGAGTCACCAAGTGGTGCTAATGTGCTCAGGTTCTGTTTGCAGGCTTCTCATAGGTATCTGGCTGGCCACAGTGGGAAGCCACAGGGTTGATGCGGCAGGACTTTTGTTCTTAGTCCTAGAGCCCACACAAAGGAGATCCCCCCACACTTTGTACATGGAGAACGTGCTTCTTCCAAAGAAGGAACACAGAGAAGCACAGACCCCCCCACCTTTTCATTTAGCACCTGATTTATACAACACATTTCATAAAGCACAGCAACAGTGATGAAACGTAATAAAACAATCACCCAGTGAAAACTGTGTGCAATACTCTGGGGCTTGTGAATTTCCAGAACGGTTCAGTCTTGAAAACTGAAAGCTGCTCATAACCCACCTACTTTCAGCAGCCAGAAACATCATAGCCAGACACTGGAGAGACCTGTCAGGAGTAAGCATGGACCAATGGTACCAAATAGTATGGGAAACAGCCTTACTAGAAAAATTAACCAATAAACTGAAACGGACACGGGGACAAATAGAAGAAGACGCCTTCACTCTGGTATGGCTCCCCTTTATCACATACACGGCCCAACAAGACAATGACAAAAATCCACCAACAGCATACAAATCAATATGGCTAACCTGATCCAAAACACCCACCCACCCCACTCACAGATGAAAACAAATATCACCACAGCCAATCACAAACAAACAACCACACCCTAGGCCAACCCGAACCTCTCTCACCACCAAAGAAACACAAGTGAATAGCAGAGAACCTGCACAAGCGACGCTGACACAAAATCCCACACATATTAAGTAAAATAGAAACATCTCAACCCGACCCCGACCCCACCTATCTTCCCCCCTCCACCTCTTTCCCCCTTTGCTTCCTAATGTCTCAACAAATGAAACTGATCTGTAAAAAATGTTACTTGAAAAAAGAGAGAGAGAGACATTGCACATACTAAACCAAGAAAACCTTTAATAAAAACAAAACAAAACAAAAAAACCTCTGAAAGCTGAACTCAACGGTGCCATCGATTTGATTCGGCAAGGGAGCCCTTCCGTTCCCCAATCGCTCCTCCTAGCAGCGAGCTCAGGTGGCGAGCGCCGACAGCGATGCAGTCAAAATGGAGCCCCCGAGAAATGGAAAAGATGGATTAGCACACTTGAGGGAACCCTCAGGTTTGCAGAAGTCAGAAAATATTTTTCTTGAAAAATGGGGGAAAGCCCAGTGAAGACTGAGCATACCTTCTAGCCGCAGAATTTCTGGTATCAGCAGGTTAAAGAAACAGACACGGTGGGGAGGGGGGAATGGAGAATGAAGTATCCTGCTATATATACTGCAGCTTGTTTATACTGTTTCCTCTGCGAGGTGTCCCTAGTGCTGCTACCACATAACTTCTGGTCTGGAGAGATTGTTGTGCAACGCATGCACGCAGACAAACATTTGTGACACAAAGCGTGACAGGGTTTCGGCAGGCCGGAAACAAAGCAGTTCGCCCACCCAAAATGTTTGTAGGTGCAAATGATATTGTAGCCTTATTGGAGTTCACCGATTGGGTCTGCGTTGCTCTGGGACAGGAAGAAGGAAGTCAAATGACACCGAGTTGGTCCAAAGAAAGAGTTTATTCTGCTCTCCGGATAGCAGAAGGCACTTGCGTGGTGAGTCCACAGCAAGTCCAAAGAAATGACAAGTTTCATGCAGTATATATATCCTCCAGGCACCCTCTCCCTCCTCCCCTAGGAGCCCAACCACGTCAGCCTATGTACGCAGGTTGACATCACATATGTTCCTGCTCTGGTACTCTCAACCATAAAAGGATCTTCCTTCCTGTACTTCTGACCATAAAAGGATCTTCCTCTTCCTACTCTTATCTTGGGAAGAGGTCATCATCTCCGGGAACATGCTTTTGGCGTTTCTCCCGGACATCGGCCTGCGCGTATTTTGTGGTCAGCACATAAGATAAGGCACACACGCATCAACCCTGCTGTACTGGAACTTGGCAAGGTCACTCATTGCCGCCACGGACTGATAAGGGAGAGAGCTTTGTTCTTGTTATGGATTTGCTCAACGGCTCAAGTTTATGCATTTTAGCTCAGGAAAAATAGGGATTTTGGTGCAGTTTAAAACTGCCTGCACAGTCAGTTTTTGGGTTTGGGGAAACCCATTCCTTCAATATTGCCACTGGGATCAATCCCCAATAGCATAAGGAACACAAATAATTGTGCACGTGCGATAGAAAAGGATGTCTGGAGAGGCCCTGGGTCAATTTGATATTGCAAAGGTGTGTGCTTTTTTTCTCTTTGAGAGAAACTGCGCCTCGCCAACAACTCTTCAAACACACAGAAGTGGGGAGGAAGATTTGTCGAGAGGCCTCTTGCTTTAGCAGTGCTAACAGTAAACACTGTAATCAGATCAGGACTAATCCGCCAAGATAAGCAAATGTCAGTCACAATCCCAGAGCCTAACGGAAACTTCTGGAAGCAACACTGTAAACACTGTTGAGTCTAGAGTGCCTCTCTTGAGAACATGCTCAGTGCAGGAGAGTGTCATGTTGAAGTTGTGCAGTGTGGCCACTTACCCAACACACTCACTCATAAGACAAAAAAGGGACACAGATCTGCATCTGCTAATGCATATGTATAGGTGCAAATTTAGAAACGATTGTTTTAAATCGAAGAATAAGACACCTCACCATAGTGGAGAAGACTGTGACGGGCTGACCTGTGTACCTGCTCTGTCTACTGCCAACTGTTGATGGGCAAGTTCCTTGCTCTCTTGTTTCAGGATTCTATCTCTTTAAAACAGACCGGGACTAGGTAGCAATTCAAACGGAAGACGATGCTCTGTAAATCAGGGTGCATGACCGCACTATACTTTGGGGGTTGGGAACACCTTTTTCAGCTCAGGGCCCACTTCTAGGGCAACTTACAGCATTTTGTTGTTTAATAATGAGCAGGTTTAATAATGTTTAATAATGAGCTGGAAGGACAGATCATGAAGCTGAGGCTCCAGTACTTTGGCCACCTCATGAGAAGAGAAGACTCCCTGGAAAAGACCCTGATGTTGGGAAAGATGGAGGGCACAAGAAGAAGGGGACGACAGAGGGCAAGATGGTTAGACAGTGTTCTCGAAGCTACCAGCATGAGTTTGACCATGCTGCGGGAGGCAGTGGAAGACAGGAGTGCCTGGCGTGCTCTGGTCCATGGGGTCACGAAGAGTTGGACACAACTAAACAACTAAGCAACAACAACAATGAGCAGGTTGGAGGAGTTAAACAAGAAATGGTTTTTATTAAAGGACTATATGCAACAGGTCTTTTCTCCTTTAGTTACCCTCTCACACTGTTCTAACCTTGCACTCCTGCTTGGGCCTAACCTACTAAGCGAGATGTGGGAGCTGCCCTTAATGGCCACATTTTATTTTTTTCACTTATGCCAGCCAAGCGGAGACACTTGGGCTGTTAAAGCAGGAGCAGTGCGAGGTGCGGCCTGGGGAGAATTCTAAGGGCCACACAGAGTGACACCAAGGGCCGCACATCAGGAACTCAAGGAGCTTCAACTGGGCACTTCCAAAGTTATGTGGCTGGGGCCTATCCTGTTAAGCCCCTGTGTGCCAGGGCCAAAACAGGTGTAGACAGAAACAGGATTATGCAACCTCCATCCTAGGCAGGCCTTAGGAAGCCTTTGAATTTGCCCAGCCTGCAGACCTTCCAAGTGTCCATATTGCCCAGGGACAGTCTAGGATTTACAGAAGCCATCCTGGTTTCTGTTTTGATCCTGGAATGTCCCACTTTCCCTTAGGATGTCCCTGTTTTCATTGGAGACATGTTTGAGGCTATGGAGTTATATGACCTCCGAGCCAAAGAGATAAGTAACTACAGTATACAACTTTCAGAAGGCATCTGAAGGCAGCCCTGTATAGGGAGGTTTTTATATGTTTAATTTTTACTATGTTTTTATATATATTGGAAGCCTCCCAGAGTGGCTGAGGCAACCCTGTCAGAGGGGTGGGGTATAACTAAAACAGCGCTGATAATAATAATAATAATAATAATAATAATAATAAAAATAATAAATAATCTGACACTGTTTTCATGAGAGAAATGTTGGAGGGTATGAGTCAGTAGCTTCCCATGTCTGAATTAATTTCTTTTTTTAAAAAAGTGCACAAAATGTTCAGAGAGAAGTAGTTTGGTTTTTTCCTGAATGCTTATTGAGGGAGAGAGCTGAGATGATTCCAGACTAAATCTATATCTATCTATCTATCTATCTATCTATCTACCTACCTATCTATCTATCTATCTATCTATCTATCTATCTATCTATCTATCTATCTATCTATCTATCTATATCTATCATCTATCTATCATCTATCTATCTATCTTTTCACTACTTCACAGATTGCTCTTACTTCTGCCTGCAAAGTAGACAGGACAAGGTAAGAAAAGGGTTAGTTTCACCCACCTCAGTTTCAGAAGGGAATGCATCTCCTCTGGTTTTTGTCTTTGCTTTAAATTCCTTCTTCCCTCCTCGATTAAAAATTTGGCAACTTGGATCAAGCACCATTCATTAGTTCTGGTGAACTTCTCTTATATTCCACCAGGTGGCAATCTTGGCCAACATATCCTCGCTGGAATACACATTTAAGAAAAGCCGTTTTGTGCACAAATCCGAATCATTAGCGATGATTTTGATGGCACAATACGAATCACAGCAGCACGGCAGTAATAATAGTAAGAATAATGATCTCATAATCACAAGTCTAAAACTTCTGCTACCTGAGATATTTTTCAGGCCAGGGGCTGGACCTGGGACCATCTGCTTTGCTGTCCATCATGGGGAACAGGACACTGAACTAGGTATTAGGGGTTTCCATGTGTCCTTAATATGGATTTAGCTCTCTTATTTACATGGCGCTGAAGCACAAAGAGGCCCTACGGACTATGGTTTTGTTTTAAAGCATGAGGACCTGCGCCTCGCTCCATCATCAAAAGACTAAGTTTGGAAAGTACCTTTATCAAACAGACAGTCGTCTTGTTGACCTTGTGAAGTTCAGCTCAGATTAATTCCTTAAAGCTACTTTCCTCCTCTGAGTCTTTTCTCTTACTTATGGCTCTTAAGAGTTCATCATCTTTGTCTTTTTTCCATGCTCGGGATATATCTTTCCTGTGTGGGAAAATCAGGTGCGTACATGTGTTTGTGTGTGCAGGATTGCTGGCATAAATTTCCCTCCCCGGCGAATGTTTGATTTTGCAAAAGTGGCCTTGAATGTTGAACCAGAGTTAAGCAGATCACGAAGACTTTTGACTGCCTGTGTTCCTCCCGGGTTGCCTTGTCAAGGAGGCTGGTAGAGACACAGTCGGTCACACAGCAACAGGGCATGTTGCCAGTTCCATTGATTCCTGCGGCCTTCAGAAGGTTTGCTTGTGAGCAGGACCCACAACTGTTGCTCCCCCCAAATTGGAAAGCCTTAAAATGGAGAGACAACGTGACCCAGGCTTTAAAAGCTGCAGAGGGCTTTCAAGTGTGCCAGCAAAAGAATGTGCTAAAGAACTGCAAGCAACAGACACAGAAGAAGGAATAAACAATTTTTTTTGCAGGGGGGGGATACAATCCGGTCAAAATTCAGTGCTTTTAAGACCTATTGATTTCTGTGGAAAGCGAGCCCAGCCTGCACATAACTTTTCCTGTAGGAATTAATGGGTACACACCATGACTTTAAAGTGCATTCAAAGCACACACACACACACACACACACACACACACACACACGGTATCCTGGGAATTGTAGTTCAATAAGAGTGCTGGGAGTGGTAGCTCTGTGAGGAGGAAACTAGAGTTCCCAGCATTATTTGGGTGGTTGAAATGTGCTTTGAATGTGCTTTAAAGGCGTTGTCCGTGTTCGCAGATTGAGATGTGTTTTCGCTTCAGTTGGCCCATGCCCCTGGTCTCCTAAATTTGTACAACGAGCAGCACATCCCATAATTGGGAAATAATAAACTGCCCCTGCAGCTACCCTTTGAAAAACCTTGGATGTGACCCACGCAAAGGTTAAGAATTTTTAATTCCCATTGATCTCAACAGAAGAGATGAACGTGCTCAAAATTTTAGCCACATAGTTTTCGTTATTCTTTTCCCACCCAAATACAGTTTTGTTCAGATGCCTTACCGGAAATGTTCCTGTCTACCTCCTCCGCTGCCAAATGTACACCTACATGAACCCAAGCAACAGCAGAAGCACCCTGTCAGGTTTGGGAGGGATTAGCCAGGACAAATCTATCTATACGGAAAATTTTAGGCCTCCAGAAACCTTGCAGGACTTTTCCTAATTCAATAGCTCTGTATCTCCGTAGCCAGAAGTGAGTCAAATCAATCCATAAGTGGTAATGGGGGGGGGGGGGAGGCACCCCCCCAAACAAGGGCCTCATCCATCCCACTTGCCACCCCATTTCTTAACTCCAGTCATTAGCATATGCTGTAATTTTTCATTCTCACACACCTAGAAATATACATTGCCCCTTCTGTCCCCCCGTAACCCAATTTCCCCCCTTTTTCTGGTGCTGTCACAGCTCAACACTTGAATACTCAACCACTCACACATCATACCAATGAGCATTCAATAATATTTAAAATGAGAAACGTTTTACTGATGGGTCACCCGGGTAGAGAAATTAAACAGCCTTTTTGCCGGATGGCCAGTTTGAATTAGGATTTAGGGAAGATTGAAAGAAAGAAAGCCTACATTTTCAGCAAGTTTCATTTCTGATTATTTCCCATTGTTTCTTTACAGTCTTCTCTGGCTTTCAAACGTTCTGTTCCGAATGTTTAAAATCTTGTCCTCGTTGCTTGAAGAGAGTTTTAAGTGAAAGAGGAAATAGGAGACTCAGGGAAGGAGGCCCAGGTTAAGAGCCTTAGCGAATTTAGAGCAAAGAAGTGGTTAAGGATCCAGATGATTTAATCCCGTTTTAAGAAAAGGTTTTACAGTGAGCAATTAGATGCTGGTTAAGGAATTAATCACTAATGGGTCATTAACTTTGACTGCCATTGTACAGTTAACAAGCTGAGGCAGGATTATTAGACTCAGCACCCAATTAAGGAGAAGATATTTACAAAAAAAGGGGGGAAAGAAAAAAAGAAAATAAAGAAAATAAATCCCCAACAAATAGGATCTTAAAACGCAACAGGACAATGTGTAAGAATCCACACGGATGTACTGGATAAAAATGCACGTAAAATCAAGAAAAGGCGGAGAACTGGACATTGACGTTCCTCCCCAGCCTTCACATATTGAAATGAATTTATTCTGAATGGAAAAAAAACCTTTATTTATACATCTGTCAGCTCAGTGCAGTGGGGTGTGTGTGTGTGTGTGTGTGTGTGTGTGTGTGTGTGTGTGTGTGCAGGGAGGAAAGCACCTGTTGGGTTTTTTATTATTATTCTGTGTGTACGCACCCCGGAAATGATCTCTTTCAGCTTCTGCCTTCTGGAGGAAAGTATAGGGTTATAAAGGCCAGGACTAGCCGCCTGAGAAACAGTTTCTATGCAAATGCAATTCTGGTTCTAAATGCAGCATAAGGGGTTTCTGTAGTATAGTGTATTTTAAAATGGGGTTTTATAGTTTTTAGGGGTTTTTGAATGTTTTTTGTAGTTTTGTAGTAGTTTTATGTAGTTTTTATGTAGTTTTATGTAGTTTTTAAGTAGTTTTATGTAGTTTTTCAATTTCATTGTTCTGCATGGGATAATGATAATAAAGATATGTCGTAAATGACTGTTCTCTTGGTGATGTCCAATGTTTCTCTAGTAAAACTCTGATTGCACAATGGCACCTCTCCTGGCCTATCTCCTCGCTCATGGTAGCCCTTGATGTGTATCCTAAAATCAGCTCTGGAGGGATACCCAACAGAGCCAACCCTCTGGATCAGATTGGGGGGCATGCAGAAAGCTGTGGGGATGAAGTCCTGTTCTGCTCACAGACAACTGTTCCACGAGTCCTACCTTCAGAAGACCTTTTGCACTCAGTGCAATCCTACACCTGTCTAGTAAGAAGTAGGTCCTGCTGACTTCCACAGGGCTTACTCCCAGGTAAGGGTGTCCAGGATTGCAGCCTCAGCCTGCAAGTGATTCTTGCCTCTTGCAGAGGGTTCTGGATTGCACTCAGTATATTCATGATTCCAGACAAACATGTCGGGCTACATCATCACATCTCAGATTGGGATTGGATTTTGCAAAGGAAGATCAATAGTGAGGGACAAGCTTGCTTGTCATGCTCTGCGAGGCTGTGGTAAATTTTGAAGTGTGGGAGCTCATCATGGAGGTCCCAGTTGCCAACAGCCCAAAAGGCCAGTCCAAAAACACAGTCAGTTTCCGTTACTGTTGCCGTTTGTGACTGTTATCAACACATTGTGTTATTTGAGTATAGTTTTTTAATCTGTATTCTGTTGTTTTTGTAAACTGGTTTCGTAAACTGACTAGGAGAAATCCAATATGCCTTGAAATTATAATGCGGATCTACTTAATTTGCACTTTCGGAAACAGTTGGGCAAACCGAAATGCGACTATCCTTCAAAATTTGCACTTCTCTGGGTTTTCTGACGTAGTTTCCCAGCCAAATAATGTGTAAAGAAATATGTAAATTAGGGGGAACTGCGAATAAAAATTTGTGTAGCATTGTTGTTGGTTGGCTGCAACAATTTCAGTCTGCGGTGACTGTCAGGGTGTGAGGTTAAGGCTTATATCTGATACCAGCACTGATAGGCATTGAGGCTGTGCCGTAACAAGTATATTGTGATTCTGTAGTTGGGAGCGAGTGGGTGACGCTAGTTTTATACGCACATAATCCAAGGCCAAGGACTTTCTCTCATATAAAAGTGGTCTCCTCTCACGTGAAAGATGGAAGAGATGTATTAGGTGGTCCAGTAGCAGGGATGCACAGAATGGAATGGGCAAGGGGTGTCAAATTTTGGCCTCCACTGAAATTTGAATGACCATAGTTCACCCCTGGAGTGCATGATCCCATTCAGAGATGGGAGGAACATCTTGCATGCCTAGGAGGTCCTGCAGTCCTTTGTATGTGGGTTGCAATATTGTTGAGTAGCAATGACAAGCTCAACTCCTGATAAATAACCAAGCAGCACTGGGAATTCCAGAGTCTAGGGCTTGCTGATCAGAAGGTTGGCGGTTCGAATCCCCGCAACAGGGTGAGCTCCCGTTGCTCGGTCCCTGCTCCTGCCAACCTAGCAGTTTGAAAGCATGTCAAAGTGCAAGTAGATAAATAGGTACCACTCTGGCGGGAAGGTAAACGGCATTTCCGTGTGCTGCTCTGGTTCGCCAGAAGCAGCTTAGTCATGCTGGCCACATGACCCGGAAGCTGTACGCCGGCTCCCTCGGCCAATAAAGCGAGATGAGTGCTGCAACCCCAGAGTCGTCCATAACTGGACCTAACAGCTAGGGGTCCCTTTACCTATATAAGACCAACATTTGAGGACAAGCTGGGGTGGTGGGTTGTAGCATAAATCTCATATCTCCATGCGTTGGTTTATTTATATGTTAGGCCAAGGGAGGGACAATGTTTATGCTGAAACCCATCGTCCCTTAAAGACCAGATCCTGCGTTCAGGAGTGGCTCCCCTGAGTGCTTCTTGGTTATGCCGCGAGCCATCCAAACACTCATGTTTGTTGTTTGCCGGCTGCTCCGGGCTTCTCCACTTGGTTACAAGAGAATGGAGAAGGCCGAAGGGCTCAGAAGGAGGAGGAGGAGGAAGGAGGAGGAGGAGGAGGAGAGAGGCTGTTTTCAAAATACAGTGATTCCCATTCTTCCCTGAGAAAGAAGGCTCTCAAGTCGGCAAATGGGAGCGCCATTGTTGGGACCCCCGCCCTCCCCATCAGCGAGGGATGTTGAGAAATAGCTGAGGTTAAAAAGCTCCCTGAAACGAGGCTGAACAAAAGATGACGAGCTTGTTTCTGACAGGCCCCTTAAAGATACGCACAGATTGTGAAAATATAATTAGAGGCCTGGCTTTGTCTGTCTACAATGAGTGGGAAATGTTGAAAGAAGCGGCCTCCTCACTCTTTATTGAACCATCCCCCCGCAGGAGACAATGAGGGGGCTTGTGAGCCTGCTCCTTCTCCTAATGAGAAACGTTAATTGCCACAATTTCCAGAGTGTGTAAAGCACCCTGTGCCCAAGGAAGCGGGTTGGGGGGGGGGGGGGGAGTCGAGAGGAGGGAGGGCCCCGGGAGGGAGTGTTTTATTTAAAAGCTTCTCAGCCCCATTAAATGTGGTAACAGAGATAATGGAAAATAAAATCGCTGTGTTTTCAAATTCTGCAGCTCCGACAATAGGAAAGAGTTAGCTGCAGATGTGCGATTGTCGGCCGATTCTCATCCTCAGAGCAAGTCGCCCTGGGAGGTGCCTCACATTTCTCCACTGTGGCTCTGCGCTTGCTTGCAAGATGGACCGCGGCTAAGAGGACATCCTAAATTTAAAAAAGTGGGAATGTGGTTTGTTTAAATTTGGGGAAATTTTGAAAGAATCCTCACAGACCAAATGTAAACGTCCAACACTGATTTCCGCCCCCTCCCTATACAGCATAAGAAGAGAACTCTCTTGGTTCAGACTAGCTAGAAGCCCAAATACAGGGCATGCGCAATACTGGAGGTGGGATGCAGATGTCTTGGCTACTAGCCATGGGGAATTTTTATTCAGTTCACATTTAAAGGTGACCTACCTGACTCACACTTTTCAGAACTGTTCATGAACTAAAACTCAGTGAAATTCACACTTCTACGAATTTTGCAAGGCAGATAATATGTGCCCAGAATGCACATGTTTGGTTAAAGCATGCATAAAAATGGACATGTTCATGAAAGTAACACCCAAAGTCGCATTACACCAGGAGAAAATGTGTATATTGCAAAAATGAGTATATTAGCCATTCCCCCTTCTGGGGGGGGGGGGGTTTAAACCTGTATGTGCTGCAAGTACTGCTGCAAGTGGTGGTGTGGCCGCCATTTTGAATCTTCTGCAAAGCCCTGGAACAGACATCGTTCTGGGGCATTGTAAGTGGGGAATAGCAATGCCTTGGGTTGGGAAGTAGAGAGACAGGTAATATGTTGGGAGAATTCTGCAGAGTGGCCTTTATTTTCTGAGGAGGGAGGGTGTGTGTGAGAAAAATAAAAATCTCAGACACCTGGCTCAGCTCCACGTAGGCTCACAGGTTGTGGGCAACCTGGAATCTTGCCAACTCTTCTGGATCCCTTTTTGTTCTCGATTTATGTTCCTGGGAATAGGAGGAAGGAATGGAGACAACCATTTGGTCGCAGCGCAGTTGGAGTAAGCAGGCTGTGTGCACCAAGATGGTCTCTTCCACTAGGCAGAGTGAGGCAGCCTCCTTTTTGCGGCAGATTTAGGGAAAAGAAAGGAACAAACTGGCTGTTTCAAAGTTCTCTCTTTTCCATTTCTCAGCTGCCTCAAGCGAGAGAGATAAAGGCTGTGGAACCCTCTAATATTCCATGGTACCTCCACAAAGTATATTTTACTCTTGGAACCATGTGTTCATAGAATCATGGAGTTGCAAGGGACCCCGAGTGGCCTAGGACCCACATACCTACGGGACCGCTTCTCCTGGTATGCCCTGCGGAGGACCTTAAGGTCCACAAATAATAACATTTTGGAGGTCCCAGGTCGCAAGGTGGTTAGATTGGTCTCAGCTAGGGCCAGGGCCTTTTCAGTACTGGCCCCGACTTGGTGGAACGCTCTGTCACAAGAGACTAGGGCCCTGCGACACTTGACATCTTTCCGCAGGGCCTGCAAGACGGAGCTGTTCCGCCTGGCCTTTGGTTTGGGCTCAGTCTGACCCTTATGTTTCCCTCCCCTTATGTTCTTGATTTATTGGCTACTTTTAAAATGAGGCTGCATTTTAAATTGCATTTTAACCTGTATTTTAAATTGGTCTCTCCCCCCCCCCCCCCCGCATCATGTTTTTTGTTGTGATTTTATTGGTGTTAGCCGCCCTGAGCCTGGCTCTAGCCAGGGAGGGCGGGGTATAAATAAATTAATTATTTATTATTATTATTATTATTATTATTATTATTATTATTATTATGTACAACCCCTACAATGCAGGAATTTCAACACACACACATACACTCTCATCCAGTTGGAAGGGATCCTGACGATCACCTAATCCAGGCATGACCCCCCCAGATGTTTCGGGACTACAATTCCCATCACCCTGACCACTGGTCTTGCTAGCTAGGGATAATGGGAGTTGTAGTCCCAAAACATCTGGAGGGCCAAGTTTGCCTATGCCTGATGTAGCCATGCCTGACCTAATCCAACCTTCAGATATGCAGGAATATGCAGCTGTCCCTTACTGGGAGTGCACCTGCAACCTTGGTGTTATCACCACCATAGTCTAACCAACTAAGCTACTATCCAGGCTGGTTCCCCATCCAATTTGAAACCACCCCGGACTCTGCTTAGCTTTGCAAATGTGCTAGCAGTTTTACTGCTGCCTCACTCAATTGTCTTCAACACAAAGTTCCGGGTGCCAGGTGCGTTGTAGTAATAGAGAAGAGATATTTTATTAACATGCAAACACTATTAGAAATATGCCATCTGCTCAAGCATATCAGCTTGCTAGACAGAATTATTCTCCTCTCCTCCACATGTTCTGGGGGTTCTCTCAGCAATTTGGGGGAGGCACAGGGGGCACTGAGGTGGAGGAGAGAAAGGAAAAGCTCTTTGCACAAGCGGAAGCACATGCACAGGGCTGTCAACGCCCATGCTTTTGAGGGAACACATGTGACGGTGACATGGACAAAAATGAACTGCTTCATTCATCCCTAACTACCGTTCAATACTCTGGCACATTCTTTACTTGCAAGGGGTCTCCGGTACAGTCCTGGATGACTCCAGTTGACAGGAGCAGCTGATGAGAAGAACTTCTGCCTGAGATCTTGGAGAGCCAGTCAGAGTACATAGTGCTGGGCTAGGCAGAAAACTGCTTAACCTGTGAGTCCCCCAAAAAGGGGTCGTCTTATACACGAAGAAATATGGTATCACAAACCATCTGCAGATATCTCTTGATCCTGGCAATGAAATTAAGATGATTCTTCAGACAAAAAATGCCTGGTAAAATATTACCTTCGTTAAAGCTCAAAATAAATTATTTGCATCAAGTCTTCCATGGCAGCTAGGAAGGACCAGCTGTTTCTTCAAGAATGACTGGTAGCATGTGCTGCCTAGGGCAGTGTTTCCCAACCTTTTTTGGGCAAAGGCACACTTGTTTCATGAAAAAAATCTCGAGGCACACCACCATTACAGCCCCGTGACGTCAGCGCGCAGCGTCACGCCGGGAGGGACGCACGAAAGTGTAAGTTTCAATTTTTTCCCCTCCCCCTTGCCTTCCTTCTGTGCCAACCGCCAAAAAGCCAAGAAAAAAGCCAAGACTTTAGGGCAGCAGGTCGACACGGAAGAAGCTCCTACCTAAGGACAGGTGCGACGGCTGTGTCCTCTTCTGCCACACTTGGCAGCCCTGCCTCACGGTCGTGACTCCCACCCTGATTTCTCCCCGCAGGTCGAGCGGCACAGGCAGCCCAATGTGTCCAGCCCAGACACAAGCCCCGCTTCCCCACTCTAGATCCTGAATGCGACCAAGTGCTCTGGACTCCCGAGCAGGGTGGGAAAGAGGACTCGCATCTGGTAGCCTCCGGGCTCCTCGCCTGCTCGAAGGATGGCATTGCAGGCAAGCTGCCGGCCGTCGCCATCGCCGCCCCCTCATGCGAGTGGACCTGCCCGGAGTGGTGGGCCGGGGGAGGCTCGCTCTCTGTGGGGATGTGGCCCGCACGCGCGGCCCCGCTTCCTCCTGCCCAGGGCTGAGCTCCTTACCCGCGATCTCGGTCTCGCGCACGCGGATCCCACTTATTCTGAAGCTCGCGCCACTAGCCGGGGCTCTCACACCGTGCCAGGGCGAGGCGGCGCGGCCCACTGACGTCATCGCGGCTCGCCGCCGCCCTCAACTTCCCTGTTCCCTCCCCTCCCTCGGGTCGCCGTGGTTACCGAGGACTGCAAGCTGCTCGGGCGAGCGTGGGGCATTAAGTGGGAGAAGGAAAATTAAAATTAAAACTCGCCTGAAGGCCGCCTCTCCGGATATCTTTCGAATTTTTTAATTTTTCCCGCGGCACACCAGGCAACGTCTCGCGGCACACTAGTGTGCCGCGGAACACCGGTTGGGAAACACTGGCCTAGGGCCCTGGCTTTACCAGCTGAGTCTTAGAGGAGTCCATTTGTGAGTTACTTGACGGTGCAATTCCCAGAACATGCTCTTGGTTGAGGCCAGGTAGTGTTCTTTGCATACTGTGGCCTAGCGTGTGCCCCAGAATCCTTTGCAGTGCCCCAGAATCCTGCCATGACAGGGGTCAACATGGGAAGTGTTTCCTGAATGCAAGGAGTATGAAAACTATGGATCCAAGTCCATGTCATGGTATCTTATGCTATAAACATAGACCAGGAACAAGCTAACAGAGAATCAGTACTCTAGCAGAACCACTGAGGTCGTCTAAGAACATGAGCCAAACCTCATGATCAAGGCAGAAGCCAATGTCCCCTTCTCCCAGATGCAAGCCAACTTTGCCCTGTGGGAGAGGGACAAAATCCAGACCTCAAGTAGCAATTATCTGCTCATCTTCAAGGTGCACTCATTCATCCAGTTTCCCAAAGAGAACATGCCTTTGGCCCTTTAGCTCAAGGTCGGGAAACAAAATGCCTTCCATAGGGTATTGGACTACAGCTCCCATCATCCTTGACCATTGGCTGGGGTAAGATGGGAGTTAAAGCCCAGCAGCATCGGCAGGGCACAGAGTTAGTTAAGCCTGCTATAGTACAAATGTATCGCATGCAACATCCCTTATGCGACCACCGAGCCAAGGAAATAAGTAACTATACAAACTTTGGAAGACATCTGAAGGCAGCCCTGTACAGTGCTACCTCGGGCTAAGAACTTAATTTGTTCTGGAGGTCTGTTCTTAACCTGAAACTGTTCTTAACCTGAGGTACCACTTTAGCTAATGGGGGTCTCCTGCTGCCGCTGCACCGCTGGAGCACGATTTCTGTTCTCATCCTGAAGCAAAGTTCTTAACCCGAGGGTTAGCAGAGTCTGTAACCTGAAGCGTATGTAACCCAAGATACCACTGTATAGGGATTTGTTTAAAAAATGTTTAATTATATTTTTATACTGTATATGTTGGAAGCCGTCCAGAGTTGCTGGGGCAACCCAGTCAGATGGGTGGGGTATTAATTATTATTAATAATTATTGATATTTTAAAGTGAGGTTGATCAGAACAAATGTTCACAGGTTATTTCCTTGTACCCAGGAACAGGTGAAACGAGCCGCCATTGGCAGGATTGGCAGCAACTGCAGCAGATACACTCTATGCTTATGATAACGTACTCTCTTGTTAATTATGCTGCTTTAAATGTGCATTTTATATTTGACTTCCTTTAGTGGTGTCTTCTTTTGAAAAGTTTTAAGATTTTTTTTGTTAACTTTGCTGCATTAAATTTGCACTCTGTAGCGGACCTCCTTCGCAATGGTTTATTTTGAAATCTTTAATATAACATTTTAGTTTCCTGCTAATGTTGCTTTGGGTGTATACTTTATATTTGACTTTATTCAGTCACGTTTTCTCCTACACGGTTTTATTTGATGTTTTAGTGTGTTGTAAACTGCTTTGAGTCCCCCCCCCTTTAAATATAAAACAGTATAGAAGTGGAATGAATACGTAATAATAATATGTGATGATCTGCTTACTGATTTAGCTTACTAAAACCCAACCTTGATGGTACAGAAGGCTGCTGCAAACCACAGTCAACAGATTTAGAATTAACAAACCATAAGTAATAGATACAGAATTAACAACCCCAGCGTCCTGTCTGAAAATATGTGTGCTTTAATGTTACAAAACGTCCC
Organism: Podarcis siculus; assembly: GCA_034642415.1. Classification (NCBI taxonomy): domain Eukaryota; kingdom Metazoa; phylum Chordata; class Lepidosauria; order Squamata; family Lacertidae; genus Podarcis; species Podarcis siculus. The sequence goes on from JAXCMG010000039.1 coordinate 14,634,166, forward strand.
TAGGAAGGATACAACATTTTCCTGCTTCTTCGTCACCTCTACTGTAATCCAGCCAATGAGTCAGGGATAGTGGATGATTAGATCATTAAAAAAAGAAGAAATACAACAATCAAAGCAAAGCTAGAACCAAGCCCTAAATCTTGTGCCAAAGGTGGGGAAGAACACAAAGATTGCAGTGGCTAAATTGGAGGATTAAGGGGTTGGTCAGTAGGTAGGTAGGTGCAGAACGATTTCGGTTTAATGCTCAGGTCCTTTCTACAACACAGGATGAGGGGGCACTCTTAACAGCAATAGTCTTTGCTTATCTGTCCAGAACATAAGATCTAAGGGATGAGACCACTTTCCAAAGGTGGAGCAAGGAGAGCCTTTCTCACAAACCACATGGGCCAGAGATCTCCCTCCTCATATTGTCTGCCACGGTTTCCCAATGGACTGGATGTGCTCCTTTGCCTTCATCCTCAGCGCAGCAATACTGGTGTTGCGGGGATCCACCTCTTCCAGGGGGAATTTGTCCACAAAGTTTGTCCCGCACTGGTAAGGCGGTGGAGGCCCCATGGCTCCTAGGGGTTGCAAGGTGTGTCCCATGGGGGGAGAGTTTAGGAAAGGGGGAGGGGTGTAGCTGCTGGGGAGGCTCTGTGGAGAAGCCACGAATCCTGGCAACGTCTGCAGGGGGCTGGTGTTGGGCATGGGCGGGTTCAGCCACGAGTCCAGGGGCAAGTTGCTGCCGATGGTCCCGATGGCAGAGGGCTGAGGTGAGCGGTTGAAGGAGAGGATGGGAGAATCCTGCAACTTCATGGATGTCACCTCCAGCTTCTCCTGACGACGCCACTTGGCTCTCCGGTTCTGAAACCAAACCTAAAGGGAAAAGGGAAAACCACATAAACACAAAGCAGACACATACCCTCCAACATTTCTCAGATGAAAATAAAGACATCCTATTCTACATAAAAGAAGATAACCGATCCATTCTTAAGGAAATCAGCCCTAAGTGTTCACTGGAAAGACACATCCTGAAGCTGAGGCTCCAATACTTTGGCCACCTCATGAGAAGAGAAGACTCCCTGGAAAAGACCCTGATGTTGGGAAAGATTGAGGGCACAAGGAGAAGGGGATGACAGAGGACGAGATGGTTGGACAGTGTTCTTGAAGCTACCAGCATGAGTTTGACCAAACTGCGGGAGGCAGTGGAAGACAGGAGTGCCTGGTGTGCTCTGGTCCATGGGGTCACGAAGAGTCGGACATGACTAAACAACTAAGCAACAGCATTCTACATAAGGAAGCTTCTCCTGCTTTTGATCTCCCTCACACAAAGACATCATACACACATCAACATTGGCCACCTTGAGCCAGTGACAATGCATTCAAAAAATGAGAATGCAAAGGAAAACATGATTTTGCCTAAAATGCACACGTGCTAATTTATAGGTATAGATGCAGATTTGGAAACAATAAGCAGCAATCATCCAAGGAGTCCCATCAGTGCAAGAACCTCTGCTTGTGCAATGGGGCTTTCTCTCTCTCCTTCCTCTCACCCCCTGAATTTGTCTCTGGGGGGAATGTGGAGAACCCCAGAACAGGACACAGGGTGAGGACAGGAGGAGATCATTTCATCTGGCAAGCTGCAATGCTCATGGGATGTTCACCATAACAAATGACAGCCCCTGTAATTTAAGTAGAAATATAATGCAGCTCAGGGACGCGGGTGGCGCTGTGGGTTAAACCACAGAGCCTAGGACTTGCTGATCAGAAGGTCGGCGGTTCAAATCCCCACAACGGGGTGAGCTCCCGTTGCTCGGTCCCTGCTCCTGTCAACCTAGCAGTTCGAAAGGACGTCAAAGTGCAAGTAGATAAATAGGTACTGCTCTGGCAGGAAGGTAAACGGCATTTCTGTGTGCTGTTCTGGTTCACCAGAAGCGGCTTAGTCATGCTGGCCACATGACCCGGAAGCTGTACGCCGGCTCCCTTGGCCAATAAAGCGAGATGAGCGCCGCAACCCCAGAGTCGGCCACGACTGGACCTAATGGTCAAGGGTCCCCTTTACCTTTACCTTTACCTATAAGGTAAAACTCAGGGATACGACTCAGGAAAGGCTGTGATGTGGTGAGCTGTGAGCCTATTCAGTCAACCATGCAGGTGCTAAACTGTTGATGAGCCCCATCTGCTCTCCCTCCTGTAGCTTCGTTAACCTGGACTTGGATCAGGCAGCCCTTGCAATAGAGGGGTCCTTCAGTGAGCAGTGAAAAGGTTCAGGCAGAGGAACCCAAAATTTATGAGGCAAAAATCCCGGCTATGTTCCCCAGTGAGGTCTGGGGAGCTCACTGCATCCTGCTGTGCCGCTCAAGCCCGTGTCTGCCAACCTGAAAGGCAGAGGGGAGTAGGTCCCTGCCATGGACGAACCTCTGTCTCCAGCATGATTTGTGGTTGGTTCCTCCATAATTCGGACAATTGGCATTAATCAAGAGGGGCTCCTGGACTGACATATGCTAATAGGCTGCAATCAGTCAGCTGCCAAAAGGACAGGGCTTGGTTCTTTGAAGGTATCTGAATGTTTCCTTTGAAGCTTGAGAATCCTTACAACGGCCGGGAAAAGAAGGTGGAGTATAAGGTGATTTGTAGTTTCTTATGCTTCCTTATAGTTTTCAAATGGTCTCCTTTTTCCTGTCCTCCCCTATATAATGAAAAGAATGTGTGTAGCTCAGGCACAGGCAAACTCAGCCCTCCAGATGTTTTGGGGCTACAATTCCCATCATCCCTGACCATTGGTCCTGTTAGCTAGGGATGATGGGAGTTGTAGTCCCAAAACATCTGGAGGGCCGAGTTTGCCTATGCCTAGTGTAGCTGATGCTATGTTATTCTGTTTGTTACTTCGGAAAGAGGAACAATGGAAGATAGTAATGAACTCTCCCAGCACACCAAGTCCGGAACAACAATGCATATTGTGAAATGGATTGTTTATTTATAAGATGTAACCGAGGTGCTGTTTGTAAGGTGAAAAAAGTGGCCAGCTGGAAGAATGGTTTAACGGCAAGTGAAGGATGTAAACTGGACTCTAAATAAGAAATGATGCAGCTATGTGAGGAAATGATGACGATCATATGTTTGAAACAGCAGTGGGAAACTTGATTTTAAGAAAATGTATTAAATTAATATAAATTGGTTTGATTTGTAATAATCTGGAAAATTAATTTTAAAAAATTGAAAAGTGTATATATAAACTTGGCCACCGCAGAGTCGGGTGTAGATGAAAATGCACATTCCATGCAATTTTCAATCATGAGTTTTCAGATATGTGAAAATATATCTCTTGTACAGTGGTACCTCAATTTACAGACACTTCCGGTTACAGACGCTTCAGGTTACAGACTCCGCTAACCCAGAAATAGTACCTCGGGTTAAGAACTTTGCTTCAGGGTGAGAACAGAAATTGTGCTCTGCGAGTGGCGGCAGCGGGAGGCCCCATTAGCTAAAGTGGTGCTTCAGGTTAAGAACGGTTTCAGGGTAAGAATGGACCTCCGGAACGAATTAAGTTCTTAACTAGAGGTACCACTGTATATTAAATGAGACTTGTGAAACTGGCCTAGCTCATAAGTAAACAGCCAAATCACAGTAATTTGCCTTGAAGCCTAAATAATCACAAGGTGCTGCAGGACCCTGTTTTCATTTAAGTAAATGAGATCCCAAGGGTGCTTTAATAGTAGAATTTTGCCTTCCAACTGCCTTTCACTGAAAGTCAACCAGCACTATTTGATTGCCCAAAGAAAAAGAGCTTCTCTCTCATATACTTTCTGAGTTTAGATGCCGGCCAAAATCCTTTAAAACCCATAGCAAGCCCTGAGCTCCCTTAGTTAATTCAAACTTGACGGGTTAAAAAAGAAACCCCCTGCAGGCAATTTTGTCTCATGCTCCCCATCAAATAATTCCCCTTAGTCCATAAACCCAAATCTGCTCTCATTACCCACTAGAAGGGATAAAATTAGTGCTGGTTTTTGGAGGCTGCTTTTTCAGACACACACACTTTTGGAAGCCCTCCCAGATTTTTTCCTTCTTCTTTTTACAGATGACTAGTAAATATTTCAGGCTTCTCAAACTTTCGTGATCCAGGGATTACAGATCTTTCAGCTTTAATTAAGCCTGTGAAAAACCTCCCTCTTACAATTAAGCAGGTGGGGTGGAGGAGAAATCTCCAACTTTCTTCTTTTCGGTGGGAACTGACATTTCTGAGAAGCCGCGAAGGTGGAGACTCACACACGCATGAGAATGCACCTCTTTGCAACACACTCTACAACTGGTGGGATCCAGCGAAGGTTAAGTGCCGTACTTTTAAGTCCTTGGTGGAAAAAAACATATCTCCATATGTATCCACCCACAATAGGATCTCGATGCGATAAGGAGGTAAATATTGCTCCTTGACACTTCCCCTCAATTTCTGTGAAGTGTGTGTATTGAGGGGCTCTTGCTTTCTTCCGCAAAGTTCTTCAGCAACCCTTCATAACCTCCTCTAAACAAATTAGGCTCTCACAATGCAATTCATTTAGCGAAAAACACGGGTACCGTAAAGAGCTTAGCTGGTTGCGGCACTGCAAATATATATGCGTTTGCTCCGCATTAACTTGTGCAGGACCCTGCCAGATTTAGAACTCCGGGAGATCAGGGTTCTAAATCTCACCGGGGGGGATGTCTGCTCAAGTACAGCAAACTCCCCTTCTCCAGAACTTCAGCCCCCAACATGTGGGAGGCTGCGCCAATGAGAACATGGGGGAGCAGACAAGGGGCTCCTCGCTTCTCCCCCCGCCCCACAGAGCAGCTCCTTATGCATCACCACAAGAGAGGGGAAAAGATCTGCATAAAAGGTGCACGTGCCACTCTATATGCATAGATACACATTTAGAAATAATTGCTGGAATTTCAATAGAAGTATACAATGCATCTCACCGCAGTGCGGAAGTGACCTGTGCCTGCTCAGCCTGCTGTCTGGGGACTAACTATTGATGGGCAACTTCAAGGCCTTTCTTGGTCTCCCTTCTGAAAGATTTTCAAACTGAACTTGGACTCAACAGCCCTTCGGAGAAAAGGCTGCAAAGTTGGACACATGGGACAGGATTCAACTCAATGGTTGCATGCACGGAATAAGGTCTGCTTGCTTGCACAAGTGGACATCCTGCTCTTCTGCTGTTTTGCGTGCTCTTGCATGCTCCCTAGATCTGCTCCAGAGGGTTGGGATGGGGGGAACCCAGAACAGTATGTGGGGCTAGAAGTCTCAGTGCTCAAGCGGACCTCGTTCCATGCACACATACCCTGTGTGTTGAATAAAGAAGGGGCAGGAAGGAAGGATACATGAGAGTCCTGTAGGCACTACAACGCATACATGGTGCTACTGCACATAGATGGGGCCGAACCAACTATTAGGTAGACTGAAGTGACTTTTTTGGATGACAAATGCTAAGAAGTGGAGAGGGACCATGAGATGTTGGAAGGCAGAGCTGTGTGTGACGCACCGTGTTGTTGACATCCGTCTGTCTCAGGAAGACAATGGAGTGCGCTTCCAGGGGTGAAGTCAAACTGCTGCGTTAGCAGCACTGAAGTGGCCTGTTCAGGGTGCAAGCTTGGGCAGTGTGTATGGAGGTCCTGGGCTGCCCAGAAGTCAGGACTCCCCTCTCAGCCTTGCTGATGGGGTCCAAAGGAAAGCAGAGCAATATGTTGGGCACCAGCTTGGCTGCAGGAGCTGCTGGAAGTGTGCCCTATTATTTATTATTATTATTAAATTTGTAGACCACCTCTCATCTGTAGATCTCAGGGCAGTTCACGACATGCTTAGAAATGTGTTGTGAAGGACATTCTTTCGTCTACAGTGTTGCAGGAAAATTCAACCACTGGTCCAGTTGGCTTCTAGACATGTCAGGAAGGGGAGCACTGCCCTTCGTCTTTGAGCCAGGACAGAGTGAGTAGCTCCATGTGCACAAAAGGTGCACATCAGTTCTACCTCCACTTTAGCCAATGGGGTGGCCCAATGGGCTTCGGTTTACACCAAAGCCCTGATGAAGCACTGCCACCTCTTACCCCAGACACTGGGCACATGCCTTTAAGTCTATTGTGAAACGGGAAAGGAGGCAGCTGTGGGCCTTCTCACCCGCTAGCTTCCCAGTTCTGTTGCCTTCCCCCTTCCTTAGCCGCTGTGGCAAGCAGGTCTCCAGGTGCAGTGCCGGATTAAACCCTGAGGAGACCCCCTAGGCAGTCGAAATCTCAGGGTCCCCTCCTCTAGTGGGATAACATTCAACTAAGAAAACTTGGTTCTAATTTTCTTTCAAGATCAAATCAATGTTGTTTTGATCCGTTTGTCACGGGGCCCTTAAAAGTTGCGGGGCCGACGGACCGGTGCCTACTCTGCCTGTTTGGTAATCCAGCACTGTCCAGGTGTGCCGTTCAGCAGGTGAAGTAGTGGGACAAACAGACACAGATACACACCAGGACTGGGGACCAAGTGAGCTGACATCTACAGCTGCATTGGGAAATTTAAAGGGTTGGGTGACTTTAAATGGGAGGCAATCCTGCACTCCCATCCACAGCTTATCACCAAAAAGGGGAAGCAGGTAATAAAAGAAAGCCTGCTCTCAGTTTTGCAGTGCTGCTAGAGGCTAGATGGAGCAATAAATTCAAATTCGGAAGCAAGAAAATGAACAAAAAGAGCTTGAAAAAGCTGCCTCTCTGGGGGCATTGCGAGATGCTAAGGTGCCGATTACATCGGCTGTATTTCAAATGACATAATATTATTCCATATCCCAGACCAGTGGTAGACCTACATTTTTGGGGGTCTTGAAGCTTGAACTGTTATGGGAACCCCTTTGGAACCAGCAACAAGGTCTGGGTAACCATTGTTATCTTCTTCAGTGGGGCGGTCCCACGAGAAATCACCACTATTCACTCAAACATTGCAGGAAAGCTGGTTCTTGTTTAATGAATCCCTAACATGGGTAGCACTGTGGGTTAAACCACAGAGCCTAGGACTTGCCAATCAGAAGGTTGGCAGTTCAATTCCCCGCGATGGGGTGAGCTCCCGTTGCGCGGTCCCTGCTCCTGCCCACCTAGCAGTTCGAAAGCATCTCAAAGTGCAAGTAGATAAATAGGTACCGCTCCGGCGGGAAGGTAAACGGCATTTCCGTGTGCTGCTCTGGTTTGCCAGAAGCGGCTTAGTCATGCTGGCCATATGACCCAGAAGCTGTACGCCGGCTCCCTCGGCCAATAAAGCCAGATGAGCGCCGCAACCCCAGAGTCGGTCACGACTGGACCTAATGGTCAGGGGTCCCTTTACCTACCTAACTTTCATGCAAAAGGTTGTAGCAGGAAGAACATGGAAAGAGGTGCCAATTGCACATGCTATTTCTGGAGCATTGAAAGAATTTGAAAATTAAGCTTAATTGTCACATACTTGGGAAACTAAAACTAACCTAAGGTGCTTATTTATTTATTTTTTACTACAGTTTCTCCTTTCCTTTTCTGTCTCCCCCTCTCTTACCCCAAAATCTATGGTACCCTATAAATAAATAGGGAACTTCCAATAATTTTAAAAGCACATACATCAATGTAAATGATATTTCAATTTGCACGATCTACCAAAACAACGACAAACCGACCAACACCTTTCTCCTGTGCTGGACATTGCATGATTAGGAGAATTCTTAGCCAGAGTATCTGAAACTAAACACTCATAATTAGAGAGAGATTGCAGTCTGAAGTGTTAAAAAAAGGCAGATTAAGGAAAATCCTTTACTACGTATGCAAAGTCTGAAATTATATCCAGGGTGGGGGAGACTTTTACTGGATTAGCAGGGAAAGGCTGCTTTTGACTGAGGTCTTCTAATGAAGATGAGAACCTGAGGATTAACTGTCCAAGATTTCACCATGTGGCTAGAGGGAGAAGGAGGAGGAGGAAAAGAAGACCACCTGCCATTTTACCTGGACTCTCACTTCAGGTAGGTTGACCTTCATAGCCAGCTCCTCTCGGCTATAGACATCGGGATAGTGGGATTTCTCGAAGGCTCGCTCAAGTTCGTGCAGCTGGTAGGTGGTGAAGGTTGTCCGGTTCCTCCGGTGTTTCTTCTTGGGCTGGTCTTCATCGGACAGTTTGCCGTCGCTGTTGTTGCAGGTGGCCAGCTCTGGACTCAAGCACTCCTCTGAGCGTTTGGAGCAGTAGGGGTCTGGGAGGCGGGAAGAAGAAGAAGGAGAGGTGAGGCAACCCACCAACAAATGGAGCCAGAGCCCATGGATTTAAGGCTGTAACCTTAATGGGAGTAAGTCCCATTGAAATCAGTAGAACTTACTTCTGAGTAGGCATGCATAGGATTGGGCAGCCAAGCGGATTCACACCAGCATGTCTACCTGATGCTAAGCACATTTGAGTCAACGTAAATATACCACTGATTTCAACACAATTTGCTTCCAAATTTAATAAATCCAGACTTCTTGTCTTGATTTGTTTTAACATTTTGAGCTGATTTCACAGAGAACAGAGATAGATAGATGATAGATAGATAGATAGATAGATAGATAGATAGATAGATAGATGATAGATAGATAGATGATAGATTAGATAGATAGATAGATAGATAGATGATGATAGATAGATATAGATAGATGATAGATAGATAGATAGATAGATAGATAGATAGATAGATAGATGATAGATAGATGATAGATAGATGATTGATCTTTATCTTTTAAAAGACTTCAAGTGTTTTACAAGAAAGAAAATATGTATTTCTATTAATCAGCACCATATAATCACATTACTTAATTAGTGATCTTGCTGTATCCTTCTGTGTGTTCCTCCTTTCTGTTGCCTTCAATTTTGACTCTATTTCAAACTAAAATCCAGTGTTAAAAGCAACATTGATATTGCTACTGTTTCTGCCTTTTGCAGCCTTACCCTGGATCCTAAAACCTATTACCTATACGCAAATGCCATTGATTTCGTTGCTTTGAAGTCTGTTAGCTCTGATCTGGACTGCAGCAATCCTGTGCAGGGCTGCTCAGAATTATGCTGAACTCAGCAGCTCTGTGCCCAGCCAAGGATACATGGTCTTGGTCATTTATATATTATTATGAGCTAATACAATTCTATCAAAATCTAAATGAATAGAAGCCGATCCACTCAACAGCTCTGCACAACTTGATGCTTCCCTTCCCTTTCGTCCCAGCATTGTACTATTCCTCTGGTAAAACAGAGGCCATTCCGAACCATTCTCCAATGGCTGTTTTTGGACCATCGCTCATCTGCTTCGGAAAGGTCTGAGATTGCATCTTGCTGGCTTAGAGCAAAGTCTGCCTAAGCCAGCTTTCCCACCGCTTCCCATGGTGTTGAGCCAGATGCTCACAAGTGGGGCGTGATTCACCTGACACAAGTGCAATGTAGCCTGGGGGAAGCAATTTGAATTTGATGTGCTGGTGGGACCAGAAAACGACGAGACCTACACTTCATCCAGTCTAGCGTCCTGTTCTCACAGCAGCCAACCAGATGCCCACAAGAAGCTTGCGAGTAAGGCAGGAGTGCAACGGCACTCTCCCCACTTGTGATTCCCAGGCAATTCAAAGGCATATAATCTCTGACTGTGGAGGAAAAACATAGCCAACAAGGCAAGTAGCCTTGTCCTCCCTAAATTTGTCCAATCCCCTTTAAAGTCATGCAAGTTGATGGACTTCACTGCATCTTTTGGAAGTGCAACCTTAACTAGGCAGTGAGTGAAGAAGAACTTTTAACGTTCCAAGATTTAGCTTCATTGGATGTCCCCAATGAACATCTCTGCGTCCACTTTCTTCATAACCTGCACAATTTTGCACACCTTCATCATGCCCCAACTCTTGGTCATAAAGGGAGTTGCTCCAGCCCCTGTGATCATTTTTGCTTTGCCACATTTATGACTCTTTCCCAGCTCTGCAAAACTCTTCTTCAGATGTGGGGATCAGAATGGGAGACAGTATTCTAAGGGTGGTCACACCGGCTAAGCTCTTCCTAACGTGAGCAGAGGTGGCAGCCCTCAGAGAGAGGAACTCCTAGATAAAATGGACAGCTCATAGGAGTATTGGTCCATTGGTTCTGTGCCATTTGATGGATCCATTTGGGAATAAGCCGCACAAATGTGGCAACCCCAGATGAGATAAGAAATCAAGCTTGAAAAACCGGACAAGACCATGTTTCTCTGTCTCCTAAGCTCCAAGGCTATTCCCCAAAAAATGGAAACAGCTCCCTTAGCACAGAAGCAAGTCCCACTGAAATAATCTGAGCACTTGCCTTCAAGAAGATGAGTTTAGGGTGAGAATCCCTTCCTGGGAAATCTGGTCCCCAACATATGTTGTTGTTTAGTCATTTCCGACTCTTCGTGACCCCATGGACCAGAACAGGCCAGGCACTCCTGTCTTCCACTGCCTCCCGCAGCTTGGTCAAACCCATGTTCGTAGCAACATACGTACTTCAGTATAAAATGCCATTGTAATGGATGGCGCCTCAGCCGCATTAACAGCCCATGCAGGGAGCCTCACTAAGTTCAGTGGGACATGCGTCTGTGTCCAGTTTCAGTGTGCTTGCCTTAATTTGCCATGCTGTGCTCTGGGAAATGTTCTCTTTCCTCTTTGCATGCCAGAGTGCCTTTTCTAAAGTTGTACAATTTACAGAACACCCGGGGCACTGTTTGCTCAAGCAGCCAAAGACACACTCAGTAGGTTGTTCCTTTGAAAAGCATCGCCATCACCTGGCATCTGCAGGCAGAGCTGGGAGATCTGGAAGAGACGCCTCTCGGAAGCCCTGGAGAGTGGCTGCCAGTCAGTGTAGACAGACTGAGCTAGATGGGACCCATAGTCTGACTCTGTGTAAGGCAGCTCCCTGTGTTTGGGATTTTTAAAGAGTGGGGCTTTTAGAGGGCTGATCTTTATTATTGTGTCTGAGGCTTCTCACAAAGATGCCTGATCTTTAAAATGCTTGCCTCCTCTTCTTCCTCAGTTATCCCCTCCAACACTTAACTGATTTTAAAGGCGCCCATTTAAAAAATGGGCCCCTCTCTTAATAATAATTTTATTATTTATACCCCACCCATCTGGCTGGGTTTCCCCAGCCACTCTGGGCGGCTTCCAGCACATAATACATCAAACATAATAAGACATCAGTCATTAAATACTTCCCAAAATAATAATAATAATAATAATAATGAAGTTATTCGAACTTGCTTCTAAAGGGGGTTAATGGGGGTCTCCTTCAAATTGAAGCAAAGGAACCACACACTTTCACTGGTCCCAGAAGCTACAGGAGGACCGGGTTCCTCCAGTAAGTGGGAGACTATGATTTGACACCAGAAACCCCCTCCCAAAAAAACCCCCTCGCACCCTGCCTTACCTCCGAAGTGTTCTTCCGCGGGCCCTTCCTGCCCAGGCTGCTCAGCTGGCATTTTGGAGAAGCAATCCCTGGGGCTGCGTTTCTCTCCGTCCTTCATGGGCCTGCCTCCGCCACTGGCATCGTGGGCTTGGAAGGCACCCAAAAGGGGGTCCTCTTTGGTAAATCCCAGGATCGCTTCGATGCTGTGGAGCCTCGACGGGTTCCCTCCTCCGTTGGGGCTCCTCACCAAGTGCCCAGTCAGGGAGAAGCCGCCGTCGGTCATGTTCAGAAGGGAGCCTTGCTGCAGGTGCATGGAGCTCTCCTGGTGGCTGGGCAGGGGGCTGGTGTGGGGAGGGGGGAGGGCGAGGAGGACAGCCCTCGATCCTCCCCTTCCAAGGACCCCCGGGGGCGCCCCTATGCCATGCGCGCTCCTTCCTTGCTCAGCCGTCCAACAAGAGCACGACGGAGGGACCCTGCTTCTTCTTCCTCTCCTCCTCCTTCCGACGGCTGGCAGGATTTGAGAGGCTCCTCAGGCGACCAACTCCCGTCGGGATCTGCTCGTGTCAGAGGGCAGCAGCGGGCGAAGGCGGCTTGCGAGTCCTCGCTGAGCCTAAGCGGCTCTCGGCCCCAGCCGCCCTTCCCGTCTCCTTCCAAGCTGACGGGGCCGGGTCGTCCTCGGACGGCCGAGGATCAGCGGCCAGGATTGAAGTGACCTTTCTCCGGGCGGAGCAAGGAGCTCGCCCGCGCAGCGACGCCACCAGCCCTGCCTGGCAGAGGTGCGTCCCGTCGGAGTCCCGCGGGCGCTGCTGCTTGCGTGCTCCCGTGCGCTCCGTCTCCCGGGGGCTTTGTGCGACTTGGGGGCCGGAGGCACCTGAATTAACGGGGGTGGGGGCTCTCCTTCGCCTCAGGCTCCTCCCCTCGACGGGAAGGGCGGCCCTTCGAGGAAACTGACCAGCGGGGAGGAAGCAGCCAGAGAGAAACGGTCGCCGTCGAGGGAGGCTAAGGAGTGGACGCGGTTTTGTTTTGTTTTTGCTAGGGTTTCGGGGAGGTCTCGACTTCCGACGGGCTAACTCCGGTTGAAGAGGAAAAGAGGTTTTATTTTTGCTTTAAAAAAGGGCAGAAAACTTGTTTCAGAAGGACCAGGCGGTTGCAGAGGGAGGGAGGAGCCGGGCAAAGTTTCCAGGAGGCATTTGGGAACTCACACACGCACGTCTTAAAAACAAGAGGGACAAATTCGCGGAGCAGCGAGGGCCACTGACTATGTCCTGTTCCACAAACACACTTTTAGAAAATCTCCTCCTGCGAACGGGAACAAGAGGATTTCTTTGTCAAAGGAGGAGCGATCAAGGGGCCTAGGGATCTAGTCTGGGAGTCTTGTCAGATTAGGATCTGAATGTGCGGCGGGGGGAGGAGGAATCGTGGAAGGGGCGCAGCTTCTCCCTAATCTTGAAAGTCTTTCCAAGAAGCCCACCCTTGAAATCCGTGGAGTTTAACGAAAGGATGGAGGTCGTTTTGCCAGAAAGGCGCCTGATGGTTTCGCTGGTTCCTCTCTCCCTCCACTCGCAGACTGTTAATTAATTAAAGGCTATCAAAATTAGTTAATTGAAATAAATTGGGCAAGTCACAGGAAGGGCTATCGGACGAAGACAGCGATTTAAGGAGCCGTCCAGGTCAGGACTGTGGGGTTTTAATTCGATTTCACCCCGTTGGCTTCGACGGAGTGTTTTTGGCTCCTCGTCTAAAGGACGAGGAACCGCTTGTTCTTTGTTTTTTGCAAGGACCTCGTTCCCAGCGCGGGATTGAAAGATGTTATGCAGAGAGGACTCAGGGATAAGATATCATTCCGGGGGGAAAACTCCGCTTAAAATCCTATTTAAAATCTAACCGCTTAATCCGCAGTTAAGGCATTAATCGATTTGCCGCTCCTATTAACCACTCATTGTTTTTCCTTCCCGGCTTTAAATAAATGAAATAAACTTATTTTCTTGAGACTGCCCAACCAGCTGGATTTTGTGTCTGTTGTTCTGTCCCGTTTCTGGCCCTACATTTCTAGCGCTGATCCGATGTGCTTAAAAAAAAAGTTTTGCAAACGGAACTGTTTCTGCGGTGGGCGCTGCCGTCGGTGAGTCTGAATGGCAGGATTCCAGACGCAGAAATACCATTTGATCGGAGTCAATCCGCTCTTACAACAAGTGTGGAATCAAGAAGGCAACCACAGCCGCTGACTCTCCTGGGATTTATCAGCTGGGAGGGGAAAGGAACTCTGCACATGCTCAGAAACACGCACGCCTTTATTACTGATGGTCCATTTCCTGACCTTTTGTCGTCGTCGTCATTGTTAGGCTTAAACTCACAAGTGTGTGCTTTTGGTTGAAATTAAGGATAAGGGCTGCCAACACCGATCCGAGTCGATTCCTTCAGTTTCCTTCAGACTGAACCACCACCCCTATTCCCATTCTCTTTACTTCCAAAATACAAAACCGTTGCAAATCAAGCATCTGGTCGCAGAAATTGCACTGCAGGCAGAAAACAAGAGAACAAATAACAAGGACAATAAGAATATAAGACATATATATATATATATATATATATATATATATATATATATATATATATATATATAAACATTATATATACACACACATTATATGTATGGGATAAAGTAATAAAATAAAATCGCACAACCGGAATAAATAAGCATATAAACCCATAATTTATTTATCACATATTAATATAACAAATGCAAACTGAAATGTTCCGAAGGATCTGTTCACGAAAACAAAGATATGCAGCAGCTTCAGAAAGATGTTAAATTGTGCAAAGGTATGTGTTTGGATATCAACATATGGGGATGAATTTAGATTTTACTTTTGGGGGGGGGGGGAATCAACGTGTGGAATAAGGGGAAGAGCAAATCTTAAAGAAAGAGACACTTTAGAATTTAGAGTTTAGAATCCGGCCAAGGTTAGCTCTGAAGCCACTTTCTGCTATTACTACTACTGCTACCACCATTACTACTTGTAGTCATAGTACCACCCTGCAATATTGAAGCTCAATCTGTAAACAAATGTTAAAAGCACAGACAGCGCTCTGCCCTGAGGAGTCTACAGTCTAACTTTTGCCTCTGAGGGGATTGAAGACCTTAGAAACATGGGCATAGCCAGGATTTTTGTTAGGAAGGTGGCAGCTTTTTTCAGGAAATCAAAATTGTTGAGTTTTTCTTGGGAAATCACGGGTAAAAAATACCCGGTAAATAGGACATTGCGGGTGGCAGGCTTCTGCTGGGGGCGGGGGGCAGAAACTCAGATAACTGAGTACTTTCAATGCTTTTCGACAATATTTGTGGATCTGGGCGGGGGGCAGCTGCCCCCTGTCCCACTTGGCTACATAAAAATGAAGTTGACAGTGGGTGAAGCATAGGGATTAAGGGACAGACGTAGGCAAACACATACTTCTCCACTCCGTTTCGAGACTGGAGACTGGGATCTTTAAATAGGCTTTAGGGGTAAGATTCAGGGTCTCTCTTTCTCTCTCTGTGTGTTATTTAGGCAGTGTCTTCCTGTTGTAACAATTGATCAGCACATTGGTAGGCTGTTGTTCCAGAGGCCATCAGCTGTCCTGTGAAACTGCAACGCCCAGAAGTTGCTGGTACCCACTGATATAATAATAATAGTAATAGTAATAGTAATAATAATAATAATAATAATAATAATAATAATAATAATAATAATAATA
>JAXCMG010000039.1:14653053-14719160 GCA_034642415.1 Podarcis siculus
TCTTCTTCTTCTTCTTCTTCTTCTTCTTCTTCTTCTTCTTCTTCTTCGCTCTGCTTCCTTCCTTTGATACGGCAGCCATCCCTGGCAGAGATACACCCGTGTGCACATATTACATATCAATGTGTGCAATAAAAGCCATGGCATTTTTCAGAGGGGCAAGTGGGGGCTAGGCCAGCACAGACTCTTCTGGATGCTATGCACTGCTGTTCTTCAGTTTGTGTGTGTGTGTGTGTGTGTGTGTGTGTGTGTGTGTGTGTGTGTTTGTAGAACAAAATATCTACCTAAATTTTTGGACCCTGTCTAAGGGAGTGTTTATGGGGAATCCAACACTTCAAAATGTACATTTACATCACTTCTCTCATACATTACAAATACAAAACCTTTATAACAAAGCATTGCAACCTTGGCTTTAGTCTTCTGCATTTTCAGGCAGTGTTCTAAGTGTATTGTACTTTGTAAACTTTTTTTTTTTTAAACACCTCCAGAATAAATATGTGAGAGTCTGAGAGAAACAAAAGTGGGCTTGCCAATTTTACAGCTGGCCATTATGGCTGTATAGCTGCTTGAGCTGCAGATGTCAGCAGCCAGGTGTGTTTATTCCACAGGTCTCTTAAAAAGCAGCTTGACATGCATGAGTAGGGGAAGGTTTCCCCATAGCTCAGGCATAGGCAAACTCGGCCCTCCATATGTTTTGGGACTACAACTCCCATCACCCCTAGCTAATAGGACTAGTGGTCAGGGATGATGGGAATTGTAGTCTCAAAACATTTGGAGGGCCAAGTTTGCCTATGCCTGCCATAGCTTCAATTCCACGTCAAGAAACACTTTACTGGGTTTTCTGGAATTCTGGGTAAAGTCAGCTGTTAAAGGCACAGAAGCAGCTCCTGTTTGATTTCTACTAAGCTGTCGCTTCACTGCTTCACAGTGACTTTTATGACGTGGCCCCCAATGCACGCCAATGACCATTCCCATGCTTGGCCCATGGATGTGTCACTCGCTGAGTTCCTTGTCTGAGCAGAGATAGGAATGTGAGGTCCTTGTCTCCATTAGCACATTCTCCGTAAAGGGTTGGGGTGGGGTGGAGAGTTGCACCAGTTGAATTTCAGCTGATCACATAGTATTCGGAGGAAGAGTGCCTTCCATAAAAACGATGATGTCCTGTTTAGCACATCTTCATCAGTAAGGAGTGGGGCTATATAGATAAAATATGACTTGGTGAGTTTCATTATGATGGAGCAACAGGGTTTAGTGTTTCTCAACCTGTGGGTCCCCAGATGTTGTTGGACTACAACTCCCATCATTCCTCGCCAGCATGACCAGTGGTCAGGGATGATGGGAGTTGTAGTGACCCTGTGGATATATTGATGATGAGACACTGGACAGCAGCACTTCCTTCCTTCCTTCCTCCCTTCCTCTCTCTCTCTCTCTCTCTCTCTCCTCTCCTCTCCTCTCCTTCCCTTCCTCTCTCTCCCTCTCCTCTCCTCTCCTCTCCTCTCCTCTCCTCTCCTCTCCTCTCGCAATGGTCCCTATAATTATATTTCAAACCTGTTAACTCCTATCAGCCTTAAATTTGATGGAATCTCATTAACCACTTGTTTGGTAATTCTGATTGTACTTTCTCCTTTGACCCCTTAAACCAGGAAAATGCTGATCCTATATGTGCTGACGAATTTAATTAGCTCCTCTAAACCACCAGATGCTTTCAATAAGATTTTCAAGATGTTCCTGTCACATTTTAATTCAAAGGTCAAGAGCTTTAGGTTTGTTTAGTGCTGTGTTTTTAGATAAGGTACTTTGCTCAGTAAAGTACCGTAATGCAAAAGGTTGGAGATCCATCACCAGTGGCCAGCTTGCAGTCAAAGTCTGTGTGTGTGTGTTTAAAGAAATACAGAGTGATTGTCTCAGACCAGAGCTAAGAATAATTCTGTGTCTGTAATGAATCATACTGAGTCTGCTTTGGCATATTGATTCTCTCCTTCTCATAAACAGAACTTTAATATTTCTTAATTAAGGAAAAGTAATTAAGGGTTTATAGCAGGGTGAAAAAGAAGACAGGGTTCTTCCCTTTAGTAGTTGTATAGAGGAGGGAGTATTGGCCATGGTAGCTTGCTGGCGAGTTACACAAATGACGCTTGTCGAATTATTCACTTCCTTAAAGGTGTAGGAACCATGTGTGCTTTTGAATCTAGTTTGCATAGTTTAGAGCAGCTCTGAAGTGTTTAGAACAACGCCCAACCCAAGTATCCTTCAGATTCTTGTTTGTTTTATTTTGCAAGGTACTTGTTGGTATTTTGTAGGACATCAGCAAACCAGTGCAATAAGAGTACAAGGAAGAAATGATGATAAAAAAGAGAAACCGTGTAGAGTGGATTATTGCACATCTCATTACATGCCAATACAATTGATGGGAGTACCTGCTAGCAATCTCAAAAGGTGGCACTCCTGCAGGTGCCCCCACAACCCTGCCACCACAGCAGCTGCACAACCCTGGTAAGCAAGACTTTGGCAGCAGGTGGCAAAATGGGCTGGGCTGCCCCTGGTTTTATTTGGGGTAAGGATGTGGAACCTGTGGTCGATAGCCAATGGCGATGGAACATGGAACCTTATAATATTAGAAATTGCCCATCCCTGATGTCATAGGAATAATAGAATTGTACAGTTGGAAGGGGGTCACGTGGCTCATTTAGCTCAGCCCCTGTAGTGCGGGAATCTTTCACCTATGCGGGATTCGAACCCTTGACCCTGAGATTAAGAGTCTCCCACGCTACGGAGGTATACCTGTTTTGCATGTAGAAGGTATCCAGTTCAATTTTCCTGGGACTAAGGAGGAGGAAGGTTGCAGGCAGTGGCAGCCCCTCGGCTGGTTGCAGGCAGGTGGGGTCTACCTGAGGGCAGATTAGGGCATTGCCATTGGCCCTAATAAACCAACTTTCACTGGGCATAATGCACTCTGTTATGTTCAAGATGACCTAAGACAATAGGGCTGCCTTTGCCAACCTGGTGCCCCTAGGAGCCGACTCCTAGGGCCCGTGGGGGCTTTGGCCCCCACAATAAAATATTTGAGGGGGCTGGATCCCTGCAAAGTTGATGAGCATTGCCATTCCAATGGTGTGCATACACTGTGTCATGTGATCGATTATGCATGGCAGGGCTCACCTGGACTCACCTGCAATATTTCATTCAAGTTGGCTGTTCTGCTGGTGCCCTCCAAGTGTTCTAAGAGACAACTCTCATCAGACCCACCCAGCATTGGCCCCTAGAAGATTGCCCTGCAAGGAATGTGGCCCTCTGGAAAAAGCTTCTCCACCTGCACTGTTATGGTATTGTTTAAAAAGAAGCTTTTCCCTCTGTGTGCTCTCTCTGTTTCCCTCTCTCTGCAAAAGGTCCATACCCACAACTTCATTTTCATGGGAAAATATTGCCCGGTGCTGCCATGAGGTGAATGATAAGATTTGTAAGGGATTAGTAAGGATTAGTCGGTAATCAGAAACTCTTCCAGGCACCTAGTAGATTAGCAGGTCCTGCTTCTTTAATAAAAGAGTTTCAGGGATAATTATAGCATGATGCTACCTATTATAATAAATCTACTTGGCTGTGTGCACAACGGGGGAAAACCCCCTGCCCAATGCGGACAGGAATCAAGTGGCGTCAGTTTCTTATGTGTCTTTCAGACATGTACCCAATGGCGTAGTTGAGCAGGGATGAAGCGCCACTACTCTGTTCACAGAAGGGACGACGTCATCATCTCCAGGGGGTGCTATTTGCCAGTCCTCTGCATGCCAAACAAATACCATAATTTTTGCTCTATAAGACGCACCAGACCACAAGACGCACCTAGTTTTTGGAGAAGGAAAACAAGAAAAAAATATTCTGAATCTCAGAAGCCAGAACAGCAAGAGGGATCGCTGCGCAGTGAAAGCAGCGATCCCTCTTGCTGTTCTGGCTTCTGCGATAGCTGCGCAGCCTGCATTCGCTCCATAAGACGCACACACATTTCCCCTTACTTTTGAGGAGGAAAAAGTGAGTTTTATAGAGCAAAAAATACAGTAAGCTTTTTATCAAAGAGAAACTCACCAGATAAGCTCAACAAAGAAAGAGTTAAACTGCTCAGGGTTAAACCGCATGGAAGATGGAGCAAGCTTGTCTTCTCCTGCTCTGGAGGCTAGGACCCAAACCGATGACTTCAAGTTACAAGAAAGGACATTATGACTAAACATCAGCATGAACTTTGTGACAGTAAGAGCTGTCTGACAGTGGAATGGACTCCTTTGTGAGGTTGTGGATTCCTTTCTTTGGATGCTTTTTAGCATCTGTCTTGGATGGTTTAGTTGAGATTCCTGCATTTCAGGGGACCAGATGACCCCAAGGTGCCTTCAAACTCTACAATTCTATAATTCACCACTCAAGTACAGCGATTCTGAGTTGGCCACCATGGCAAATAGGATTCTGTACAGTGGTACCTCGAGTTACATACGCTTCAGGTTACATACGCTTCAGGTTACACACTCCGCTAACCCAGAAATAGTGCTTCACGTTAAGAACTTTGCTTCAGGATAAGAACAGAAATCGGGCTCTGGCAGCACGGCGGCAGCAGGAGGCCCCATTAGCTAAAGTGGTGCTTCAGGTTAAGAACAGTTTCAGGTTAAGTACGGACCTCCGGAATGAATTAAGTACTTAACCTGAGGTACCACTGTACTGGATGTCTCCTGATTCTGATCTAGGAGGGCTTTTATGTTCTGTAGCAGGTCACTTGTCCTTCCTTCCTCCAGACTAGAAAGGCTTGAAGGTCTTCTGAAAGAGGCTTATGTCTGAACCGTGCTGGATTTGTGAAATAAACTTACCCCCTTCTTCCCACACTTGTCCCTGCAGCCTCCACCTGATTTGGAGGAGCAGCCATTTTCAACTTTTGCAAGTTGTTTTCTTGAAAAGCTGAGTAGCAGCATGTGGAAGGAACTGGACTTGTCACGATTTTGCAGGAGGGATTCAGTTGCATACAGCTGAAGTTAGTGGGACTTGAGCTTCTGAATAGACATGTACTGTTAGCCCAAACTTTTCCTAGTGACTTGAGAATACAGAATATATTGCTATGTGTTTGTGGGTGCTAGGCCCCTCAAATCCCTTGGTCCAACAGGTGTTAAAACCTAATCAAGCCTTCTGATCCCTGGATCCTGCAAGTGTTAAAATATAAGCCAGGCTAGTTTCATGATGAGGTAACCGCCTGGGTGTTGGGCCATAAAGAGAACAAAGGAAAGGGGGCTCTGTGTGAGATGGCAAATGGGTGGGGCCCCTCACACAACTTGCAGATAGTGAGAAGGACAATAGCCAGAGTTTAGAGCTGAAAGTGGGTGTGATGTGACCTAGAAGAAAAGCGCCAAGCAGGGAGAGAGAGCGTCAGGTTTCAGGGAATGTGATCCTCCTCACAGCTGGCAGCCAGAAATGGGAATTGGGAAAACAAGACGTTCTTACCATGGTATTTATTCAATATTCACAGAGACGGAGGATGCTGCCTCTTAGATAATGGTGTTGCTCCGATTAAAGTCCCACCCGCTCTGTCTCTCCTATTATACACCATGCCTGTGTCAGCTGATCTGTGCTTTCTGCCTCTGAGCTTTCTGTTCTACTACTCTCAGTGCACGCCTGGCCCTGGGTGGTGGTGGTCAGGAATTCTTTCTAAAGACACTGAGTCCGTCAGCTGTCTCTGCCCTGCTTCTCCCTGCTGCCCTCCCAATATTTCCCAGCTTCTCCCCTCTGCAGCCTCTGAACCCTGCCCTTCTGCAAACAACTGTTCTCTTTTTGGGAAGGTTCAGAAAGAGGGTGTGTGTGTGCTATGTCAGACCTCTGATCAACCCCAAGGCTGCAGCTAAGGGAGAAACAAGATCGTTTTGGGGTGTTGATGTTGTGGACCCTTCCATTGCAAACTCAGGTTGTAGATATGTGCAAATAAACCATATATCATAAAGACACCACAGTCTCTGCTGTGCCTCATTTCCAAAAGGAAACTCGAATCCTGGGTAAGTGCCTGGGATCTCACACCAGTTGGAGACTGAGGTGGCATGCAATACTATAATTGCATTAAGGAAACATTTAATCAATCATAACAACAAAATGCCCCAAAGCAGTTGGTAGGAGGAAAAAGTTTAATAACTACATTTCCCCCTCCCATACCCAGTATAAGGAATATCAGAAATATTATTCCGGTATAAGAGATACAGTATGGAAAATCTGCACATGGGTCAAATGCAGAAGTATATTTTCCCTGTACTTAGAAACAAGTAATCTCTGTGCCTGGAGTTGCAATATGAAAAAGAGCCACAGAGCTTTTTGCCCATACAGAGGCTGCTTTCAGATGGGAGTTACCCTGCCCCCACACTCTTAATACTGGTGCAGCCAGCAAAACTAAGTCAAAAATCTGAGGAAACGTATTAGAAGGAAGAGGTGGCTAGGAATGGGGGATTGATTCGGCTCAGCTCACATTTAAATGTGACATTCCTAATTTGAATTTTCCAAAATGATATGCACAACCAAAGCAAGGTATCCTTTGGAATTTGCACTTCCCTGAATTTTCCAGTGCAAGTAATGTGCACAAAAATGTGTATGAGTCTGGCCATGCCATTTATTGAGAGGCAGTGTGAATCCAGTGGTTAGATCAGCCTTCCCCCAGCCTAGTGCCATCTTGTTGCTTTGGACTGCAATGGTCATGCTTGCTGGGGCTGATGGGAGTTGTAGTTCAAAACAAAGAAGATTGTGGAAGGCTAAGTTAGAGTGCTGGATTATGGCGGCGGCAGAGACCCAAGTTCAAATCTCCACTCAGCTGCAAATTTCCCTTGATGGTCTTGGGCCAATCACTATTCAGAAAGCACTCCTGGAAATTTGGATGCGGCCTTAATAATTTATTTTGTATGCTAACACCTGACATAATTCTGTTAAGCCTTCTGGGTACGTGTAAACATTCATGCAAGAAGTGGAAACCTCAATATTTGGGGGAACTCCAAAGTTGGAGAGCTCATTCAGCAATACAGCAGCTCCATTAAGGTTTAAACTTTTTTATTATTAAGAGTAATAGATGAGAAAACCTTCTCTGCATTGAGCTGCTCTTAAAAGCACAGGGGGTGGAAAGAAAAAGATAGCAGCCACATAATAAGCCTTAGCGAAGTTATAGTCATTTGGCTGAAAGTTGTAGGTGTCAGAAAAACCTTTAGTAGTTCTGTGATTTGATGCATTCTGAGTTGGTCAAATAATATGTCCTGTATTAAAGTGGCAGTGATAAAACAGTTAATGTTCTGAAAAAACAACAACACTGGAGACTTTTTTCTTTTCTTTTTTAAAGAAAGGTTCTCTGCTGTCAAGCAAATATAAAATCTACATTATAAATAAGGTGAGAGGAGGTTTGGAAGGTGTAAGTAGGTTTTATCTTAAACATATTCTGCTTTTACTCTACGATAAGGTTGCCATATGTCTGTTTTTCCCAGACATGTCTGGGAAAAGGGCGAAATCACCATCCGGGGAGACTTTTTTAAAAATCGGCAAAATGCCTGGGTTTTTGCAAACAGAACCAGGAAGTGTGTGTGTGAGTATCACTCTTTACTTTTCCCGATCTTTATGGACACACCTGCAAGCAGACATGCTTTGCAAGCAGAGCCAAGGAGTGTGCATGTGAGGATCACTCTTAACCTTTTCCTATCTCTATGGTGTACCCACATGGTGCATGCTGGGATGGGGCAAATGGAATGGCAACCCTACTCTATGACATCACTGCCCCCACTGGAATATAATAGGAATATCTTCTGCTCAGCAAAGTCCTCGTGTAGAATAGAAACACCCCAACTCTAATATTTTTTTATCTAGAAAAGTCTGCTCTAATAACCCAAGGTGTGAACTTCTCTTCAATCCTGCAAAGCAATCTAATTTTAAGCAGTTGAGAATACTTCCATTCACAAGTGACTCTTGTCACGTAATTCAGAACCTGACACCATGATGGGCGTTGGCAGGGACCTATATGAGCAAGTGTATTTGCAATTGCAAATACTAAAATCTAAAGAGAGGAGACTCTTGAGAGTCCCATGGACTGCAAGAAGATCAAACCTCTCCACTCTGAAGGAAATCAGCCCTGAGTGCTCACTGGAAGGACAGATCCTGAAGCTGAGGCTCCAATACTTTGGTCACCTCATGAGAAGGGAAGACTCCCTGGAAAAGACCCTGATGTTGGGAAAGATTGAGGGCACAAGGAGAAGGGAATGAAAGAGGACGAGATGGTGGGACAGTGTTCTCGAAGCTACCAGCATGAGTTTGACCAAACTGCGGGAGGCAGTGAAAGACAGAAGTGCCTGGCGTGCTCTGGTCCATGGGGTCATGAAGAGTCGGACACAACTAAACGACTAAACAACAACATTTACAATTGCTGCTTTAGGTTTGGATATTTACCTGCGACGTTGGAGTCCTTCTGCCTCCACCATCATACATCAGCACCCATACCCTTATTATTTACCAGATTTTTTCTTTTGGGGACACACACACACACACACACATCTTTCCTCGTGGAGGGGTAGAGAATGAGTCGCAGCCACAGCCTTCCATTTCTATGGGGTATTTGTATACAGATCTTGCAAATGTCTCTATTTACATTACAGAACACTTCTCCCCAGCTGCCTGTTTAATATCAGTGAAGGTGGCTTGGGCCTTTTCTTTGATTTGATCCATGTCCATGTTCTGGATGTTCTGAAGTTGCCCGAGTATAGAATCCTTGTCTTCTTCCTCTACTTGATCTTCCGCCACCATTTTCTGGAGGTCTTCCGGCAAGCCCACGTCGTCCCCAGCCATCTGGATCTGATTCTCATCTAATTCGCTCTGAGCAAGGAGAAAAAGGGAACAGGAAAGTAATGTAAGTAAAAGAAGTGATGAGCACGTTCTGCAGGGAGAACTTAAATTTAAATTATCCCATCGAGTCAAATCTAAATCGTGCGCCAATAAAAACTTCCTGTAATGCTTGTAAGTTCAGACAGGGGGTGGGGAAAGCAATTGCTATAACTCTTTTATCTCCTGTTTTCTCATTGTGCCTGGTTCTGTGTTCAAATCCCTTGCAGACGACCACAGTGCCTGGAGACAGATAGTCAGGCTGCGTATCTGCAGCAGTGACCAGAGGAGGAATGATTGTCGAGAGAAGAAACGCCATACTAACAGCAAACCTGGACTCCTTCATCTGCCCCAGCTGCAATAAAACATGTCTCTCTTACACTGGTCTCCACAGCCGCAGCAGGCGCTGTAGCTCTCCAGTGGTTGGACCAGTGGAGAGACCTTTCCATTGTCTCTTGAGACAGACAGATGCCAACAAGGAAGAATGACAAGGATTTCTGGCTTCTTATATTTCACAAAAACATTGTAATATTTCTATGCCCAGTTAGCAATGCAGCCATTGCTGCAGTTGCAGTAACAAATATTCAGCCCTGTTCAGGGTGAGCAGGACTTCCCCCGCATACCTGTCAACTTTCAGATTTGAAAATAAGGGATCAGCAGCCTCACCTGACCCAGGGACAGTCTACGGAATATCTAACAATCTGGGATAGCAGCCGGAAGCAGCAGGAAACGGCGCTGGAATAAGGGAATTTCCCGCCAAAAAAGGGAAGGTTGACAGGTATGTTCCCCCACCATGTCGTGCAACTCTCTTTTCTGCACAACAAATTTGCTAATTCTGCTGTCAGGGCAGGGTAGGGTTTGGGGGCAGAAGTCCAGTGCCCCTGTCATTATAATCATAGGGCCCAACTTCTAGGGGCAGAGGTCCCTTCAGCCCCCCCCAGTAAAATATTTGATGGGTATTACCATTCAGATGACATGCTTGCCCCATGTATTGTGATCATTATACAGGGCGGGGCTCCACCCTATTTTATTCAAGTTGGCATCCCTGATCATAATGATTGGGAGCACCCTCTGGAGTAGTCATGTTAGCTCACCACATTTTAAGTAATAAAAATAACAGACATCACCATCTAAGGAGGGGGATCTAGAATCTAAAAATTTTCAGCTGCAGCCCTGGGCAATGCATCTTCAGTCAACTGCATCTTTCCTTCCCATCCTAAAGCGCTCCATGCATTAGAAGGCTAAGCCTGTAAAATCCTTGCTCAACCTATGGCAAAGGGTCTCTCTAAGGGCCATGAGGGAAAGAGGTGGAAGAAAACCCCTCTTCTGTCTCTCCTAGTTCCGGCACCTCTCAGGTGGGTGCCATTGACATTCTAAGAGAACAAGGGAGGTGTTCATGGTGAGTTCCGGCACCTCTTTTTCTATGAAAAAAATAGCACTGGTAAACACCGTACTACAAATACTCTTCAACACACACACAAAAATGGCACAAACGAAATGAAAAAGAGCAATAAGAAAAAACAGCATGAAAATAAAACTGATTGGTAATAAAAATGGAAAGTGATGGGAGACTGTGAGGAAAGGGACAACACCTGATTCACCATAAGTTTCCAAGCAGCCATGCTCCAGAGAGACAGAACTTATTAGAGAGCAACAAACAGACACGAAGCAAAACGTTTTTCCATCAAGGTCCCTCCCCTAATGCACAGTGATTGGAGAGCCCTGGCAAAGTAATTCCCTCTGATTAAAAACTAAGAGCTATCCATCTTCCTGCCCCGCTCCCTCTCCCTACCATTCCTCACTCAAACAGAAACAGACCGTTCCCCTTATGGTCAGCTTGGTTTTGCTTTTAGACAGATAGATACAGTGGTACCTCAGTTCTCGAACGTCTCCATTGACAAACATTTCGGAACCTGAGTGCTGAAAACCCAGAAGTAAATGCTTCTGTTTTCGAACACGCCTCAGAAGTCGAACGGCTTCCACTGCGTGTTTTTCAATTTTCTCAATGGAATTTTCAGGTACCACTTTACGTTTCGGTTTTTGAACGTTTCAGAACTTGAATAGTCTTCCAGAATGGATTACATTCAAGAACAGTGGTACCACTGTAGATGATAGATTAGATAGATAGATGACAGATGATAGATAGATATAGATAGATAGATAGATAGATAGATAGATAGATAGATAGATAGATGATAGATAGATGATAGATAGATAGATAGATAGATAGATAGATAGATAGATAGATGATAGATGATAGATAGATAGATGACAGATGATAGATAGATATAGATAGATAGATGATAGATAGATAGATGATAGATAGATAGATGATAGATAGATAGATAGATAGATAGATAGATAGATAGATGGTAGGTAGATAGGTAGGTAGGTAGGTAGATGATAGGAAACACCTCTGCAGCATTTCGTGTGTGGGGGCGACAAATGAGGCTTTGGAGGCTGAGAGGATGTTGCTACTCTTGACCTGGGACACCTTGCTAACATCCTGATTCAACCTTGGCATGCAAACAATGGCACTTCAAGGCACCCTGATTTGACTTGTGACTTGGACTGCATGCAGAGCCGCTGCACACTGTTACATTTAACTTACAGATATAAACAAGACCTTCAGGATAAGGATTTGTAGTGAGTCAACCACTGGCAGAACTGGTTGGAGGGAGAAATCCGTCACATGTGGCATGAACTGAGCCAGGATTTCCTGGCAGCAAACCCTTGCGTCCTGACTGTTACAGGAACACCGATTAGCCGTAAGGACCCTGAGACATGGAGTTGCTCTGTTCAGCCATTTGCCAAGTGAAAGCTGAAAGTGGGGGGAGATATAGTTTAATTGCCACTGAAATGCCTTTCCCCCTTGAGCTCCAGGTCTAACGAATGGTGGTAAGATGGCAGTGGCTCATTCTGAACTCAGTCGCTTTTAAGTCCTACCAAGCAGCCTGCTCCAGAGTGCTAAATTAGAAGCACCATGAGTCACTTTTTCTGACCAAGTCTTTCATTCCAAGTCAGCCTTTACTATCCATTCATACATATTTTTTTCCACTACATCATATTCATGCCAGACGACATGCTTTTTTGTTACAGTCAGAAGGGTGAAATAATGAACAATAAAATCACCCAGAAATGTAAAATCTGGCCTACTCAATTGCCTTTTATTGTGTGTGCCAAAAGTGAACCTGTTCTCTCTTAAGAAAGCTAACAGGCATGGGTCACCTCCCTTTTCATTTGACAGATTCGTTGTTTCACCACCTGCTCGATAGGAACATACTTTCACACTATATAAACGAGGTTATATTCTCATAAGACACAGTTAATCAGGGCAGTTACTCCAGGGTACAAGAATGCAAGGACTGACCTGTTGGGTTTGGACAACAATACCTCTGGTCTAGCGTTCGCCTGTCAGCAGTAGCTACTAGCCAAACTCCCCAAGAAAGTCACAAACAGAGCACAGTTGGTATTGTGAATCCTTCTACCCTAATCGCACCAAACTTGGGAAAGGGTCAGATGCTGAGCAGGAAACTCCATCTACTCTCATGGGTTGGTTGGTTTGCTTGTTTTATAACGGGACGCAGGTGGTGCTGTGGGTTAAACCACAGAGCCTAGGACTTGCCGATCAGAAGATCGGCAGTTCGAATTCCCTCGACGAGGTGAGCTCCCATTGCTCGGTCCCTGCTCCTGCCAACCTAGCAGTTCGAAAGCACGCCAAAGTGCAAGTAGATAAATAGGTACCGCTCCGTCGGGAAGGTAAACGGCATTTCCGTACACTGCTCTGGTTTGCCAGAAGCGGTTTAGTCATGCTGGCCACATGACCCGGAAGCTGTACGCCGGCTCATTCGGCCAATAAGGCGAGATGAGTGCCGCAACCCCAGAGTCGGTCATGACTGGACCTAATGATTAGGGTCCCTTTACCTTTACCACGTTTCATCAAGCCAGTCCACAGTGGTATAAAACAAATCATTGATAGCAATACAGGCCCTCCAAGTGTCCCTATTTTCCAGGAACAGTTCTGGACTTACAGACGCCATCCAGGCTTCTGATTTGATCCTGGAATGTCACACTTTTCCTTAGGATGCCCTTATTTTCATTGGAGAAATATTGGAGAGTATGGAGTTATGTGACCTCCTAACCAAGGAGATAAGTAAACAACTTTTAGAAGACATCTGAAGGCAACCCTGTATAGGGATTTTGTTAATTTTTAATGCTTAATTATATTTTCTTTATGTTGGAAGCTGCCCAGAGTGGCTGGTGCAACACCATCAGATGGGCAGGATATAAATAGTCTTCTCCTCCTCCTCCTCCTCCTCCTCCTCCTCCTTCTCCTTCCTAGACTCAGATGTGAATTCAGATGTATACCTTGTTACAATTCTCTGACCCATCTATTGTATGAAGCAATTACCTATGTATATGCTGTTGCCTTTACATATACACTTTCCTCACTTATTTCAGTGCAAACACCATAGTATCAGGTGACACCCTCGTTCCTGAATATTGTGGTTCGCAAATGCTAAAGCAGAACAATGCACTGGACTTCTGTCTACCAAGAATAAATATGTGAGTAAATAACTGGTTAAGTAGCTGGCCAACCCATTCTGCTCCTGAAGGGTTGTGCCTATTCATGCACTGTGTGCACACTCATTCATTCATTCATTCATTCATTCATTCATTTGCTCCTACTTTTATTCAGATGCACGATCCCATCTTACATTCTGAAACACCTCCTGCTGACAGCATTGATGCTTATTCCTGTTGGCCTTTAGCTGCTGTCAGCGTTCGTTCTGGAGATTTAATGAAGCATTAATGCTTATCTTTGATGGGTGAACTGTGTGTTTTTTGTTTTTTTTAAAAAACACACACAAATCCTGTACATAGAAAGCCTGGGTCCATCACAGCAAAAATCTAAACAAAATGGCCATTGTCTGAAGAAAGGACTGGTCCCATCAAGAAGGCATTACAGTAGATATATAGGAAACAATGCCATAGGAAACACAGCAAGTCCTATGGAAACTTACTTTAGAGTTAGCCCATTGAGACATAGGAATGGGTTGCATCTAGGGATGGGCAGATCTGTCAATTTCAGTTTCTCCCAGCCTCTCATTTCCCCCCTCTTGAGTTCAGTTTTCTACATTTCTACATCAATTTCCTTTTTTCTTTTTTTAAAAAAGAGTTATTATGAAAATTCATCAGCATTTGACTGCGAATTTCTCCTACTATAAACATTTTTGCATGCAATTTTGTCCAAAATACAATTTTGTCCAAGTAAAGCGCTTCCCCCTGAATAATGCTTCCTTATATGCCATTTCCACTAACATATGCATTTCAATGCACAAATTGCTCTTGTTTATGCATTTTTGTACACAGCATTTGGCACTGCAACATTCGGAAACGTAAGAATTTAAGGGATGGCAGTTTGCATATTGTTCCATAAACTGGAAATCAGGTAGATTCACCTTTAAATATGAACCGAATCAAATTTCTCCCCACCCTAGCTACCTGGCATCCTATTTTGAATGTCTTTCGGTGACTGAACATCACTATTACCCGTCCTCTTTCTGTAGCCCTTAGCTCTTTTTGTCATGCATCTGAACCACAATACGCTTTTTAAAAGAACAGTTGTCAGAACCATATTGTGCCTTCTCAGCACAAGGAATGTGGTTTGGGCCTTCAGTTAATGATGTACAGTGGTACCTCAGGTTACATACGCTTCAGGTTACATACGCTTCAGATTACAGACTCCGCTAACCCAGAAATAGTGCTTCAGGTTAAGAACTTTGCTTCAGAATGAGAACAGAAATTGTGCTCCGGCAACGCGGCGGCAGCAGAAGGCCCCATTAGCTAAAATGGTGCTTCAGATTAAGAACAGTTTCAGGTTAAGTGCGGACCTCTGGAACGAATTAAGTACTTAACCCGAGGTACCACTGTATCTTTTCCAGCAGGCAGTTAAAGGAGGAAGGACCTGATTACTGTTGTTGTTGTTGTTGTTGCTGCTGTCAGTAATTATTATTTAGTGGTTTGTTTCTAATGAATTGTGTTACTTTATGGGGCTTATCAATATAACTAACCAAACAAACCAAAACAGATGAGGATAAAAGAATGCAGCGTAAAAGAATGTCAGTTCCCCTTCCTTGAGCAAGTTTCCATTGGAAGATGATCCATAAATAATACAAACAAACAAGTAGCAATTCATGCATCCAAACAAATGTAAATGGCTGCTGTTCAGACCTTTTCAGGAAAAGATTTTTCTACACGATTATGGGTGGGAAATAAACTATCCTCCACCGCCAGGTGGCACTGCAGGTACTGAACTGCTTTTCTTGCCTAACCTTTCCTTATGCTGGCCTGGCTAACACATATAGGTCAATTAAACAGATTCAGTAGGAAATAAAATCCTCTTGGGCCTGTATAAAGTCTCATATCTCTTTTCGGAAGAGCCCTGAGTAGATCCACATCCAGTTATTTCACCCCCGACCTTCACCAAAAGGGAAATCTGTGATCCCCTCCTTCAGGGGTTCTCAAAATTCCTACCCCCAGAGCCCACGAGATGCCTGGAAATTACTTGGGTCCACCGGTCATGAAATGGTGACAGAAGGAGGCAGAGTTTGGCATAAGCAGCTGACAATTACATACTTCTCTACCAATACCTAATCCACCTGTGGAAATTGCTAAGTTCTTTGCCAGAGCATTTTGCATGTGGCAAGGAGTTCCATAGCTCCGCTTTTCTTCTGCTAAAGAGGTATTGTGATTCCGCCTCCCCATTTTATTTGATTCCCCCAATTTTTTTTACTGCTCCTATGGCTCTAAGTCAGGCATAGGCAAACTCGGCCTCCAGATGTTTTGAGACTACAATTCCCACCATCCCTGACCACTGGTCCTGTTAGCTAGGGATGATGGGAGTTGTAGTCCCAAAACATCTGGATGGCCGAGTTTGTCTATGCCTGCTCTAAGTGAAGAAGACTTTCCCCTTCCTTACACCTACATGCCTTTCAAAGTACTGATACCCATCTCCTGTATTTTCTTATCCCATTCTAACTCAGTTTGTACACTACTCCCAACACCAATACCACAACCACTGCCCTTTCCTTTTACATTTGCTTCTTTGTCTTATAACACTTCCCCCTCCTTCTATCCCATTTCCTTCAGCGCCTCCTTTGCCCCTTTCCCCTCAGAGGAGGGAGAACTTCCTTCCCTCCTCAGCCTTGGGACATTGGTGCCTCCCAACCACATTGGTCTAACCAATGCCTATAACAAGGCCTAGGGGTTGGTCAAGCAGGTGAGGGGTCACTGGTCAGACTGTGGTAATAAGACCCATCTGAAAATGGCCCAAGGCCCACTGATGAGTCCTGGCCCTCTGTTCAAGGAACATTGCCCTCCTCATGTTTTTCAGGTTGTTTGGGTCCTTTCTCACCACACAGAACTGTAGAGTTGGAAGAGACACCGAGAGCCAACCCCCTGCAATGCAGGAATCTCAACCACATTGCACTGCAACAAAGAGTTGCCTGTGCCCCAGTGCCTTCATTCTGCAGTTCACAGTGTTATACCTGTGAAAAGGATCTAGGGGTCTTAGTAGACCACAAGCTTAACATGAGCCAACGGTGTGATGCAGCAGCAAAAAGAAGCGAATGCTATTCTAGGCTGCATCAACAGAAGTCTAGTGTCCTGGTCAAGGGAAGTAATAGCAGAGTCGTCTTTCGTATTGGGCTTACTGGCGCGTTGCGCCAGGGCACTGGCCTCTCAGGGGCGCCCCAGCGAGTGGGGGAGCTGCGCAGTTTGCCAGCGGCCTCCCCTTTCCCTGCATGCCCGCCAGCTGTGCCCCGTCAACCATATGGTTGGTGGGCATGTAGCTTCCTTCCTTGCTTCCTTTCACCAGCTCTGGGAAAGAGGGGGCACTGGAGGGATCTTTGAACCACGGTGCCGGATATGCTTAAGATGGCCCTGAGTAATAGTCCCACTCTATTCTGAATTGGGCTCCACAATTTAAGAAGGATATTGACAAGTTGGGATGCGGGCAGAAGAGGGTGACCAAGGTGATCCAGGGTCTGGAATCCTAGCCTTACGAAGAACGTTTGAAGAAGCTGGGTATGATTAGCCTGGGAAAGAGAAGACTGAGAGGACATATGATATCCATCATCAAATAGCTCAAGGGCTGTCACACGGAAGAGGGAACAAGCTTGTTTTCTCCTGCCAGTGTGGTGTAGTGGTTAAGAGCAGTGGACTCGTAATCTGGTGAACTGGGTTCACTTCCCCGCTCCTCCACATGCAGCTGCTGGGTGACCTTGGGCTAGTCACACTTCTCTGAAGTCTCTCAGCCCCACTCACCTCACAGAGTGTTTGTTGTCGGGGAGGAAGGGAAAGGAGAATGTTAGCTGCTTTGAGAATCCTTCAGGTAGTGATAAAGCGGGATATCAAATCCAAACTCTTCTTCTTCTCTTCTTCTGCTCTGGAGGGTCGGACTTGAACCAAGGTATTCAAGTTACCCAGCCCCAGCCCACCTTCTGATGCAGCAGCAGAGGCAGTCTTGGGCATAAAAAGGTAAAGGGACCCCTGACCATTAAGTCCAGTCGCGGACAACTTTGGGGTTGCGCTGCTCATCTCGCTTTACTGGCCGAGGGAGCCGGCATTTGTCATGTGGCCAGCATGACTAAGCCGCTTCTGGCGAACCAGAGCAGCGCACAGAAATGCCGTTTACCTTCCTGCCGGAGCGGTACCTATTTATCTACTTGCACTTTGACGTGCTTTTGAACTGCTAGGTTGGCAGGAGCAGGGATCGAACAACAGGAGCTTACCCCGTCGCGGGGATTCAAACCACCAACCTTCTTGGGTATAGCTATGGGCAAACTGAGCAGATAGATGATTTTTCCTCCCTGTTTTATAATGAAGCTGAATGTTGACTGATTCAAGTCTGGCAATAGTAAGTACTTCTTCGCACAGTGCACAGACTATGGAATTTGCTCCAGCAAGAGGTAGTGATAGCCACCGTCTTGGATGACTTTAAAATAGGATTAGATAAATTCGTAGGGGATACAGTGATTGATAGCTGCTAGCCATTACAGCCACTGTTCATGGACTGCAGAGGTTGGGCATACACCTGGTGTACACACATTTGCTTGCAAAACAGCCATGTAAACCCGGGAGGACATTTAGTGGGGAGAGTCCCTATATATATCAAATCCTGCGCTAAGTGACTTTCAATGCCCCTTTAGCATTCCAGCAATAGAGTTCCACTTATGAGCAAGCCATAGGACTCATGGATGAAAACATCTTTTCAATGACAAATCTACCCTGACAATCCTATTAATAGGATTAAGGTTCATTAAGGACATGTTTTGTCATATAAGTCTGCCCCAAATACCCTGGAGGTTTAAGTCTCGCATCGGAACCTGGGGCCTCTTACAGACTAAAATCTAAAGTACATCTTCTGAGAGCTACCTACATTTTTAAAGAACAACAACACCAGACATAACTTTAACCAGAGAGTACTATATCAGTTTTATACCAGACTGCCCATCAAAATATATATTTTACATTTACATTCCTGCCCGTCTTCAAAGAAATTCAAGGAAGTGTAATTTTATCCCCCCAAAAAACTCTGAGACACAGGTTAGGCTGAGAGAGTTTCACGGCAAATCCAAAACTTGAACCCAGGTTTCCCCGGAATCAAATGGATTCTGGTGCCAGATTCTTCTGTAGCCTGGTTCTATTCAATTTTCTGCAGAATCAGTGGCAGAAAGGTCATTACCCTTGAGCTGAATGCTTGCCAGTTTAAGTAAAAGTTGGTATTCCTCTCTCTTGCAAGCTGAGGCA
The DNA here is from genome assembly GCA_034642415.1 of Podarcis siculus. Lineage (NCBI taxonomy): Eukaryota > Metazoa > Chordata > Lepidosauria > Squamata > Lacertidae > Podarcis > Podarcis siculus. The sequence goes on from JAXCMG010000039.1 coordinate 14,671,717, forward strand.
TGGCAAATGAGTAGAGGATTTCTGATTCTGCCTGGATGAAGCAAGCAAGTTGAGGTGAGCCAGATTTCCTCCATATTTTTTTACATATTTTTTTAAAGTGCACGTTCACTACATTCACGGAACTAACGTCACTTCTAATTTGGCCCTGAGTCGCAAAGTCTGACACGCAGTGAAGCAATCGCACTATTTCTTCACCATAGTTCTGTTTTTGCACATAGTTAACACACATGTTGTCAGGAGCTCAAATCTGCAACAGGACTGAAAGTGATGTTTGGGGCTGTGTTTGTTTAGGCCAAGCTTCCACAGAGACACCAGCTTGTGAGGACGATGGGGTACACATGATGTCAGGATATTTGGGAGGAGCCAGGGCTCCGCAGTTCACCTCCATGCTTTTTGGACATTGGGGGGCGGAGGAAGGGGGCACGGTGGGGGTGGTCCGCCCCGGGTTTCACCATTGAGGGGGATGACAAAATGCCGGGCGGCACTCACCGCGGGGCCTGCAGCACGACTGAGCCACACATCTCTCCTGGGAGTGACGCGGTGGCTTGGGCGCCCGCAGGCTCGTGCGCACTTCCCCCAACGGTCCTCCCGCCGCCTCCCCCTCAGCTGTAGGGTGGCTGAGTGAGAGGTGGCAGGAAGAATCCTTGGAAGCCCCACGGAGTGTCCTGCCCCAGCTGGCCCTGCCTCCGGGTGCAGGGCACACACGCCACCCTAGGCACCCGATTAGCTTGCTCCGCTGCTGCTGTCCCCCACCCCAAAAATATTCGGGGGCAGCCTCAGCCCCCAGGAGTTGGCACCCCTGCTCTGCAAGCTGGTACCCTCCAGATGTTTTGGACTACAGCTTCCATCAGAAGCCTCCAGGCCAGGGAAGCCTGGTTTAGGCAACAAGAAAAGACCCGTCTTGTATTCTCAGATACAGTGGTACCTCGGGTTAAGAACTTAATTCGTTCTGGAGGTCCGTTCTTAACCTGAAACTGTTCTTAACCTGAAGTACCACTTCAGCTAATGGGGACTCCCGCTGCCTCTGCACCACTGCTGCACGATTTCTGTTCTCATCCTGAAGCAAAGTTCTTAACCCGAGGTACTATTTCTGGGTTAGCGGAGTCTGTAACCTGAAGCGTCTGTAACCCGAGGTACCACTGTATTGTATTCTGTTCTGCCACTGTTGTCCTTTTGCATCAACTGCAAAGTAGGGTCTCGTTTTAACGTTTTAGTCTAAAGATTTGCAAGTTTCTGCTTTGAAAACAGTGTATAAAGATTTTTTCCAAACCATCAATATACACTTTAAAAAAGCACACAATAAACTTTGATCAGAGAAACATGCCAAGTGCCATGTAATGTTGGTTCCACATTTTCTATGATTCAGTCTTCCACCTATGCTCTGAAACTCCCTGCTAATTGATCTGTCCTGGGTGCTTTAATAATAATAATAATAATAATTTATATCCTGCCCTCTCCAGCCAAAGCAGGGTTCAGAGCGGCTAACAACAGTAAAAATATCACAGTTTACATAAAATCACTGTCATTTAATTGAAATACATTCTAAAATCAATTCAGAATCAAATTAATGGCAACCACTGGGCTAGAGTTCTGTGAAGATTACAGAAGGAGAGAGGGGGTCAGACTGCACCTTGGCCAAAGGTCTGGTGGAACAGCTCTGTCTTGCAGGCCCTGTGGAAAGATGTCAAGTCCCGCAGGGCCCTAGTCTCTTGTGACAGAGCATTCCACCCGATCGGGGCCACGGCCAAAAAAGCCCTGGCTCTGGTTGAGGCCAGCCTAACCTCCCTGTGGCCTGGGATCTCCAAGATGTTTTTATTTGAAGACCGTAAGGTCCTCCGTGGGACATACCAGGAGAGGTTAGAGATTCTTGTGTTGCAGGACTTTGACTAGATGTTCCTTGGGGTCTATTCTATGACACAGGTATACAGTGGTACCTCGGGTTACATACGCTTCAGGTTATAGACCCCACTAACCCAGAAATAGTGCTTCAGATTAAGAACTTTGCTTCAGGATGAGAACAGAAATCGTGCTCCGGCGGCACGGCAGCAGCAGGAGGCCCCATTAGCTAAAGTGGTGCTTCAGGTTAAGAACAGTTTCAGGTTAAGTACGGACCTCCGGAACGAATTAAGTACTTAATCTGAGGTACCACTGTATCAGTATGCACTCCAATACATATATTTTCTCCTTAATACCAATTGCAGCAACCATTTTCTCCTGATGGGACTCTATGACGGGAAATAAACCAGTCTGAATCCAGCCCACGCCACCTCACCCTGCTGTACAGTAAATCTGCAGTCCTGACACTGCTAAGCTGTATCCTAATGATGCTGACCCAGAGGCCACATGAAAAATGTGGCTTCAGAGAACGCATATGAAAGAAAAGAGAGGGGGCAAACTGTAGGTGCTCCCATGGGATCAGAGGCAACAAGGGAAAGTGGGAGAAGATGCTTTTAAAAAGCAGCAGGCTTTAGGCTGGTTGTGTTGAACAAATCAAGTTTACAGGTGGCGATCCTGGAGAGATTCAGTTCATTTCACCTTTTAATGTACCGTATTTTTTGCTCTATAACACTCACTTTTCCCCTCCTAAAAACTAAGGGGAAATGTGTGTGCGTCTTATGGAGCGAGTGCAGGCTGCGCAGCTATCCCATAAGCCAGAACAGCAAGAGGGATTGCTGCTTTCACTGCGCAGCGATCCCTCTTGCTGTTCTGGCTTCTGGGATTCAGAATATTTTTTTTCTTGTTTTCCTCCTCCCAAAACTAGGTGCGTCTTATGGTCTGGTGCGTCTTATAGGGCGAAAAATACGGTAATTTGCACTTCTTCAACCAATACGCAGCCAAAATGCAGCCATAGTTCAAAATCTGCCCTTCTTCAAATTCTGTTTGTTGGTACAAATGCTCGTACGCAAGGGGAAAGTGTGCATTACAGTGCATACAATAATATGCAGCAATGCATTCTATTAAGGGTGCAAACTTGAGCTTGAGATTGGAAAAAACAAGAAACCAACATTGACAAATGTGTCCATCCCTAGTTACAGACAGGGGGATGTATTGCAAAATGGGGGGCACATCACCACACAATCTGTAAGCTTGTCCTTTGCCCTCATCAAGAATGTCCACATTTGGGTAAAAGCAGAATTCATTGTGTCGGTGGGTTTGAAGAAATGTGCACCAGTCATGTTTTGCGTCCTACTTGCCCGTTACTCTATTTTAGCCTATAGAGCATGATTTGCAGTGGAAGTCGGATGCCAAAAGACTTCTCCGCCTCCATGCGCCCTGAGAAAAATGGTTCCCAACCCCCAAGGTCTGGCAAAGTGAACATTACGAGACCTGACAGCTCCTGGGAAGATTTTTTTCTTAACTTTTCTTTAAGTTGCGCCTTAACAAGGTGCCTGCGCATGGGCCCAAGTTTAACGCTTTCCCCCTGCTGTTCCACAGCCTCGGTGATTGTAACCCTAAGCAATTATGAATGAAGGACCCCGAGGATTCAATAATTGGTTACCTGAGGACATTTCTGAATGTGTCAGATGCCCTGTGGATTGTTAATGTCATTACCAAAGCTTAATTTATACAGAAACCAAAAGGCTGCAGAGAAAACTTCCGAGCACTTAATTGGGCCATCGCTTCAGATAAATACTTAATTCAATTATTATTATTTTTAAAAACCAAAACATGTGCAGGAAAAATATCAGTACCGACACTTAACACTGCTATCCTGACATTGTAAAAGCTTGTTTCATTGATTATTGGGACTAGTGCATCTTGAATTGGATTTTAGCTTGATGGTCACTAAGGCAGGAAACAAGGGGGGAATAGACTGACAAGGGTTCAGCATTATAATCTGGAACCAGAACATTGGTGCTGTGACATGTTACAGGGTTTCAGCAAGAAGTTGCAGGACACGTACTGATTGGAAGCTAAGCAGTATGACTGCCCTGAAAGTTTTCAGGCACAAATAGTATTAAAAGTGAGATCACCAAATCATCTGCAGATGATTTGGTAATTACAGTACAGTGGTACCTCGGGTTAAGAACTTAATTCGTTCTGGAGGTCCATTCTTAACCTGAAACTGTTCTTTACCTTTACCTTTACCTTTACCTTTACCTTTACAGTGGTGCCTCGGGTTACATATGCTTCAGGTTACATACGCTTTAGGTTACAGACTCCGCTAACCCAGAAATAGTGCTTCAGGTTAAGAACTTTGCTTCAGGATGAGAACAGAAATCGTGCTCCGGCAGCGCGGCAGCAGCAGGAGGCCCCATTAGCTAAGTGGTGCTTCAGGTTAAGAACAGTTTCAGGTTAAGAACGGACCTCTGGAATGAATTAAGTACGTACCCAGAGGTACCACTGTAGCATGAAACTGGAAGACTGGAGAAATACCTTTGTAAGCACAATGGCAGGAAAAATCGAAGAACTATGCAGAATTAGCAAAGCTAGCGGATAAGCTACATGAAAAAGACAATAGTGATTTTAAAAAAGAATGGGAACCTTTCATAAACTATCTGCAGAAACAACTGAAAGAAATGGACTCGGTCGCAGGATTTGAATAAACATTCACAACTTTATTTAACAAAATGCATGAAGAATAACATTGTAATAACATTTTGACAGACAAGGAATAGCAGATTGTATCATTTGATGTAACAAACCAGAGGAGTAGCTGAAGGAAGTCAACGGGAAGTGGGGGGCGGGAATGTAGAATGTATGTTTGGAAATGATTTTGATATTTGTTGTTAGAAAAGAAAACTAATAAAAATTATATACAAAATAAAAAATAAAAATGGGATCACATGTAACTTCCCCAATACCATCATGAGCACAAGCAATCATGAATGCACAATAAACAAGATGTCTGAAGAGGCCTTCTTTAGTTTGGTGGCAGTGATGGTTCGGCTTATCTTGGAGGTCCCAGGCCACAGAGAGGTTAGGCTGGCCTCAACCAGAGCCAGGGCTTTTTCGGCTGTGGCTCCAATCTGGTGGAACGCTCTGTCACAAGAGACTAGGGCCCTACGGAACTTGACATCTTTCCGCAGGGCCTGCAAGACAGAGCTGTTCCACCAGGCCTTTGGCCAGGGCACAGCCTTTGGCAATCCTCACAGAACTCTAGCCCAATGGTTGCCATTAATCTGATTTGAACTGATTTTATAATGAAATGATCTTAGAATGTTGTATCATTTTACTCTTGTTAGCCGCTCTGAGCCCGGCTTCAGCTGGGGAGGGCAGGATATAAATAAAATTTTATTATTATTATTATCTGTGTTTGTTTCTTGGACTTCATTGTAACTCTAGCAATGTCACAAACACATGACAAATGGGGATCTGCTCTTTTTGGTCTGCATATCTGGAAGACCAACCCCTTTGATGCCTATCAGGTATAGAACTACCGAGCTGCGCAGAGAGATACAAGTGATGAACAAAATCATCATGGGGTCTTAGCAGTGGTGGACATCCATTTTGGGGGGCCCTGAAGCTTGAATTGTTATGGGGACCCCTCCACAACCAGCAACGAGCTCTGAGTAACCACTGTTATCTTCCTTAATGGGATAGTTTACAACATCTGTGCTACTGACTCTCAAGATTTAGGGTTGCTGAAATATATACAACAAAAAAATTAATCAATTTGAGTTGTGCGACTCAAATTGGGTCTACTAGACCCATTCCCCCCCCAAGCAATGTAGACTAAAGCCAGGGAACTGTAGCCCCACGAAGTGCTGAGCAATTTCTGATCCAGATTCCTCTTGCCCCTCAGAGAAGTATAATTCCCAGAGTTCCCTAAGCCAGTTTGAGCCTGCAGTGTGGATATGCACGTTCACTGCGGTCAGAAGTAGGAAGATGAATTTGGTTTAATCCCCAATTAAACTAATGTATCCGTCTCCCTGATTCAAATGGCTCTGAATTTTGCTTGCATTACCACTGGATTAAAAGGGAGCATTACAACGGGAAAGGGAATTTCAAAGTGCACCACACTCATTTGGCTGAGTGGTTTGAGGAACGGAGCGTTTTAAACATTTGAAGAATGCCATGTTTTATATATGAAGCATTTACTTTTCCATTTCCGTCACCTAAGGACAGCCCCAGTTTTCTTGCCCCAGGTAAATCAATTCCCTCTTTTGGCAATGCCTTAAATCAGGGGTAGGGAACATGCGGCTTTCCAGATGTTGATGGACTGCTACAAATTCCATCCTCCCTCATCATTGGCCATGCAGGGCTGATGGCAATTGGAGTTCAGCATCTGGGGAGCCAGGGGTTCCCCATCCCTGCCTTAAAATGTTCAGGATGCCCAAGTGTTCCTTCCACTATTCATATCAGTTAGTAAACTGATCATAAAGAGGAAATTGTGATGCTCCATTTGCTCAGGTCCAAAATACACATGAGGCTAAATCTACCTTTGCCAAGCAAGAATCTCTCCAGATGTTTTGGCCTACAACGTCCATCAGCCCCAGTTGTGTGCACACTTGGTTTTCAGTTCTTTCCCACTCCCTCTCAACAGTCTGCCTGCTTTCTGCCTTAGTCCACTCTGGGCTGTATTTGGAAGTTTCCCACTTAGATTCACACACACACACACACACACACACACACACACACACACACACCGTATATGGAAGTGAGAGCTGGACCATGAAGAAAGCTGATTGCCGAAGAATTGATACTTTTGAATTATGGTGCTGGAGGAGACTCTTGAGAGTCCCATGGACTGCAAGAAGATCAAACCTCTCCATTTTTAAGGAAATCAGCCCTGATTGCTCACTGGAAGGACAGATCCTGAAGCTGAGGCTCCAATACTTTGGTCACCTCATGAGAAGAGAAGACTCCCTGGAAAAGACCCTGATGCTGGAAAAGACTGAGAGCACAAGGAGAAGGGGATGACAGAGGATGAGATGGTTGGACATTGTTCTCGAAGCTACCAACATGAGTTTGACCAAACTGCGGGAGGCAGCGGAAGACAGGAGTGCCTGGTGTGCTCTGGTCCATGGGGTCATGAAGGGTTGGAAACGACTAAACGACTAAACAACAACAACAACAAAATGTTGTGCTTCTGCAAACCTTGGGGTTACCCTGGAACTGCCACTGCCTCCCTGTTGCGCACAACTCTTGACAATTTGGCTCTATTTATTTTATTTTATTATTACATTTATGTCCCATCTTTTCCTCCAAGGAACCTAGGGTGGTGTACTTGGTTCTCACCCACCCCATTATCCTCACGCAACGACCCTGTGAGGTAGGCTGTTCTGAGAGACAGTGGCTGGCCCAAGGCTATCCAGTGATCTTCATGGCTGAGTGCAGATTCAAACCCAGGTCTCCCAAGTCCTGGTCCAACACTAACCGTTACACCACAATGATATGCCGCTGTGCAATTCTTGACTTAAATCATGGCTCTTGCGCTTTCTCACCTCCTCTTTGTAGCTGTTTTCTCACACAGACCTGCCAAGTGCACTCATCGAAGACTCACCACTTAAGTGAAGTGCCCATTCTGGGGACCACCACACAGCTCTTAGGAAAGCTTTAAGTATTTCATACCCTCCAACATTCCTCTGATGAAAATAGGGACATTCCATTCTATAATGATAATTCTACTATTTATATTCCACACATCTTACTGGGTTGCCCCAGTCACTCTGGGCAGCTTCCAACATATATAAAAATAATAATAGAACATTAAAGAACTTCCCTATACAGGATTGTTTTTGGATGGCTTGGGGGTTGGATAACGCCATACCCTCCAACATTTCTCCAGTGAAAATAAAGACATCCTAAGGAAAAGGGGGACATTCTGGGATTGATCAGAAACCGGGGCGGCTTCTCTAAATCAGGGACGTCCCTGGAAAATAGGGACACGTGGTATCTGCAAACTCCTGGAGTCAAAACAGTGGTGATAGGCCCATTTGCAGTGTAACCAGACAACAAACTCACAACCATATAGGCCTCTTTGCTCCTTTTGGTCTGTAAACAAATGGATAGGGAACTGTAGCACTACAGCCACTGAACCAGCCCCACTGGCATTCAAGCCTTCAGCAGGATTTCTGGAAAGGAGAGGTTATGGGTGGGGTTCAAACAGTGAGTGCTGTCAGCAGAAGCCCTTTACCCCCATCTCTTCCCCCATGCCCCACCAAAATTGTCTTGGGGTGAGTCAGAGAATGCTTGGAACAGGGAAGAGCAGGGAGGAAAGGGCCATCGTTTTGTCTGGCAAACTGAAATGCTTGACCTGACGGAATGGTGACCTTAGCACAGCACTGAATTCCTACTTCTGTGCATACAGTTCTATGCACATGGGCTCTCCATGTTGACCACACAAGGCTGCCACTCCTGTGGATGTGCAGCTTTTGGAGTTAGTCCTAAAGAACATGCCCACCTGGAACAACATTGTTATGAGATTGTGGCTGGGCTGGACCCCACCACACACATACACACAGTTGATGGTGTGGTCTGATCCTGACCAGGCATATCCTGTGCCAACCAGAGGCAAAGTGATACATGCTGAAGTGCAGGTGCCCTTCATGACCGCTCCCATAGACACACCTCCTTAACCATGCTCCTTCTAAGACAGCACAGCTAAGACAGTGAGCTTTCGACTAACGTAGACAATAAACAATGTTTCATTACCAAGCTACCATTTTTCTCACACCACTTTTCCCGATATGAACCCATCCAGACCCTTTGCTCTTCCTCTCAGGTTATCCTCCAGATGCCCTTCCCGCCAGCAAGTTTGAAGGATATTGACAAGGTGAGGGCCTTTTCGGTTGTGGCTCCCCACTTGTGGAATGCTCTTCCCAGCAAGGTCTGCCTGGTGCCATCATTAACATCCTTTTTGCAACACGTCAAAATCTCTCTTCTCCCCAGGCATTTGATGGATTGTGGTTATTTTTCTATCGGTGGTAAGTTTCAGCTGCTGAAGTTTTGCTGCTGCTTTATAGGGCCTGTTTTATTGATTAGTTCATGGCTTTTATTGCAATACATTTATGCTTTGTGCTCTTAGTTGTAAGTCAAGCATGAGACTCGTAATCTTAGGGTAATGGATTTGAGTCCCAAATCGGGTGAAAGATTCCCGCATTGCAGGACTAGATGATCCTTGTGGTCTCTTCCAACTCTAGGATTCAAACTTCAAATTTAAGGCTTGTAGGCTCCTTACGTGGCAAGAGAAACCTTAGAGTAAGAACTGGAACCCCTCAAATCTCACAGCTTGAATTGGAGCATGTGTAACAATACTGTGCTCTCAGAATGTGAGCTGAACTACTAACACAGGATTTTTCTTGTAGCTTTATACTGCTGAACAGTAAACAAAATACAGATAGAAAGTCACACAGCCTCTCTCTCTCTATACTTAGAAACTAAGTCCAGCTGTTAAAACCTAATAACCAAGATTTAGCCATCATGTCATTCGATTGCAGACTGTAGTCACGCAATGTTCTGGCCTGGTGATGAAAAACACTTCAGACTTATATAAAGCTTTAAACTTCCTGTTGAAAAGGCATTAGGCTCCCCAGGTAGCTTTGCCGTTCGCCTCACCTGCTTCCACTAATGTTCAGATACACACCTTTTAAGACATTCCCATGTGTTTGTATGTCAGTGGGTGGCAGGACGTTAGGTCTGCATTAGACTTGGCTCAGGGGAGTGTTCATCTCTGTTATGGCACCCTGGCTGTGGAACTCCCTCCCACTGGAGACAGTTGTGTCGCGTCCCCCCGCCCCTGGCCCCAATAACAGCCTTTCAATGTCAGGTTAATACATATTATTTCCCTAGGGGCCTCTGGAGGAGACTGGTGTTTCTGCTGCAAAATTGTTGCTGTTTTTCAGGTGTGGTTTTATGGGTTTGGTCTGTTTTCTTTGATATGTTGCATTTTAAAGAAAGGTTGGATATACTGTGGATTTGGGGGGAGGGAAAGGGGGGGCAAAGGCAGGTGGAAGGCTGGCACCAATCAAAGCCCAGCTCCCTTCCTCCGCAGGGTGGGGAGAAGCCAGGAAGAGGGAGGGAGGAGGTGCCACCGTGGTGTATGTGAGGGGGTGGGGAATGGCAAAAAATGATGCCTGAAAAAAATTGCAAAAAAACAACAACATGGCACAGCCCAAACGATCATGCCGATCCAAGCGGCGATTCCAGGACCGTCCGCACGCCAGATCCAGAGGGCAATTGGGCCTGATCCGGCCCGTGAGCCTTAGTTTGCCGGCCCCTGGGCTACTGAGACAGAGGGCAGAGGGAAAACATTAAAAGAAAAGTTTGCTTTAAAAAAAACCAAACAAAAAAACCAAACCCCAAACACATCTGATCTTACCTTTGGGAGTCTATACTTCTCTCGCAAATGGACCCTCAGGACGGCTCTCTCAGCCTTTTTTGTTGCAAAGGCTGCATCTCTTTCCATCCTGGGAACAGAAATGGGAGGTTTTGAAATCATGGATGGCTAAGAAATTGGCAAGGAAGGCCGCACCACAGAAGAAGACATTGCGGAAAACCACACAAGCGCAAGATAGATATTCTAATAACACAATGAAGGAAATGATTACATACACACCATGCACTTAAAGCACATCCCCCCAAAATCCCAAAGAATATTGCGAACTGTACTTTACTCCCAGCAATCAGCCCTCAACAATGAGTCCACTTCCTTAGTCTCGGGCTGCATTACACACTAACCCATTTCTAGCCTTAACCATTTGGGCCCAGGGTACCTCAAGGACTGCCTAATCCCATATATCCCGGCCCAGTTACTGAGATCATGGAATCATAGAGTTGGAAACATGAGGGTCATCTAGTCCAACCCCCCTGAGATGCAGGAATCTTTTGTCCGACTTGGGGCTCGAACCCACAACCCTGAGATTATGAGTCTCATGCCAACTGAGCTATCTCAGACCTGGTCTTTGGAGGAGACACTGTTACTGGTCTCTCATGGCTTGGATCCACCAGAAGCCATGTGTTTACTACTGGGAGCCCAGTTTTGTAGACAGGCCGCCACCCTCCCTACTGACATTCCAAAACACCTATATCTATCTATCTATCTAATCTATCTATCTATCTATCTATCATCTATCTATCTATCTATCTATCTATCTATCTATCTATCTATCTATCTATCATCATCTATCGATCTCTCCCAGCAGGCATTTTAACTGAAGTTAAATTGATTTCATAGTTTTAACTGATTTTTATTCTTTTTTGTACAGTGGTACCTCAGGTTACAGATGCTTCAGGTTACAGACACTTCAGGTTACAGACTCCGCTAATCCAGAAATAGTACTTTGGGTTAAGAACTTTGCTTCAGGATGAGAACAGAAATCGCACAGCAGCGGCACGGTGGCAGCGGGAGGCCCCATTAGCTAAAGTGGTGCCTCAGGTTAAGAACAGTTTCCGGTTAAGAGCGGACCTCCAGAACGAATTAAGTTCTTAACCCGAGGTACCACTACATTGCGATTTTGAGACTATTGCATATAGGTAAAGGTAAAGGGACCCCTGACCATTAGGTCCAGTCATGACCGACTCTGGGGTTGCGGTGCTCATCTTGCTTTATTGGCCAAGGGAGCTGGCGTACAGCTTCCGGGTCATGTGGCCAGCATGACTAAGCTGCTTCTGGTGAACCAGAGCAGCACACGGAAATGCTGTTTACCTTCCCGCTGAAGTGGTACCTATTTATCTACTTGCACTTTGATGTGCTTTTGAACTGCTAGGTTGGCAGGAGTAGGGACCAAGCGACGGGAGCTCACCCTGTCAATTATACAATTGCATATAAATTGTATAAATAAATAAGCAAGAACATAAGCGGAGCCCTTCCAGGTCAGACCAGGGGCATCCTGTTCTCCCAGTGGCCAGCCAGATGCCTCTGGGAAGTCCAGCAACGGAGCATGAAGGCAATAGCTCCCTCCAGCAACTAGTATTCAGTGAAATTAACATACAGCAGCAATACTAGTAGTTGGGCAGCATCTAAAGAGCTGTGCTGGACCAGACATTAGTTCCACCTACTGCAGCATCCTGCTTCCAACACTGGCCTTAAGGAAGCCCCTGAGATAGGCAAGATGAAGAATGGTATCCTTAGCACCTACTGTCTCTGAACATGGAAGTTCAGAGGGACATGTGCATTTCTTTGGGCCTCTAGGAAGCACTTAGCTTAAAGCCATGCTTCTGAAACTGGGAAGTGAAGGCCTTTGGGTGGGTGTGGAAGGAAGGCAAAGTTCAAGAGGAGGTTGGAATGGTGCCTTCCTCAATCACCAGTCAAGACACATGGGGTGGCTTTTAGCAGAAGACCTCTACTGGATATGTAGCACCATACTGCAGGATCATCCTGGAGAGATATACAAAGATGGGAGTTCAAAAGGAAGCTGCTACTTTGCAAATATGGCCTAAAAGGCCTTACTGAAACCTGGTGGGGGAGACTCATAACTGGAATGTAGAAATCGAGGGGCATAACCTATTCAAAAGGCGTAGACCAGACAGAAAGAGAGGAGTAGTAGCATTATATGTAAAGAGAGTGTATACATGTGAAGAGAACCATGACCTGGGTCATGGAAGGCAAATGGAGAGTACATGGGTAAAAATTGTAAGAGAGAGAAACAGCTGTGACCTTTCAGTGTGTCTGCTATAAACCTCTAAGCTGAACTGGATATTTGGAAGATGCTTTCCTACAGCAGATTGCCAAACATTCAAAAAGGAGAGATATAGTAGTCATGGGAGACTTCAACTATCCCAATATTTGTTGGGGTATCTCTGCCAAGAATGTAAAGTAAAGGGTAAAGGGACCCCTGACCTTTAGGTCCAGTCGTGACCGACTCTGGGGTTGCGGCGCTCTTCTTGCTTTATTGGCCGAGGGAGCCGGCGTACAGCTTCCGGGTCATGTGGCCAGCATGACTAAGCCACTTCTGGCGAACCAGAGCAGCACAAGGAAATGCTGTTTACCTTCCCACCAGAGCGGTACCTATTTATCTACTTGCACTTTGACGTGCTTTTGAACTGCTAGGTTGGCAGGAGCAGAGACCGAACAACGGGAGCTCACCCCATCGCGGGGATTCGAACCGCGACCTTCTGACCGGCAAGTCCTAAGCTCTGTGGTTTAACCCACAGCACCACCTGCGTCCCCAAAAGCCAAGAATGTAAGGTCCAACAATTGCCTTGCTGACTATTTCATTTCCCAAAAAGTGGGAGGAGCAACAAGGGGATCTATCTTAGACCTGGTCCTCACCAACAGGAAGGAGCTGATCAATGAAGTACAGGGAACCTTGGGAGGAGGTGATCTTGTTCTCTTGGGTTTTGTTATACAGAGGCGAGGGAAGGCTACGTGTAGTCCAACATGCACTCTGAACTTTAAGAAGGCCAATTTCAAAATGCTTAAAGAATTACCGAATGATATCCCATGGTCAGAAATACTCAAAGAGAAGAGAGTCCAAGATAGATGGAAGTTTCTTAAAGGTGAAGTACTGAAAGCACAAATGCAGACCTGTTTTTATACACAACTACAGCGGCAAGAGTATTCTTGGCCCAGAAATGGAAGCAAGAGGAAATACCGACGAAAGAAGAATCGCAGACAAAATTAATGGACTACGCAGAATTGGATAAAATGACAGGAAGGATTCGAAACCTGCGGGACCAGAGATTTACAGAAGATTGGAAGAAATATACGAACTATTTGAAGAGCAACTGTAATCAACAAATGACGCTAGTAGGACTACAATAAGTTTTGTAAGGAGAAATATACGAAATATTGCAGAGAAGAGAAAGAAGAGAGACATTAGTTATGATATTTAAATGTAATAGTGAAAGTAAGAAATGTAAATTAAGTGAAAAGATTTGGAAAATTTTCAGATGTGATTGATGGAAGTAAAAAAAATTGTATAAGATATAAAAGTATGTTTAATAATTGTTGAAAATGATATGTTAAAAAACTCATATATATATGAGAAAGAAAGCACAAATGCAGACCATTCCCACAAGGAAGAAAAGAAACCAGTGTGGCTGCATAAAGAGCTTACAGATGAACTGAGATTTAAGAAGGGCATGTATATGAAATGGAAGAAAGGGGAAATAGCAAAGGAAGAGTATAGTCGTGTAGTCAACAGCTGTAGGGAGAAGGTCAGGCAGACCAAAGCTCAGAAGCTTACTGACAAGCTGGAACATGTGTGGAGGAGGGCGACAAAGATGATCAAGGGTCTAGAAAATGAGACATGTGAGGAACGGTTGAGGGAGTTGGGTATTTTTAGCATTGGTAAGAGAAGACTGAGAGGAGATATGAAGGTGATTTTCAAATATCTAAAGGGCTATCCCACAGAGCAGGCTTGTTTTTTCCTAATTCAAAGGGTAGGATCTAAACTAATGGCTTACAAGTTACAAGAAAGGAGATTCCAACTAAACATAACTTTCTGACAGTAGTTGCTGCTCAACAGTGTGAAACAGGCTCCCTCGGAAGGTGGTGGGCTCTCCTTCCTTGGAGGTTTTTAAGCAGAGGTTGGATGGCTACCTGTCATGGATGCTTTAGCTGAGATTCCTGCATTGCAGGGGGGTTGGACTTGATGACCCTCAGGGTCCCTTCAAACTCTACAATTCTATGATTCCCTCAAAGAATCCTAGTTTTTTTGAGGATGCTGGGAATTATAGCTCTGTATGGGGCTAAACCATAATTCCCACGATTCTTGGGGGGTGGGGTGGAGCTGTGTGTTTTCAAGGGATGGTGTAGATCAGGCTTCCTCAACCTCGGCCCTCCAGATGTTTTGAGACTACAATTCCCAGCATCCTTGACCACTGGTCCTGCTAGCTAGGAATCATGGGAGTTGTAGGCCAAAAACATCTGGAAGGCCAAGGAAGCCATGGTGTAGATCATCAGTTTGATTCCCTGTCCCCAGTGCTGTCACTTTCATGGCTGAATAACGTTCATGATTATTTGGTTGTGGGCTTTATCCCACATTTGTCCTTTGCAGACTTCTAGAATTTACAGTTTGGCAGCACTGCTGCATTCTGATCGTCTGACGAAGTCGCAAATACAGGGAAACAGGGAAAACCAGAGAGGGAAAACCGGAGGGTCACAAGGCATTTAATCCAGCCTGATCCACTGATTCAGTGTGTGACCTTTGGCAAGTCATTTAACCTCTGTGAACTTCGGCCTATTCAGCTGTAAAACCGAGATATTACAAGGGGAGGGGGAACGTTGCGCCCATTACCAAGTTCTCTTGATGGCTAGGGTCTTTTCCAGATGACCTGGTTATTGAGCACCCATCCTGATTTGCTTGCACAAGGTTTGCGGGCGATGCTGCCAGCTGCTTATTCATTCCGATTTGTTTGCGGGGAGGTTATACCATGTTGGATCAAGCAGGCGTCATCCCACACTTTGCTGGGCGTATCCCCATCACCTTGCTTACCCCCCAAAGTCTGATTGACGGGCATGGTGGACGGGTTTGTTGCACAAGAGCTCCAAAACAACTTCAATGGCACTACCTGAATTTGCTGGTATGTCATTGAATCCCACCTGTAAATGGTGACAATCCAGAAGTGACCTTAATCACCCATTTCCATAGTGGCAGCTTTTTCCCCTTCTCTGTGTAAAAAGTTTCATTCCAGTCCTGAAATACGTGCAAATTCTGTTCTCAGCCAAGAAACACCTTTTAGCATTTGATGCAATTTGGCTTAAAAAGCAGTATTGAAAGGTGTCTTTCACCTATGCAAAGCTTCTATTTGTTCCAGCTGTTAAAGGAGGGAAGGAGTTTGACCGTTCCCTCCTGTACACTTCTTCTTTTTTTTGCTAAGAACTGTCCAGCATAAATAATAATAATAATAATAATAAATTTTATTTATATCCCGCCCTCCCCAGCCGAAGCCGGGCTCAGGGCGGCTAACAACAATAAAACAGTACAGAAATACAGTACAAACAACACTCTAAAATCATTCATTATAAAATTGATTCAAATCAAGCCACTGGCAATCATTGTGCCAGAGCTCCACGAAGATTGCCGAGGGAGGGAGTCAGGCTGTGCCCTGGCCAAAGGCCTGGCGGAACAGCTCTGTCTTGCAGGCCCTGCGGAAAGATGTCAAGTCCCGTAGGGCCCTAGTCTCTAGCGACAGAGCGTTCCACCAGATCGGAGCCACAGCCGAAAAAGCCCTGGCTCTAGTTGAGGCCAGCCTAACTTCTCTATGGCCTGGGACCTTCAAGATGTTTTTATTTGAAGACCGTAAGTTTCTCTGTGGGGCATACCAGGAGAGGCGGTCCCGTAGGTACGAGGGTCCTAGGCCGTGTAGGGCTTTAAAGGTTAAAACCAGCACCTTAAACCTGATCCTGTACTCCACCGGGAGCCAGTGCAGCTGGTATAGCACCGGGTGAATGTGGTCTCGCAGCGAAGACCCCGTAAGGAGTCTCGCTGCAGCATTCTGCACCCGCTGGAGTTTCTGGGTCAGTCTCAAGGGCAGCCCCACGTAGAGCGAGTTACAATAATCCAGTCTGGAGGTGACCGTCGCGTGGATCACAGTGGCTAGGTCAGGGCGAGAGAGGTAGGGAGCCAACTGCTTAGCTTGGCGGAGATGGAAAAATGCCGCCTTTGTTATAGCTGCAATCTGTGCCTCCATGGAAAGGGAGGTGTCGAAGATTACACCCAAACTCTTAACGGACGGTGCTGGCACTAATTGCACCCCCGCAAGAGATGGGAGTTGCCCTCCCAATCCCATATCGTCCCGTCCCAGCCACAGGACCTCTGTCTTCGAAGGATTTAGCTTCAACCGGCTCCCACGTAACCATCCAGCCACAGCTTCCAAACATCTGGTCAGTGTGTCTGGGGCCGAGTCAGGATGGCCGTCCATCAACAGATAGAGTTGGGTGTCATCAGCATACTGATAAAGAAGTTGCATTTAAGATTCCATACGTTTAGAAGTCCACCTCACAGAAACGGCAACTTCTAAATATAACCTGGTCTGCCTTAAATTCCATAGATCATTAACCTTTCACCCTTAATCATCTTAGATGTGGGATTTAGACAACCATTATGTAATTGATCATTAGCAAAATGATGCACTAGGGATTTGAAATTCAATTGTTTTTGCAGTTGCAATTGTGCTTGGCTTTAGTGCTTTTATTACTGAACCCCTTTCATTTTCCTTTACATGAGCGTACAGGCAGATTATTGATATCACTGGTATATTTGACAGTGTTAACATTTCACAGAGCTTTTCTACAACTTTAAAAATACCCAGCTTCATTTTAACAAGTAAGAACAGTTACTTGTGTGTGCTGTATATTTGAAAGTTTGGGCAGAGGAAGGACAAATCAAAAGGCTTGTGATTTTTAAATCAGTAGATTCTCCTCTAGGTAAAGAGAATTAAATTACAGCAGACTATACTTTCCATTTTTTTGCATAATTGTAATGACTCATCGCAGGGGAAAAAAGCCAGGGATTATTTTAAGCACATTATATAGCACTTTCAAAGGAAGACTCACATAACACTGAGCATTAATTCCCCATGTATTCATTTATTTTTAGGTGGGGGTGGGGAGAATACAACTTTCCCTCCCATTCATTTAGCCTACAGAAATAAAATCAAAACTAACCAACCGAATGAGGCATTCTGTTGAACTGGTCAAAATGTTTCAGTGGATTGAGGGACATTGTGACGCACTAACCACAAAAAAATATGGTTCTGTTCATACAGCTATCATTATATGGGACATCTCAAGATGTTTCTATTTTCCCTCTCTTAGGAATCTGGAGGAAGGGAATTAAAATGCCCTGGTGTAATTCTCAAGGAGACAGTGACATGAAAAATCAACAGAACTTCTTAAGAGTAAGTAGCAGAAAGACTTTACCCATATACGTCCCCCGTGGTTTTATTATCTTGTGCGCAGACTGAGACAGAGTGGATCAGTTACAAGCTGATAATACAGGAATCTATACTCACTTTTCTTCTATCACTTGCTTTTGATATTCCTCATATTCTTCCCGGGTCATCCCTGCGGCTGCAGCTGGGTCAGCGGGGGCTGCTTCTTCCTTGGCTTCGTCACCCCCTCCACCAAGTCCCAAATTTTTCACTTGGTTGCTCAACATGCTTTTCATTAGGAAAGCCATGTTCTTCTTTCCTTTCGCCCCAAAAGCGGCTCCCTTCCGAAATTTGAAATACCAGCCAAGAGCAGAGAGACGCAACCTCGAAAGAAAAAAGAGTAAACTATTCGGCAAATGGAATTTCTACAGCCTTGCACACAGATCTTGAAGGGCACGGAGCTAGAGGAAACTCTACGCCGAAAACAGTTTGTCAGCCATAATCTGGATTAGCGCAGTGAACTCCTTAGTATCTAGAGGCAGATGGTTCAGATTACTCGGAGGAAAAAATCATTAGATGCAGCCACCTACTTTTTATATTAATACCTTAAGCCAATTGTCATTTTAAAAAAGAAAAAACACCCCAAAATTTGCCGACATTGAGACAATGGGAAGATGCCCGTTGTTTCAAGACCTTTGAGCGCAAGAGATGCCTCTGATTGATGGGAGATGCTTCGTTTAAATGGCGGAACCCGGTTGATTGCATGAGCATCCTGCGATACGGGTCAGCAAACCATGGACCAGAGAGATTTGTAGGGAAGGAGGGGGGGAATAGGACTCATCATTAAACGAGAATCAATCCTTTTATCCATTAATATTGTTTTATCTCATTGGTCACTGGATTTCAGCCTGGTCTGCTCTTCCAGATTCCTAAGTGGTTTGTGGTCCGCCATTGGAACATTGTGCCAAACTTCTATGGAAATCTTTCTCTGCCTGCCAGTCATTCATACTCCGGCATGTAGAATCAAGTACATAAGGAGGGAAATTAATGACACATATAATTAGATGTGAGTTATATTATTAGATGTCTATTATGTTTTATAGTTGCATCCAGTGGCGTAGCGTGGGGGGTGCAGGGGGGGCTGGCCGCACCGGGCGCAACATCTCGGGGGGGGCGCGCTCGCACTCGCAGCTCTCTGCCCCTACCTGGCTCACTCACTCCACAGGTTAGGGGGCGCAAATTACTTGCCTTGCCCCGGGTGCTGACAACCCACGCTACGCCACTGGTTGCATCTGAGAGAAGTGGGTAGTAGATTACAAACATATTTAGCAGGGGCAGAGGAGTTTATTGCTGGGATGCTGGTATTGTGTACACAGCGGTACCTCGGGTTAACTACTTAATTCATTCCAGAGGTCCGTTCTTAACCTGAAACTGTTCTTAACCTGAAGCACCGCTTTAGCTAATGGGGCCTCCTGCTGCCGGAGCACAATTTCTGTTCTCATCCTGAAGCAAATTTCTTAACCCGAGGTACTATTTCTGGGTTAGCGGAGTCTGTAACCTGAAGCGTATGTAACCTGAAGCGTATGCAACCTGAGGTACCACTGTACTTTGACATTGTTGCTTAGTATAGAACCATAGAATCACAGAATTTCAGAGATGGAAGGGATCCCGAGGGTCATCTAGTCCAACCCACTGCAATGGAGGAATCTTAGCTAAAGCAGCCATGACAGATGGCCACCCAACCTCTGCTTAAAAACCTCCAAGGAAGGAGAGTTCACAACCTCCAGAGGGAAACCACTCCACTGTCATACAGCTCTTAATGTCAGAAAGTTATTCCTGATGTTTTCATTACGCATTATGTACTAGTGTGTATTATTTATTGCTTATTGTTATGAATTGTAGTTATATAACCAGTGGGTTTTTTGTGTTAATACTCACTAGTATGGTAATGCTACCTCTTTTTTTGCTGCCTGTGGCAGCCATTTTGTCCTAACACACACAGTATTTTTTATCAAGATACCAGTACCAACACTTCATGGTTTTTACCAAAAAAAGCAAAGAATGAGAGAACAACTGTTTTACTTTTTCATATTGTCTGGCTATTGGGTTATGCCTTGAAATACTGTATATTATATTTATTAAGTTCTATGTTGTAAATTGCCCAGTTGTCTTTGGACGAAGGGTGGTACATGCATATATAATTTTATTTCTATGCCACTTTCCCACAGTTCAAACCATGCTCAAGGCAGTTTACAACATGATAAAACACATAACCGCAACCTAACAAAAGTACAGTGGTACCTCGGGATGCAAACGGGAACTGTTCCGGAGCCCCATTCGCATCCTGAACGGAACGCAAGACGCGATGGCGCGTCTGCATGTGTGTGGGTCGCGTTTCGCCACTTCCGTGCATGCATGTGACGTCATTTTGAGCGTCTGCGCATGTGCGAGCGGCGAAACCCGGAAGTAATGCGCTCCGTTACTTCCGGGTTGCCGTGGAGCACAACTCGAACGCGCTCAACCCGAAGCGCATTCAACTCAAGGTATGACTGTAGTTATAAACATCATAAAATACACAATGAAACCTAACAATTTCCAATCAGAAGATCTAAAATGAAGACACACACACGCATACAAAAAAGCAGCAACAACTCCCCCAACAACTTATGTAGCTGCAGTCAGTCAGGGCTCCACCCTCCCAGGCCAGGTGGAAACAGCCTGCAAGGCAGGGATGGTGATATATAAATGTTGACAATAAATAATAAAATAAAACAATATGTAGAGATTAGCAAGTGTATATCACTGAGGTGGTAAACCTCTGAGCTTCACTAATTTCAGACTATGGTTTGCAGCTCATGTGACTGGGCCCTAACTTTTAAAATCACAAAAATGGGATGTCACGGAGGAGCAAATGTTCTTTATGTGGAGTATTCAGTCTTTCATTCAAGGACTCCCTCTTTATAGTCTGAAGTAAAAAAAAGTGTAAAAAGGTAGTCTGAAGTGGTATAGTCCAGACACAACTTTATCCCTTCAGCCAGAACTAAGCCTCTCTCAAATTTATACTCAAATATACATAACTAGCTGGAGAGCCAAAGTCACGCAGAAGCTGCAAATAGTTTAGCATTTACCTGGATTAGTGTCACAAGGAGGGCTCAGTTGACTGTCCTTGCATCCTATTTTTAGGCACCAATGTCTTTGATGGAGCACTTCTGAATCGAGCAAATGACGGTAACTTAATGGTGTTTGGAAACGCTTTGGAGCATTGGAGCCAAATTCACAGCAAATTTGTGTGTTGTGCATGGGGGAAATAGGCAAAAATAAATAGCACAGTTTTGTTGAGAACAAATCAACTGGCAACTCACCCAGCGTCTCTCCCTCCCCTGAGGCCATGACAGTTGCTGGTCACCAAAAGGCCCAGATTTGTGCACTGACAACAGGTTGGTGGTGCGAAAGGAAAAGGGCAAGCTGCGAAGGAAACATTTTTGATAATGCAGAATGAAAGAAACAAGGAAGAAGTGAAATGCTATAAGACAGGGACAGGGGGAGGCTGCGGGACTCCAGCGACCATCATCCACAACCAGCCTGGCCAGTGATCAGGGATTATGAGAGATGTAGCAAGCAACATCTGGATGACCTCTGGTTCCCTATCCCTGATATAAAAGAGACAAGCCGACCAAATAAAGAGAAAGATTTGGAAGCACTGGAAGTAGTTACCATATTGGCCCGAATATAAGCGCACATTTAAAAGTCAAGGGGACTCCTGGCTGCATACTGGATTTTTGTAAGGTTGTGAATATAAGCCACACTTTAACTTTTCACAGATGGTCAGAATTTTTTTTTTTGGGGGGGGAGTGCGGCTTTTATTCGGGCCAATACGGTAATACTACGACTATGCTCATAACACTGCTTCTTTCAATCTGCACCTCTTTAAGGGGGTGGATACCCATGATTTGAGTTAAATTTTAATGCATGTCTAACAGGGATTTCTCTTAAAGGTTTTGCAGCACAGTCCACATAGCCTGGAGGAGCGGCATGGTTTTGTTGTAACATGCTCTTTTTGAGGAGTACTACAGAACCATGTCAACCTTTTTTGGGTGTAGCTTTAATAACTGTTTGCGTTATTTCCATGTGAATGGGCCTCCGAACAGAGCCACCCATTTCGTTGGACATATGGGAGGAGTCATTCTTGGCTAATCCCTTAATCCACCTTAGTACCTTTCTAATTAAAGGACACCCTACTCCTTAGAAATAGTACAGGATGTTCAGTAAGCCAAGCTTATCACTTGTTAATCAGCAGACATGAACTTTCCTTTTGAAATAAGATAGCATCTTGGGCAAGGTTCTCCAAGATGGTTTTGATTTGCTTTATAGGAAATTTAAAAAGACTGATATGGCTTTCATATATTCTTTCAAAAAACCCACAACCCACTAGCCCAATAAGCTTTGCCTGGAGAGGTTGGCATGTAGAATAATACTGAGCTAGACACACTAGCCCAAAGCAACTTTAAATGTATATATTTTTTTCCACGTTTATAGCTCTTTGCAGCTCTGAATGCTGCCACTGAGGAAGGGCACCGTGAATTCGCCAATCATTATTTTGAAAATGACTGGAATATCACCTCCTAGAAAACTACGATGGGCAGGGCTGAAAGCAGATGTGAGCAGATGAATAGGTTTATCTTTAAGCACTAGGCCACATCCCAGGCATGAGAAAGCCAGTTTTCTGTGCTCTCTCTCACACACACACAGAATCATACAATCATGGAATTGGAAGGGATCCCAAGGGTCTAGTTGAAGCCCTACAATGCAAAAACCTCAACTAAAGCATCCATGACAGATGGCCATCCAACCTCTGCTAAAAAAACCTCCAAGGAACGAGAGTCCACAACGTCCTGAAGGAGTCCATTCCACTGCTGAACAGCTCTTCCTGTCAGAAAGTGCTTCCTAATGCTGAGTTGAAATCTCCTTTCTTGTAACTTGAAACTTTGCTACAGGTCCAGAGCAGGCTTGCTCCATCTTCTGTGTGACAGCCCTTAAGATATTTGAAGATGGCTATCGTATTTCTTCTCACGCACTGCAACGTCTCTCCATGCAGGCAAGAGACATTGGCTTTGTACACATTAGTGGCTTAGAAATGCACTGAAGTTGAAAATGATGTGTGGTTCGTATCTAACACCGAGTAAAATTGCGAAAATGTATAAAACTAGTTCGAATCTGTGTTGGTAACGCAAAGGAAAGGAGGGTACTTTTTAACCACATGTGGTGGACTTGTGCACAGGTAAAAGCTTTCTGGGAAATGATATATAATGAATTAAAGAAAATGTTTAAAAACAAAAAAGCTAGAAGCTTTTCTGTTAGGTATAATAGGTGAAGAGATACCAAAAAAGGACAAGAGACTTTTTATGTATGCAATGTCAGCAGCTAGAATGCTACTAGCCCAGAGATGGAAGGAAGGAGAAGTACCAACAAGAGAAGAATGGCAGACAAAACTGATGGAAGTACACAGAGATGGCAAAACTGACAGGGAAGAAAAAAAATTTTTGTTTTGACTATGGCAGACCAACACGGCTACCTATCTGTAACAGGAAGTTCAAGTATTTTTAAAAGACTGGAGTAAATTCTTAAAAGACTACTATAAACAGTAAAAATCATTGGCAGGGATGTAATCACTTGTAATGTGGAATTATTTATGGCAACTACAGTATAGATACATAACAGATGGCTAAAGGAAAAAGATGCAGAAAATTTCATCTTCAATATGGATCCCATGGAGGGAGGGAAGGGGGAAGACACATCAAAATGCAGAACAGTGGTACCTCTGGTTGCGAATGGGATCTGTTCCAGAGGCCCGTTCGCAACATGAAAAGCCCGCAACCTGAAGCGCCGTATCTGCGCAGCATGATTTGGCGCTTGCGCGCATGTGCGAAGCACAATTTAGTGCTACTGTGCATGCGTGAGCAGCAAAACCCGGAAGTAACCCTTTCCGGTACTTCTGGGTCGCCACGGGACGCAACCTGAAAAAATGTAACATGAAGCAAACGTAACATGAGGTATGACTGTACTTCATAAGAAAAGGATGGATATGGATTGGGACTAATGCTGTGTGCACATCGCTTCTCAAACCAGTGGTGGGTGCAGACTAAATGGGAGGATGGACACAGTTGTGGTCAAGATTCCAAGGGCATCCCAGCCATGCAGAAGCAGTCAAGGCCAGGCGGTGAGAAGCAGGGCCTGGGAAGAGTTGCTAGGATATAAGGTATGGAGGCTGCATTCAGTCCAAAGGATGAAGATTGCCATCCCCACCCACCCGGACTGAGTAATACTGGGGGGGAACTTGGGACATTTTACTTTGTATACAGATAAGTCTTCATATTATAGGTTGAATCACTTTAAAACAATCACCTTAAGCATCTTGTTCCTCCTTCCCGCTACCAGCGCAGCTTTGCCAAATTACAAATGTCAACAAATCATTGCTAAAAATAGGTACTTTTATTCAAATTCATTTCCAATTTCCTTTAAGTGCTTGGATTTTGAGGACAACAGGACAGCTTTTTTTTTTTAAAGCATACAGGAGTTGACGATACAAAGTTATCTTCAGCAGTGTTTTTCCATTAAACAGTAGATTTCACCCATAGAAGGTGGTCTGTACATAGTTAAGAACATTCTGCACTTGCTCGTTTGAATTTTACCCATCATCAGCACGATCACGTGTAACAGTGAATAACACAGCACTGGTTTGATGCAAAGTGCTTCTAAAACTGGATTCGTACGCTGTTCTCTTGCAGTCTAAAGGAATAGTATTTACACCAGTTAGAAATGCTAACACAAGTAGCCTTTTGGAAAACGTGCTTAACATTTGACCACATGCCAGAACAAAGAGGAGTATAGCTGAGAATTATGAAAAAGTGGGAGTAGATCGGTTTAGAAGCAAACATGCCAGGTAGATGTGTAGAATTGGCAGGGATCACATAGCAAATCTCTTCTTTTTGCTAGCACCAAGTCAAGATGCACCAGTTTGGAACACCACCTTTGAAAAGGGGTGTGTTTTAGCAGCCTTCTACTCCCATTCAAGACATAGGTCAAAATGCTGCAGTTTTCAGAAAAGCATTGCTCTAGTATTAATTCCCAGGCTACAGGTTACTTCAAGACCCAGTTTTATCCCACCTGGACACAAGATAACAATACCACTGGTTGCTTCAATATTTTAATTCTCAAATTGAATGCATCACAGCTGGGAAGATTCACATTTTGTTGAAAGAAGATAAGAGATGCCGTGTACAAGCAGATTCTCGTTTCTCCAACGATATTTCCGAAAGAAACATCTCACTGAAATCAGTTCTTTCAGCATAAAAAGCACTGAAAAGTCTTTCTGCAGTAGAAGCTGTATCTTTCTTTGGTGCTGGTGGGAGCAAAACTTGAGCAGATGTTCCTTTTTTTAATTAAAAAAAAAGAACAGTAGCTTTTACTACTTTTAGTCCAAGGCACCTGTAAAAATACTTGCTGGTGTGAGTCTGAGCAGGCTAATTTGCCCTCTTGTATGATTTTGGTTAGTTAAAAATGCTGCTGCTGTTTTATTTGTCCTTATTTGTCCTTATTTGCATATTATGAATTGAAGTTTTGAGCAGCAGGTTCTTCAACAAACAGTAAATAAAAGCCTGATGAGAAACATCTATAATTCAGCACATAATGCTACTGATGTCATGGCAGGGAGGGAAGGGGGGAGACCATATTTGAGAAGGAGAAAATTATTGCATAGATTTGCTCAATTTTTCCAAACTGACAAGGGCAATATGCCTTCAACGTACATAATACTGAACGTGGTAGACTGTTGCTGCCTTTTGAAAAATGTTCAGGGTGGATTCCAATACTGTCCTTCCGTTTGCAGAACTCCTGTGAACAGAAGTGAGTTTTTGCTGATTGTGTATTTCCTCTGCAATCCCCATTGCCTCTCCCCAGCCCCGCTCCAGATGGTTGTCAAATCCTCCGGCAAAGTCAGAGATGGTGCGAAGGGAAGGGGCATTTGGCAAAACTCACTCCCCTCACTCCTCCGTTCACAGGGTCAAAAACCTTTCCACAAGCAAAAGAACAGCACTGGATACAATTCTTAAAGTCAAACATTGTTAGAAATCCCGATTTAAATTCTATTAAAGGCCTACAATTTCCACGGCCATTTGAATACAATTTGGAAGGCAACAAGAGCGAATTGCAAGATGTAAACAAGGCAAGAGTAAATCTGTATTTTCAGTTGCGGCGTGGGAATTCCCATATAATGTGTTTACATGATAAGGCGGTGAGGCACCAAAAACTTTAAGCGGATTATCAACAACACCTGTACAGCAAAAGCAGGGATGATCAACAATGGGCCAGTTCGTAAGAAAACGGTTGATGTGCACTCACAATGTTCCCAGGTGAAGGTATTCAATGTTTTGGAGAACATTCTAAAGAGTTCACTGCAGGATCGGCATGGTTTTCAACATTGCTCAGTGACTTTTTTTAAAAAAAGAAGACCACCACTATATCATATACTCTGAACTCAGATTAATTTTAAAAAGTCATGCAAGCTAAGGTCTCTTCCTTGAAGAGAGGTTAAAGAACACTTTTACAAAAGTATGGTCAGTTTCAGAAGAACTATACCAAAACATGCTTGAAAGGACTACAGTATTTGGCAGACTTGTTTTCTTCCGTTGTCGCCACACAAGAAAATTCCACCTTGTGTTGGTCCACTGAATCGTTGCTCTAAAGACCTTTTGATTAAACGTCTCTGCTGATCACTGTTATTGTGCATATTTTTGAAGGTGGGCTTGCAACATACCAGACTGATCTTGCCCAAGATATGAATGCTAGTTTTGCAACCTCTTTCCATAAAACAGAAGGGGAATGCAATTTTAAGGTTTCCCAACCCCAAATAAGTCTGATATGTAACAAATGTTTTACAGCAGCTCTTCCCGCCCCCTGCCCATCCAAAATCAGATAATGTAATAATCAGCGTGAGCAGAACCACAGTCCCAGTTCTGTGCCTGGTAAGTATCTTGACAGTAGAATTAAGGGGCATATTCCAACATCTTCTGGAAACGCAAGGACAGAACTGGTCTCATTTGCTTCCTCAGCGTCATTGTCAATTTTACATTTTATCTGGAATTCAGCATATTCAGTAAACACTCAATAATTTAAAATATTGAAGCATTTTAAACACTAAAGTTTCCCTCATCTGCAACTCCTGTAACGCTCTGCATGCACACACCAGATGCACACAGACTGGCCATCAAAAGAACTTCTTGGCTGCAGCTTCTTGTTGAGTCCTGCACACACACAAAAAGGGGAGAGCAATTAGCAAAACCAAACACCAGGAAGACTTTTGCTCATTTCAGCAAGGCAATACCTCTTTCAGATCTAGGAACTTCAGATCTAGAATTCAGAGCAAGGGTGCAAACATCAGCCAGAGTGGTACAAGCACTAGTCTGGGCTCCCTTTTTTATGGGCTAAGACTAGAAGCAGAACAGGCATGAACCACCCCTCTAGCTGAACCTGAACCAACTGAGACAACTCTTCAGACATGCAGGCCGAAGTGTGGTTAGGGCTAAGCTGAGTTTTCAAAATCGTTTCAGGTTCTTTCAAATAATAATTAAAAAAGCTTTGTGGAAGTGTGGCCATTTTAACCTACTTTATTCTGCACTAACTTTTTGGCCCTTTTAGGGACAAACTAGCTACAGCTGTATGTAGTGACTCTGTTGGAGAACATCCTTAAAAGTAGGAACTTTGAAGCAAAGAAGGGATGTGTGGGTGGGGGAAGAGAATGGCGTTTAACTACCAGACTTTTAGAAGACATCTGAGGACAGCCCTGTTTAGGGAAGCTTTTAATGTTTAATAGATTATTGTATTGTGGGGTATAAATAATATATCATCATCATCATCATCATCATCATCATCATGCTTTAGGATACAGACTGGCTGAGGAAAAACAGCCCAGCCTCCTGAAATATGGAAGACACTATAATGAAGTGGTTAAGATCCTGGAAATGATGGTCACAAAAGAGAGGGAGGATCTATGCACAAACAAAGAAGAGACTCCTTCTCAGGAGTCCCACTCAGATTTCATGACTGCAGAAAATTTCTAAGTATTTGTGTGCGATTCTGAGAACTGGAACTGGTTAAGAAAAACTGTTTTAAGTCAGAAATCCACCAGAGTGTGGCTTTAAACTCAAGCTCGGGAGAAGAACAGGTCACTTCACAGTGAGCTTCAGAGATCTGAAAAGCAGCCAGAGGTTCCTCACTTTCAGAGTTTCACTGAGGCTCAACACAGCTTCGGGGTGGTTCTTACTGAGCTCAGAACTGGGACAAGAGAGGGTGGGTCCCTGCACTTGGGGAGGGGACCTGAGAAATTCCAAGCACCTATGAAACTCTGACACTGCAAGGAAGACATTGGAGGGCAGGGTGGAAAGGGAGTTTTGGCTAGCTACCAAGTCACCCTGGCACCAATGACAGGGCAAAGTCTACCATTTATTTCATTTTGTTCAGACAAGAGAAGGTTTTTACACCTCCCTCTATGCAGTTACTGATGCCTTCTTAGGAGAGACTGTTTTGCACTTTTGAGCCACTGAATCAATTCTATTCCGGCACAATACATGCAAAATGCATTCCAACTTACCTATACATGATGTAACCGATGAACAGTAAAGTCTGAACTGCTACAAATATAAAGAAGTGTGTTGTTGATAAACACGATGGGAACTGTGGCAACTCTGGACATTTAGGTTTTTCATTTGATGGCTAGAAAGCAAGAGGGAAGAGAACAATTTGTCAGCAAATGCAACATGCAGGAATAACCTCAAACACGCGTTCTTTGTTTTTGTAGGGAAGGTTTTCCTTATGCTTCCGTGTAAGAGAGTGCAAGGAATACTTGTGAATGTACCAGAGTGTTGGTATATTCACAGGAGATAACCAAGCCTACCGACAGGCAGAGATTTTGGGCATCACTCTAGAACTTCAGGTTCCGGAGGGCCCTTTGGCAAGACAATTTTCTCACCACCTCTTCATGGCTATTGCTCCCAATGTTGCTGCTTTCCCTTCATCACTGTTACGCCCTTGCGGGCCACGAAAGAGACCCAATAGTCAAGTGAGCAGGTG
Organism: Podarcis siculus; assembly: GCA_034642415.1. NCBI lineage: Eukaryota > Metazoa > Chordata > Lepidosauria > Squamata > Lacertidae > Podarcis > Podarcis siculus. Next base: position 14,700,544 of record JAXCMG010000039.1, read on the forward strand.
GGGGATTGATAATCCTCCTGCTCATTGCTGCTGTCAGTTCCCTCTGGGCCAGGGGGAAAGGGCAAAAAAGGAGGCAGAGAGGTAACCACAAGCAGCAGCAGGGGCCAGGGCTTCTTGGCAGTGGGTCTCCTGTAGAGGAGTGAGCCTTGGTAGATGAGCTATCATGCCAACACCATCCAAAAGAGTGGCAATATAGGTTTTTACAGGCAAATGTTGACATTTGAATTTTAGTCTTTAATCTCAAAATGACTCAAGACAGCCCTACTATCAGAAAACAATAAATACCTGAAAATTACTTCAGAATAAAAGTTTAGCAATAAAACCAGTGACGCCTCAAGTGTCTCATGCTATGCATATTCTCTCTCTCTCTCTCTCTCTCTCTCTCTCTCTCTCTCTCACACACACACACACACACACACACACACGAGAGAGAGAAAGAGATCCACCCAAGAAGCATGCAAAAATGACTGCACAGGCACCAGGTGAAAAAAAGGAAATCTGCATCACCATCCCAAGCATGTTTACTTGGAAACCTAACTAAATGTCAATGGGAAGGACGTGTGTGCAGAATTTCACATGCACAGCCCTGGTCTGACAGCCTCCTCTGGAGCCTTGGGGGGCTTCTGAGCGGCTCTGAAGCTTTGGGGCCAATCAGCATTGTCACAGACAATCTAGGATCCAAGCACCTATGAGGTAGTGATCCTTGCCCAAGTCAAATGCCCAACCCTGGCACCTTGCCAGGCCTTAAAGCACTCCCTTGGTAGCATGCAAGCAGACACAGTGCAGCAAACTGCTTCCGCATTTGACCAGAGACTGCAGTACCATGTTCCTCTGGACTAGATGTTCGATGTCCCTCTTTACGACATGGAGATGCTCCTTGATGTCGTTGAAGTGCTGGGTTGTTTCATAGATTCCACCAGCAGAGGCAGCATGTTGACTACCACTGACTAGCCTCAGTGTTTCTCCCACAGAGTTCCTGGAAAGAGACAAAAAACCCCAATCGTGATATTTTCCCTTCCAAACAGAGGTTCACCCTCCTTCCCAAAGGAAGTAAGCAGCCATAAGAGAGGATCAAAAACTTCTCTAGCCTCCCTACAGCTGCAAAGCTAACAGAGGCAAACAACTCTCTTAGCACAGTTTGTTTGGTCCACTACTTGTGAGGGCCAAGGAAAAGAGAGACAAGCTAAGAGCAAGCGCTCTATTCAAACAGTCCCTTTGTGTATCTCAACTGCTTATTCCCATGTATGGAGCCAAGATGCAGCAGATGGGAGTGAGCGGCCAAGGGTGAGATTCTACCATGACCATTGCTGCTGCCCAGTCCAAGGAAGGTGGGGTTAAAGGTCCCTTTTGCTTGGGCTGTGAAGACAGCACACCTCACTGGCTGCTCAAGATTGCCCAAGTCAAGCTGCAGTTTGAGTGTTTGCTGCTGTCCAGGGGTGCACACCTAGCTAGCCTTGTGTGTTGTCTGGGTGTGGAGAGCCAATCGGACACATGCCCCAAATCAAGGCATTTAGAATAGGCGTCAAGAAAGACCTTATACTAGCCCAACAGTTATATGCATTTCATAAGGGGTGGAGATCCTGTACCTATCCAGATGTTGTTTAGAGTCCAGCTCCAAATCTGGCTCCCTGCACCCCAAAATTATATCAGTTCTCCTCAGGTGTAGTCCTATACACATCTGCCCAGAATTACTGTATTTTTTGCTCTATAAGATACACTAGACCACAAGACGCACCTAGTTTTTGTAGGAGGAAAACAAGAAAAAAATAATTCTGAATCTCAGAAGCCAGAACAGCAAGAGGGATCGCTGCGCAGTGAAAGCAGCGATCCCTCTTGCTGTTCTGGCTTCTGAGATAGCTGTGCAGCCTGTATTCGCTCCATAAGACGCACACACATTTCCCCTTACTTTTTAGGAGGGAAAAAGTGAGTCTTATAGAGCAAAAAATACTCAGTAGGTAAGTCCTACTGAGTTAAATGGCACTTACTCCTAGGTAAGTAGAGTACAGCCTTGATCAGCAGCACAGTTGACTGGGTGGTATAAAAGTGCCCAAGTAAAGTATAAGTAAAATGAAATAAAAAAAAATTTAAAGGAAAAAAAAGTAAGAAAACCCACCATTCTTTAGTAATGAATTATAAAAAAAATTCTATTATTCTACTCTGCAGATGATGATGCAGCTACGCAGTGTTTCAGTGTCAGCCTTCGGCAACCTAGCTGTGTGCAATAAAATATTTTGTGGCTGTCGCAAGGCTTACAACTTTGTTCCAAAGACTGATCTGAATCCAAGTCTCCCAAAGCTTTAAATGATGTCAAAACTCTAAGGAAGCTAAAATCTGTTTCAAGCAGCAGAATATGCTTTAGGGATAAGCAAAGATTTAAAGACATGGCCCGTGATTACCTTTTATACGACAAATTTCATTTCCCGCATGCATCAATGCAATACACAGAATTATCTTGGAATAAATTCATTTTCTGCTCTTACAGAAAAGAAAATTAAAGCCACAAAAAGTGCAGATGCTGTAACTGGTGATATTAGACATCTAAACTGATTGGATAAGGGAGGCAGGCCTGTTTCTTAATCAATATGTTCATATAAGTTTCTTGTTGTGATGCCTCTTTCCAGTTGCAAAGAGGATTAGCATCTACAGCGACATATCATCATATGAATGATAATCCCTTTCATTGTTAACAGAATAATCAAAGTCTATGCCCCAAATTTGCTTCTATTAATTTACTTGAAACTTCACATTTGCTTGGACAAAAGATGATTTCACAGCAACTCTTTGTTCAGAGACTTACCCTGTAGCCTTTAGTAAAGCTCTTTATTCAGCCATATAATAACAGTGATTGCAACTTTACTTAAAAGAAGCGATTCAAATCACTGCTTCGTGTAAACATTCAAACACACTGGAAAGCTCATCTTCATTTAAGTGTTGCTATGTGCTGAAGTTAAGCATAAACGCTTCATGTTTTAAGCAGGTATTGTTAAGATGCAACATTCGCAGATATGAATGATTCATTGGTTACCAGTTGCATAAGATTTAAATTTGCAAAACATGGAGCTGAACTGCCTCCTGGATCCCAGAACCTTGTTTAAGATAGGAGTTGGGAACTGGCCCATCAAATGTTGCTGGAATCACAATCCCTATTAGCCCCAGACAACATAGCCAAGGGCCACAGGTTCCTCAACATTGGTTCGGCATTAGAATACTGTTTTAGGAAACCAAGGCTCAAAGCCATCAAAGTCACTGGATGAAACGTATCTCTTGACCTCATTTACCCCGACAATTGTTTAAAAGAGAACTGTTTACGTGCAACATTTGTATATTGTTCCAGAAAAATATAGATCGTTACATGTTTATCAGGGAATTCCCAGGCTTAAGTAAGGTGGTGGTTGTTGTTTTTTAAAGATTATAATCAAGTAACTCATCTACTTGTCAAGTTACCAGAAATGCAAATGTTATGGATCAAAAATCCCAGTAAACACAGAGCACTTTATTTCAACAATGCTCTGGTCAAAAAGGGAAGCGGACCAATTTCTTCTACATAAGCTAGAAGTCTTTTCTAATGAAGCGATTAGGAAACATACAAATCTTGACATGAAAATTACAAGGACGGTAAGTCTTTTCCCCTCTGGCGATGGCCACAAAGGCCAGGAAGCTGGGGGATACTGATTTGTTTTTGTTTTGTATCCGCAAGACATTCTTTAATCTCAAGCTGAAAATATTAAGATGATGTTACGCAAAAGCTTTCTTAATAAGTAGTCACTAAAAGGGCAGGCTTCTGATGTTAACAAGGAAATCTAATTTACTTGTCCGGCATAAAGATTTGCCAAGAATATTAAAATAAAAGCCGTCCCCAAGAAACAAGGGTGAAAATGGAAGTACATTCTATAATCTTTATTCTATAAAAGCTGACCTACTTAGGCACACTGAAGGAGCAGTCCTTGAACCATTAACAGTGATAAACGTTGACGGTTCAAAGCCATTGCGCGAAGACTGCAAGAACATTTCCTACAAGGTATATCCCTCTCTTGTTTTCAAACTGAACACAGGGGCGGCACAAGCTCACAGGCATTCTGATGAGCAGAGCCCACTAATGCATCTGTCATGAAACAACTGCTTGGGCAGGTGCTTACTCTGTGTCCAAGAACATGTGTCAACACTTGGTACATCTCCCTCTGGGAGTGAGAGGCAAGTGCCAGCTTCCTGGAAAAAGCTTTAGAAGAGGGGTAGCCAAAGGGGAGTCCTCTAGGGTGTTCCAAACTACTAACTCCCATGCTACCGCTGCTTTAGAGTGCTCCATAGGTGGGACTACATAGAGGGCACAAAGGCCACACTTTGTCCAGCAAGCTAGATTGCGCTCATTCACACGGTCCTCTCAACTATCAGCCTGAAAGCTCTCCTCTCGTGCCAATGAACCTTGCCAAACAGCTACTCAAAACTCCACTGCTAGAACTGTTGGTTTTGCAGGCCCACCACCTGAAACCCTGTCCCATTTTATCATCATAAAGCGACCTCGGTTTAGCCAAACACACGCTATTTTAGAGGGAAACGCTACAACCTTTACTGAAACATATTTGCTCACATTTCAGAGTCCCCTAGAAGTCTGTAAATACATTGGGTGCTGCACTGTGTAAAGTGCTTAAACAGTGAATAGAGGGGGGAAATGAATAGAAAGGAGCCCTACACAAATAAACAGAAGGTAACGAGGCTTTTATTAGGCAGCTTGCCCAGTATAGTGCCCTCCAGATGATGTTAAACTACAACTCCCATCAGCCCCAGTCAGCATGGCCAATGGCCTGGGATGATGGGAGCTGTAGCCCACAAAACATCTGGAGGGCATCAGGTTGGCTGCTACTCCTTTAAATAAAAAAAAAAGGAAGCCTAGAAAAACATTCTAAACCCTCTAAGAGAATGCAGCGGTTTTACAGAAGATGTATATATCGCCCTGCTTTTCTGCAATTTGTTTAAAATTTCTCAATCCAGCTCTTGGGCGGGGCAGGGGGGGGAGCTAGCAGGTCTGAATGGCAGAAATTCTATTTTCTGTTGGCTTCTTGCAATAATGTGTCAATGAGTTATATTGCAAAATAATATTGCAATAATGGATCGGTGGAGGTAGGGTTTGCCTTGGTGGTTTCTAAAGTTAGAGCCAATTTTCTACCTTCTCAGTAGTGTGATAAATAAGTTAAACTATTATTGTGCACATTTCGTTTTGTTGTAATTACTAATTTTCTTTGTTCCGCTATCATTCATGGTTGCAATGATAAAGGCTAAGTGAGCAAAGATAACACATTTCTCAAGCGCGTTTTGAAGAGCAAGGAAATCCCAACACTTCTGTATATGCACCAGGCAACATGAAACACAACTCAGAAACAAAGTGGGGGTGGGTTACGTCCTCTTTTGTGCATGCACTCTTACTTCATTTCGATGACTTGTCTCAGGACCTCCTCTTGAGTTCTTACAACATTATCAAGCTCCTGTTGGGAGACCTTAAGGAAACACAGAGAGAGACACAAACCCAATACAGTTAGTGAAGAACGGCAAAGAAGGGGACCTGAGAGACATGCATGAACTGCGTGTTTTGCTTGCCTGGCCTGGCTGTGCTGGGCCACCACTTCCTCTTTTGGAAATCTCTTCTGTCACTGTAGAGACGTATCTCCTCTGCTCATCCAGAATCATGTCCAACTGCCTGTTGAGCTGCTTTATTTCAAGATGAATTCGATTCTGGCCTTCAAAGATTTGCCTAAGCTCACGATCACTCACAGTCTCGTAGAGATCATCCGCTTAAAAAACAAATAAGAAACGAACTGAAAGGACATTCTAGGTATACATTATCAATGTTAGAATTCCTGCTCCGTGATTGCAGTCATGGGATTGTTGTCTATCACTTGATGGCGTATGTTTTGACTCCACAAAGTGGGAAGTGACGGAGACAGGATGTTTGTGTTACTGTGTTCCGTGAAGTGGGACTATTGTCCTTTGTTCTTTTTCTCTTTGCTGTCTGATGCTAGAGAGAGAGGGAGCCATGTTGCAGTGTTCCGTGTGTGTTTATATGTAAATAATGTCAATGAAATGAATGTCAATGAAATCACGCCGAGAAATGAGCCTCAGTTTAGCTTGATTTGTCCAAACCTGGCTCATGGTTTGCTTCCCTCCAAACCATCAGCAGAACACAAAGTTTGTTCTTGGTTTCCACTCGTGGTTGGCTTGGAGAGAAGGAAGTCATGAACCCAGGTTTGGATGACTAAAGCTACGCTTGCTTGCTTCCTGGGAGAAGCACTGTGCAAATGAAGCAACCATTAGTGTAGCAGGGTGCACAACCATACCACTCAATCATTAAAAATCATAGCTTATTTTTATTATGGTTTAAGGAGATGTTACCATAGCAGATGTCTAACAGCAAATCAAGATGAATGCATGACAAGAAGGCAAATATTTGAAACCGAGTCATCCCTCTTCCCAGTCACCTGGCCACTTACTAGGCTGCCCTTGCATGTCAGGGTGCTCCTTCTGAAATTCCTCCTTCTTTTTGTCCAGCTCTTGCTGGAAATGCTGAAACTCTTCTTGATATTTCTCTTTGTCCTTTTCAGGAATTTCTGTATCAGGGGGAGGCTATAAAACCAATTTTAAGAGAAATTTGTTTAGGAGGCTATTCTGAATGTCTCCAGCAAATATCTTTGGTATTCTGCATCCAGACCTACCCCTACCATTAGCAGCCAGAAAAGTTAGCATTTGTTCACATGACTTTCTCTTAATGAACTAACAAAACCCTAATATACTGCTTCCCTCTGGCCTGTTCTCACACACTAACAATCAAGCATGGACCAATATTTTTAAAATCATGCTGACCATGTTGACAGAGGGTACAATTAGAAGACCACACCCCTCTAACCTGCATCCAATCAGTTCAAAGCAACAGCTGCATCTGGTCCTGCATTGCATTCTCACCCACATTGCTCTGGCCAAGCAATTTCATCCCAACCACACAGGACCTTGTACATGCATTACAGCTGCTGAATTCAAGCAATTGTGGTATTCCGGCACCCCAATGTGTGTTTTTGGCTAGGCCAAATCAAGACACTGCAAAGTTTAAGGAAAGGACTTCATAACCAGCGTGCCATCACCTACTACCTGGAGCCCATCAAATTCATGAATGTAATATTCAAATATTGATGTCAATGACAGCTCCTCAATCATTAAGGCTTCAGGGCGTTCACCTTAAAGAACCTATGTGGAAGTGACGTTCAGCTAAATAACTCTACAGCAATTCTTTTCTCCTTATCCAAAGGCTAGGCATCATTGACTGAAAGTAGAATTTAAGGTAATATATTAGAACTGAAGCAAAAATTGACAGATAGTTTGCAGAAGAGTGATGGCTGCCAAAACACCATTATACATAAAAAGAAGGAAGAGCCCCCAGTTGCAAGCCAAACATTCATCTTTTGTTTCATTTAAGCACTCTTCACACTGTGAGAGTAAAGTATTATCCAGTGCTGACACGAACGAGGAAAATCTCTTTTCTCACAAAGCCCCCGTCACACAAATACAGCGAGGGAAGTAATTTTTATTGCCCAAGGATGCCTACCGCGACTTTGCTAGGTTCCGTCAACTGGAAAGTCAGGAAAGACAAGACATCATGGTCATCTGGGTAAAAAGAAAAATCCCAAACACAGCAAGTGATTAGCTCTGATTGTTCCAACACAGTAGAATGACATCCGTATAAAAGAAAGTTCGCCTCTGCACCTGGTCTACTGCGTGACCAGCAGTACCACACATTAAGATTGCTGAGATGCATCGACAGATGTGCATTGCAAGGCTGACCGTCAGCATCTGGGGCCCCAGAGAGCTGACTGTGGCAGACTCTAGCATCATGGCACTTTCTAAGAGAACTTTGGGCCTGCATTTCCTCAAACAACCACCTCCCTGCCCCTGAAGCTCTTGGTGGTGAGGATCTTAAAGGACATCAGCGTGAGCCTCCATGAAGTTAAAACCAGCACCCTCCTAGACTGGGCACAGTGCTATACAGAAGTGTTCTTACTGGAGCCAATGCTCTTGACTCTATCCCTCTCCATAAGGAAGAGAAACTCACAAAGGAGTCTCTGCCCAACCCCACCCACCAATAGCACTGGTATGTACAAGTGCCATGAACCAGAAGTGATTCAACCAAAAGGAACGCATCTAGGGCAACGACTTGAACTTCTACATCCTTGTCTGTTTAATTCCTTTCTTCTGCAGACTTCCACAAAGCACATTAGCATCAGGTGCCAGTCATGGTTGCCGATTCTCTTGTTACTAAGCTAGCAGACATTTCACAATTTAGCAGTTATTAATTTACCCAAGGGAGAGGGGGAAACTTTGCTAAAAAGGAAGGAGAGAAGGTATGTCTTGAGTACTAAAAATCACCTGCAAGGCCACCAGTTGCTGCAGAGATCCCAAAGTATCCATTTGAAGGAAGCACCATGTTTTCCACTTTGGCACAAAACTCATAGTCTTCTTTGTCTGGAGTAAATCCATTGTTGATCAATAACTTTTAAAGAGAAAGAGATGTAAAGATAGGAAGTTGCCTTATACAGTGTTTGGCCAATTCCCTGTCTAGCCCATATAGGTCTACTTCAACTGGCAGAAGGATTCTGAGGGTTTCCCGCCATTCTGCCACCTGAGATTTAGTAGAGATGCTAAATGTATGTCAATTACAGTGGAAGTCCTCTGTAAAAGGTAAAGGTAAAGGGACCATTAGGTCCAGTCGTGACCAACTCTGGGGTTGCGGTGCTCATCTTGCTTTATTGGCTGAGGGAGCCGGCGTACAGCTTCCAGGTCATGTGGCCAGCATGACTAAGCCGCTTCTGGCGAACCAGAGAAGTGCACGGAAACACCGTTTACCTTCCCGCCAGAGCAGTACCTATTTATCTACTTGCACTTTGACATGCTTTCGAACTACTAGGTTGGCAGGAGCTGGGACAGAGCAACGGGAGCTCACCCCGTCGCGGGGATTTGAACCGCCGACCTTCTGATCAGCAAGTCCTAGGCTCTGTGGTTGAACCTACAGCGCCACCCGTGTCCCTGGAAGTCCTCTGTACCCAACCTCAAACATATGGTTCTTCCAGTTATATGAAGAACTCATTGTGATGCCCAAGGCCAACTAGCTTGCTCCTACATCTTAATCTGTGTAAATTATGCGATAAAATTGTAATTTAAAACACTATTTAACTTTCCATTAATTAGGGGCACCATCTAACGTGTTACTTCAAGCCTGTAGTGCAGCCTATTTATTGAGAATTCCATTCTTTATACCAAGGCACAATGAATGATAATAATCCCTAGTTACCCTGCAGTCCTTACTACGAATGCAATCAATACAGTGCCACGTTTTTCCATGCTGCACCCAACTTCTGTTTAGCAGTGAGAGGGGGGGAATGTTGTTCTGCAAGATGCAATAGGCCAAACTATAAACAAATGGAATACAAACTCTGATTGTACAAACTACCTGGCCTCTCCTAACAAAGACACACACACATCTTGCTTTCATTAATAATCTTTCCCAGCTTTTAAATCCCTAAGGAAGTATGCCTACTCAGAGACTGCAACATTAAAATATGTACACACAGAAAAGTACAGTGAGAGGAATATAATGAGAATTAAGAGTACATACAGTCAGCGTCTTTTGGTAGTATGTGATCTTTGCTCGAACAGGGTAAGGTTTGTTACGAAAGTCTCTTTGACACGACGCCAGTGCTTGTGTGGAACCATCACTTTAAGAGGAAACAGAGAAACTTTAAAACCAGAAATATGGTAGAATACACACAGGTGTGCAGAGTTGACACCATGACTAGAATAAAGTTCAAGCGATCTAATCAAGAAATGAAATACTTGTCATAATTTCCATTAACGTACACTCCAAGAAGAAACCACGTGCAGCAAAAATCCCCTCTTTGCCAGGAACTGCAAGTGGTTTAAAAAACCACTTGCCGTTCCTGGCAAAGACTCAGGGAAGCCTAACTACTGTTAGCCATGATATGAAACCTGGCATCATCTTGATCTGTTTTTTGGCATGAGGTTAAAAAAATAGTTCTATTCACCAATGCCTTTGGAACATTTTTAATGTTTCTCAGTTGCTTTGAGTTCATTTTTCCTACCCATTAATAGTAATAATAAAAAATGATGATATCTGCATCAGCGCACATGCAACACTAAAAAGAAACAACAAAGAATACACCCAGCTTTCGCTCATTTTAGAACATGCTGCAACCCTCTGTCATTGCACAGGATGAAATCAAAATGAAAACAAACCAACATAATTCACTTAAAGAATTTTCACCCTGGTTTATAAGCCTTCCAAATATCTTTCCACAGAGAACTTACTTTTGATGGTCATAATGGAGCTTGCCATTGTTGCCAACAACGATCACCGCTGGGTTGTTTTTCTGAGGGGGGAAACACATATCAAGATAAAAGTCTCTCTCAAAAGTGGTTTTTAAGTCTAATCTCGAACTCATCTAACTTGAAAGGTGACGCTGCTTAGCAATGTATAGTAAAAAAAACCTAGTACAATGCTTTTGTGAAGTTTGTGGTCCTGGATCACGCACTAGTCGTAATCTGAGGCATTATCAGAGTTCAAGAACACATTGCAGCCAGGCAAAAAACACTTGGGGTGTGAAGCAGGGCCAGTGAGGGGCCTATGAAGTGTTCAGAGAACCAGTTAACACAACTTTTCAACTGTGTGGAGGGGGTATTGTTTTTGTAGGACCCTCGTACCTATGGGACCGCCTCTCCCAGTATGCCCCACAGAGAGCCTCAAGGTTCATAAATAGCAACACCCTAGTGGTCCCGGGCCCTAAGGAAGTTAATTAGCTTCAACCAGAGGCAGGGCCTTTTCAACACTGGCTCCGGCCTGGTGGAACGCTCTGCCTCATGAGACCAGGGCCCTGCAGGATCTGATTTCTTTCCGCAGGGCCTGTAAGACAGTTGTTCCACCTGGTCTTTGGCTTGGAACCAATTTGATTCCCTCCCCCTCTTTCTTTTTTTCTTTTTCCTTTCTCCTCCTGTGATGAGGCTGAATTTTAATATTTTAATGTTTCAACATTTTAATATTGTATTTTAATCTTGTTTTTAAGTTGCATTCATTCTACTTGTTATTATTATTGCTTGTTAGCCGCCCTGAGCCCAGCCTTGGCTGGGGAGGGCGGGGTGTAAATAAAAATTATTATTATTATATTATTATTATTATTGTGTTTTCATACTGTAAACTGCCCCATGCTCTTCCTATAATACAGAAATTTATTAAAAAATAACACTTGATATAGACTATTCATATCTTATCAGAGAACAAACAATGCCAGCTTGAAGCATTAGTATTCACGAGTAAGAAGATTAACAGCAAAAGGCATTGTTCAGAAGTATGCAAAGAGCTAAGTAAAGCTGGACAGCTTAACACACAGCTGGAAAAATCAAAGCCAAGGACTTTTAAGACTTGGTGCGATACCACTATCTCTAACAAAATAACTGAGAAGCAGTCAAAAAACCCCAACCAAACCTACCAATGAAATAGCTCTTTATATTGGGCCACACCTGTTCAGCAAGACTTGCCAACATGAAGAACTTTGGGTGGCTGAGCGAGGCCCTTAAACTTTTAAGAAAAAGCAACTGATTTTTACACAAAGGTCTCTAGACTTCATGCAAAAGGGGTGCTAATTTAGAGATTGAGAGAAGCTGCTCTTCCTTCTCCACCCCCCACCACTTCATTATTTACAGTTATGTTTGATTTTTTTTATTTTTTTACCAACAACTTCAGTGTTATTGCATTTTCACATAAGACATAGAAGGGAAGAAGTCAAACTCATGAAGAACAGGTCTAAGCAACATAATCTAGCTTGTCACGAGGGCTATATGGAACCTCTGTATTTCAAAGGCAGCATATCTCTGAGTATCAGTTCCTGAAAAGCAACAGTGAAAGAAAGCTACTGCCTTTTCCCCATCTATGGGCTTATCAGAACTATCTGGTGACAAAGCCAGATGAGACAGACCCTTTTGCCTAATGCAGAAGGCACTTGCATCTATTCTGGCTCAACAGAGAATATGTACGAATGCATTCTCTTCCAATGTGTCCAAATGCAGAGCTACCCTTACATTATCCTGAAAGCATCTTGCACATACCCACTCTATCTGCATAGATGGGTGGGCATCATGCACTATAACAGTTTCCCCAGTGAACAAGTTCCCACTTTGGCTGTGGCAAATGAAAGGGTAAAGGTTTGTTTTAAAAACACAACAATGCAATTACAAAATAAATAAATCATTTTATGTTTGCCCCAACATGCTATCTACTCTAACAATATATGATGGGATACCATGTAAATAGTTAAATCATCTTCAAGGAACCCAAGCATTTATTACCTCCCAATCCTTTGAACAACTGTACTGATACAGATGTTCATAGGATCCTGTGCTAAGATTCTACTACTGGCAACAAGAGACAGTTTATGCACCTGCTCTGCAAAATATATTTTAGGTGGCAATTCTATGGCAAGTCTTTAAATTCAGTAGGACTTGCTTCCAAGTGCGAACTGGCTGTAAATTCACATGTTCTGCATCAACTATCTTAAGAAATGGGCATCTAGAGTCTACAGAACCTCATACAAAATAGGGCTACTACACACACTATTAGAGAACTTTTTTTGCTGTGCATATTCTGTATGGCTTCCCACTAACCTTTGCGTCGTTGTCAAATGAGTCAAAGAAGATGCCAACTCCATTCCAGTTATCTGCTGCTCCGAAAACAGGACCGTCTAAGCCTTGTTCTTCTGTAAACCAGACTGCCTATTTAGAGAAATTCAAATCTAAACTTTAGGCCTCGGGTTCATACAACCAATTTGTCTGCAAATGCAACCATTCTACCTACCAGTCCATCAGCTCCTACTCGTCCTCTCCCTGTCACTCGGAAAGTCACTTCAATTTCCCAGTATTCAAATATAGATTTGCTTTTTGTCCATACTGATCCCCTCTGACTTTTTAATGATGGAGTTATTCTTATCTGATCAGCGCTGGGTATAGCATCTGAAAGAAGAGTAAGAAACAGATTTTTAAAATCATCAAGTGTTTCAAAGAACAACTGCTGGAGAAAAACACACACCATTGGCTCCATTTGCAGAATTTATTTTTGACAACTGAAAATTACATGTGTTTTACCCCACTCATATTCCATTCCAATATTATATTCCACTATAGAAATAAGTACTTTGGAAAATATATTGCAATACACTAAGCAGCTTGTATTAGCTGTAGAACCATGTCCTGTTCTGCCCAAGAAGGTTTCAAGAAAACAGTGTGCAGATATTTTGTTTGTTTTCTCCAGTTCATTAGTAACAAGGCTATTGTGTTAAGTGTGAGTGTTTCTTTAGTGCTTATTCAATCAAATGATTGCAGTATCAGAAGTTATTTGCTTCATGTTTCAAGTGCTGGTTTAATCAATGACAGAGCAGTCAACATTAGAACAAATTGCAGGCAGTGAGGCTGGTACATTAGAAATAAAGACAAAAAGAAGTCGCAGCATAACACATGGATTAAGACCAAATTAATCAAAACTCTTATCAGACTAAACTTTTTATTTAAATATATTTTATTAAAATGTAATAATAGTCAGAGGTGGGCAGAGAAACAGATGCTGCTGGACACAGAAAAAGTTATAAGCAGGTCTCTCATTTCTGTCACTTGTGACACATCACCATAACTACACAATTGTTTCCCATATGGCATTTCTATAAATGCTTTGACTAAAACAAAGAAAGCAGGCAACCGCATGTGAGATTTCAGTTTAAAGTAATTTCACATGTTCAATAAAAAGAACATATTCATTCTTAAAGAGTATATTTAGACCATCCTTTTGGCACCTGCATCATGCACTGAGTTAGCAAACTAATGACAAGTCACACATTGAAATCTGAATTTACAGCATCAAGACCAAACACATGTTAGCTACGGAAAGTCCCTGAGTGGGATCAAGTTGCTAAAGCAGGCTGCTGACAGCAGATCCCAAAATCCCAATATGTTAATTAGGACCTAGTAAGGAATAGCTGCCGCCCTCCAATCAGTAGTCACTATTACCAGCATGAATAAAAAAAAATTCTGTCCATTAGACACACTTATATGAGAAAAATCATTTAAACTGCAGGTATTTCACTGCAATAAAGTGGCACAGGGGGTAATGACCTGAACAAACAAGCAACAGAAAGAGCACTTCGCTTGTCAGAACACATTTAAAGAAACCTATTACAGAGACATCTTTGTGGCTTACCTAAGCACCATATGGTGTGGTTTACCTCATGGGAATGAAAGATGCTACTAATCACCTACCGTGGAAAAGCAGCACGACAGTGTAAACACTTCTGTAAAAGAAATACGCTGCTCCATCAGCAAGCTATATATGCTGAAGTTTTTTAAGTAGAATGAACACATACAGTAATAGCATTCAGGGACAATAAAGTATTACAACCTGTGCCTACATGCTATAAAATTGGGACAGAGGTTAATAAAATAATGTCACAGTATGAAGGAGTGCAGGAAATAAAGGCTTGTAATTATTTTGAGGAAAGTTAGAATGGAGTTTCTGCTCAAGTCACATTCAAGAAGTCTTTACTCTTGGTTACAAAGGATTGGGGGAAGGGGTGAGGAAAGGCCTGTACCAATAAGCCAATAATATAAAACAAAAGGAGTACCGTAGGTGACAGGTATTCACCAACTGAAAGATGAGGTGGCAATGGTGTGTCTGTGCTAATAAAGCCACGACTCCCTGCCCAAACCTTGTAATTCCTTTAAAGAGAAGCCAAATCACAGTAGTGTTGCTATATAAATGATCAATAGCAATAGCAGCAGGCAGAAGTGTGTCCATGGTGCAGGAAGGAGAAAAGGCATGCATCTAGAGTGAATACTACTATGTAAGGCAGGAGTGAGGAAGCTGCAGCCAGATGTTGCTGGATCTCAACTAACTTTCTTGACCATCGGCCATGCTGCCTGAAGATGGAAAGAGTTGTAGTCCAACAACATCTGGATGGCCACAGGTTCCCTGCATCCACTCCAATATGCAACAGGTTTGAAAACAGTGGCGCCAGACCTTTTATCCTCATTGCATTCACATCATAGAAGACCTGATGCATGACAAAAGTTTATGAAATTAGCCATGGCGTGGGGAAAGCTTGACAGATGTTTCCCCCCCTCATTCTCACATGACACTAGAACTTTTAGAAACCCACTGAAGGTGAGTGTTGGAAGACTCAGGACAGGTTGAAAAAATGTACTTCTTCATGCAGTGCATAGTTGGAACTATGGAACTTTTTCCTACAGGAGACAGCAATGGGCACCAACTTAGCTAACTGCAAAAGACAGCTGGAAACACAGAGGATAAGACTATCAATGGCTAGAGCCATGGTGGGTATGATCTGACTCCAGAGCAACTGGTGTTTAGAGGCATCATTGTTTCTGGAGTCCCACTTCTGTCACCACTTAACAGGCTACTATATATATATATATATATATATGCTTTCGTAGATTTTCACGGGTACAGGAATGCAGGTTTTGGTGTCCTCGGGTGTCTTCCCGTGTAAAAGTTGGGGTGTCTAGGCGACGTTTCGACGAGGTCTCACTCGTCATCTTCAGGCTGGTGCTTTCGGCTTCTTGTTACTGGAACAGAGCAGGATCTCAGTGTTTGAGTTCCTATAAATACTGTTGAGGAGGTGTGGTGTATAGCCTCCAATGTTCTGGGCAGAGAGGAAGTTCCCAGGCTAGTGTGCCTTTTCTTCTTTTGTTCCTTAATTGCTTGAGGGATATCTTGAGTGATTTCTTGAGTGATATCCTGAGTACCACTTAGGTGGGTCATTAGGTGTGGATTAGTTGCTAAAGCCTTTGTGTCTTGACCTCTTGAACTTTGTGAAGAGTTTTTCTGAGAAGATGGCTGTACTGCTTTGTTGTGCTCTGGCTTGGCTTCGTGTATAGGGGCGAGCTGTGGTTTTGTGGCCTGTGCCAGCCAGATCTGTGTAGGGATTGCAGGGGGGTGCAGCATCCGGAGGTGCCATCGTGGTTTGGCTACTGGATGGTGTCTGTAATTTATCTGTGGAGAGGGTCTGGGTTTGGGTCTGGTGTGGTTGATTGGTGATGGCGTTCTGTGTGCCTCTGGATCTGGTGTCAGTTTTTGTGGGGAGGGCTAATTTCCAGATGTCTGGCAAGCGGGATGTGTCGTCACGCTTGTTCATGTTGTGAGGGTGTTTCTCTATCTCGATGGCTTCCATGATTATTCTCTTGTGGTGATGTTCCATGTTAGAGAGCAATTTGGAATCTGCAAAATTAATTTCGTGTCCTGTTTCTTTCATGTGTTGGAAAAGAGAGGAAGTTTTTTCTTCTTTTTTGACGGCATTCTTGTGTTCTGCGATACGTGCATTTATTCGTCTGTTTGTTTGTCCAATGTACGTGGCTGGGCAGACTTTGCAGGGTATTTCATAGACCCCTTGGTTTTCCAACTGGATTTTATCCTTGGGGTTTCTGAGGATATTGGCTATTTTTTGGTTGGCGCAAAAGGCTGTTTTGATATTGTGTTTATGGAGGATTTTGCTAATTTTATCTGTAGTGCCCTTGATATAAGGAAGGAGGGCCATGCCATTGTTTTCTTCTGTGTCTTGGTTTTTGGGGGGTGTTTCTTTTTGGATTAGCTTCGTAACCCTGTTTTGCTGGTATCCATTGGCAATTAACACATTTGAGAGATTCTGTAACTCAGTTGTCAAGTGGTCTTTGTCAGCCAGGCGTTTGGTTCTGGAGATGAGAGTCTTGGCTACGGAGTTTATTTGTGCAGGGTGGTGGTGTGATTGTGCATGTAAGTAGCGGTTGGTGTGTGTTTTTTTCCGGTAGATAGTGTGTCCTAGGGAGCCATCAGGTTTTTTGTAGATTAGGACGTCAAGGAAGGGAAGTTGGTTGTTGGCTTCTATTTCCATAGTGAATTGTATTTTGGGGTGTAGGCTGTTGAGATGTGTGAGGAAGCTGTCCAGTTTTTCCTTCCCGTGTGGCCAAATTACAAAGGTGTCGTCAACATATCTGAGCCAAAGTTTGGGTTTGTGTTCTGACTTGTCTAAAGCATTGGTTTCAAAGTGTTCCATGTACAGGTTTGCGATGACCGGTGAGAGGGGTGATCCCATAGGTGCTCCTTCTATCTGTTTGTATCTTTGTCCATTGTGGATGAAGTACGTGTTGGTTAGGCAGTGGTTGGTTAGGTCCAAGATGTATTCGGGGGGATTGTATTTGTTTTGAATGGCTGTCAAGGCTTCATTAATGGGCACTTGTGTGAAGAGAGATACAACATCGAAGCTCACAAGTAGGTCATTGGGATGTAGGTTTTGCTTCTTTATTGTTTCTATGAACTGGAAGGAGTTTGGAACGTGTGAAGAGATGGATTCTGCATAGGGCTGAAGTTGCTTGGCGAGAAATTTAGCGAGATTTTGTAGAGGTGAGCCTATGGAGCTGACTATTGGTCTGAGTGGTGTTCCTTCTTTGTGTATCTTGGGGAGGCCGTAGAGTTTGGGGCATCTGGATGATTTTTCTCTGGGGATGATTCTTAGCTGGATTTCTTCACTGATAGGAGAGGCTTTTATTTTGGATTTGGTGGTTTTTTCCAGATAGGTGGTGGGATCTGTTTTTATAGGTTGGTAGGTAGGGTCTTGGAGTAGATTTGATAGTTTTGCTTGGTAGTCCGATGTGTTCATCACAACAGTGGCATTACCTTTGTCTGCTGGGAGAATGATTATGTTGTTGTCTTTCCTCAGGTTGGTGAGTGCTTTCTGTTCTTCTTTGTGTAAATTGCTTCTGGGTGGTTTGCTGGAGCAGAGGATGTTGGTGACTTCAAGTCTGATTTTATTGGCTTCATCTGGGTTGATTTTGGTTAGGCTAGCTTCGACTCCGCATATGATGTTTTCCGTGGGGATGCGTCTCGGGGCGACTGCAAAGTTGAAACCTTTGGAGAGTACTTTGGTTTCAGTTGAGGTGAGGATCCTGTCTGATATGTTATGTACTGTTTGTTTCATGGGTTGTTGTGGAGGGTGGCTGGGCTTCTGGCGTTTCTCTAGTTTGTGGAGTTTGTTGGTGTGTGTGTCTGTCTTATGTGAGGTCTCCGTTTCAGCTCTCCAGACGGCTAGTTGTTTGCATTTGTCCCAGAGTGCAGGGTGGATTTTGTTACAGAGTTTGAGGTGAAGAGTGAGCAGATCTTTGTTGGTTTGGTTTAGTAGGTATCTTTTCTTGTGTAGTTCGTTTCTGATTAGGGATAGTTCAGTTCGTTTCAGGATCCTTTCGGTAGCTGGGGTTTTAGAGTGGAATTTAAGTTGGAAGCATGTGGGAATTAAGTTGTTGTCTCGGCAGTTGCGTAGGAACAAGAGATCGCATAAGATGGTGGCTCTTCGGATTTCTAGTTTCTCGTAGGTTCTTGTCAGCTGGAAGGTTTCCTCCCCGTAGAGGTGAGATATTTGCTTTCGTAGATTTTCACGGGTACAGGAATGCAGGTTTTGGTGTCCTCGGGTGTCTTCCCGTGTAAAAGTTGGGGTGTCTAGGCGACGTTTCGACGAGGTCTCACTCGTCATCTTCAGGCTGGTGCT